>CM021105.1:446367873-446595426 GCA_007115665.2 Sequoiadendron giganteum
AGGGGATTTTCAGATTGGTAAAAAAGTGCTAAAATATTCTAAGTCTGGGAACTTTTCACTATGTAACGTAGTAGACACTTGCGCAATCAACGTGCAAATCAACTTTACAGTGTTCGTACTTGTGAAAATGATGAAGTATAGTCATACACACACCTCGACAGTCACACGCTTCGAACGTGATCAATCTCAGTAGTGGATATAGCGTTTGCAAAGTATAAAATGGTGAAAATCAGTGAATTTAGAGCAAATCTACTCCCCTGTAGCCCAGGGGCGCCCTTCCATTTGAAGGTCAAGATTTGATTGTTTTGGATTGAGAACACATTCATTGTTTTACGTTTTCAGTCAGCTTTCTGACTAGCCATGGAGCAAGACCATCCGAGTTACAGAACTCCGGCAAACGAAGACAGAAGCAGAGGTTATGAAGAGTGTTTTCCACAAGGAGGCAGTCTAGAAATACGGATCCGCTCCCTTGTAGCCCAAGGCGCCCTTATTTTTGAAGGCCCAGAACTGGATGCATGTGTGTATTATTGGATTCAGTCTTTGCAGAATCAGTCTAGCTTTTCAACAAGCTATCAAGCGAAGGCATATCCAATGCAGAAATCCGGTTATGAACGTCAGAAGTTGAAACTGTAGGCGGGATACATGTGAAAAAAGGTTGCTAGTAGATGGTTTGAGCGCCCCTATAGCCCAGGGGCGTCCCTCAATATGACTTGTTTGATGAATGAGTTTGCAATTGAGGTCTTCTTGAGATCTTTTCCAATTCAGTCCAGCTTTGCAACACACCCGTTCACAAAACGATCTAGCATTCTGAGTGATCATGACAGAGGTTCTACCGAGCACGTAAAACAAAGGATGGTGAAGCATAGCTACACAAAGCTACACATCTGTAGGCTAGGGGCGCCCAACCTTTAGGCCTGACAGATGGGGTTATTTGCAGTTGCAGTCTTCACAAGACTTGTGCGCAATTACTCCAGCCATTCAACGAGTCTAGCCGACAGCCTCCGGGATTTGGCGAGAGCTCGTATGTGCGAGGTCAAGGTGACAATGCTGTAAAGTGGAAGTGGTTGAAGACAGTTCGAAAAATGACTAAGTATAAGGCTAGAATTTTCTTTGAAAAAGGCGATTCTCTTTTAAGGGCCTTAGAAGCAGTTTTTTGGCTTCGTTTTCTCCAAGAACATCTCTTGCAAGTTGACCAAACTGTACAGAGTGACAAACGACACGCGAATCGGAGCATTCCAGCTCCTGGTATCAAGCGTCAAAGTATGGTGTTCGAATGAAAGTAACACTTTTGACAAAGTGGTGTTTGCATCTTCACAGAATAGGGGCGCCCATCTTTTTGAGGTTCCTGATTCAATTTGCAGATACTTCACATACATTCATCGGATGTAGAGTACTTCCAGTCACACAGTGAATCCACTATCTAGTCAACAGGGCTCATCAGTCACCGTCAATAGCAGTTTGAAGTATCAGAAGGCAATACGAGGAAATGGCCAAGTCTGGAACCAATGCATCAATTTAATCAAAGGCGCCTAATTTTCTAAGGTGTTAGAAGATGATTTTAGCAGTTGTTGCTCCCAGCAGACATTTCATCCTGGTTATGCAAGCTTCACAATGGATATCTCAGCACGATCGCAGGATCATTCAATCATCCGGAAATCAGAGTTGAACATGGACAGATGTAATTTCGTAGTCAGCTATAAAATAGGAGATTCTCAAAAATCTCATAACTCTTGCAGATGGATGCCTAAAAGATCAAAATTTGACTTTTTAGAATCAGTGAAGTGTGTTGAGCACAACAAGATGCTATTTTTGGCAAAATGATTAAAAAATATTTTTTGCATGCAGAGCATTGAAAGTGACGAATTTCTTCAAAGATAAATATTGGTGCCACCTTTAGCTCTTTGCATGTTTTGAAATTAAAATATTATTTTTAGTCTAAAGACTCAAAGACAGTGGCAGTTCAACTTGTAAAGGGCCAATCGAATTCCTTCTTCATAATTAGGGTTTCAGCATGCATGCATGAGGGTACAATTTCATCTATTTAACCAAGCATGGCCTCTCTTCTCATTCACACAGCTTTGAAAGTTCGAATTTCCTCAAAGAGATTAGTGAATTTTCATCAGAGAATCAAGCTCGAAGGCGATAGGTAAATTCTTTTGCAGGTTCAAGTCCAGATTCAACATCAAATTCAAAGACAGAGTGGCGATTATGAAGAAAGAAGGCACAAAAACAATTAAAATAATAAAAAATGTCTTTTCTCTTCTAGATTTCTTCCATCTTCTCGTCTTAAATTCTCTCGCATGTTTGAAGTGTTGGCAGATTTTGGCAAAACAAAGTATCTGGGTTGATTCAGAAGAGCTTTCTCAGCAAAACCCATGTGCCAGAATTTTTCAGGAAAATTTGTTCCAGAACATTTGTTCTTGAAGCTTCAATTTTCTCAACCAAAATTCTTTTGCATGGCTGAGTAAAGGGCAGTTTTTTACATTTCTGACGCTCTAGGTTGTCTTAGAATCATTTTCTAGACAAAACCCATATCTCAGATTTTTTCGTAAAAATTCTCATCCGACAAGCTATTTTTAGCCTCAGCAGGCTATTTTTAGCTTTCCAGAAAAGTTGTCAGAATACAGCCATGTTCACAGTCAACAGGCGAGTTTTTCAGAATGCAGTTCACTCAGCTCGAATTCAAGACCAAGTCGGTCATAGCTCATAACTTCATTGGGACAGTTGATACAAATCTACATAAGGTATTGCCAGAAGTAGTTTTGGATCCACTTAAGATCAGGGATTCAATTATCAAGAATATTCAACAATCCGGTTTACTCGAGGCTACTTCCATACCTATTTCAGTGCATTGCGTGGAGTTTGTAATATCTTGCATCAAGCATTACAATTCTGCTACACGAGAAATACGGTTGATAGATGGACGTGTCATATGCAGTCTCAAACCTCTTGATATCGAGCGAAGTTTGGATATTCCTCAACATCCAGATGGGTTGGTTATTTCCATGAGTCAGAGCTAACAGGCATTCAATGCTGAATTGGATAAATGTCAGAATAAGATGACGGAGAGGTGGCTAAAACAAAAGAAGAACAAGTTGCCAAACAACTCGGGTCGTGGCGAGTGCAAGGATGAATATGGTATTTTGATTACACTGCTTAATCGTGTCTCAGGTCATAGGAATGCAAACAAATTTTACCTGTGGATGTATTATATCATTGGTAGAATCATCTCGGGGCAAGAGCATTATGATTGGGCATCCTTCATCAGCGATGCTATTCACAAGCAAATCACCGGTTTCCTAGCTGCGCATCAATTTCACATGTGTTCTTACCTGGTGTACTTGATCGCTTATCAAAATCAGTTTAACGAGTTCAACACGATGATAATACTCAGTGTACAAAAAGTCTATCGTTATTATGACCAGCTTGAGTTCACAAAGGTTAAAAGTCATTTTAAACATGTACAAGAGGCTTTCTTGACATATACAGTGAGAAATTTGGACCGGGAGTTGCACATTCACATCTCAACAGTTGCTAGAACAGCGATGAAGAATTGGGCAGATTGGTACATTCAGTTTCCTACTTACACCTATATCTGTGTCTATGGATACACAGGAAAAGCAGCCATGTTACCACGTTATCCTTCGGATAAATCTATATTTATGGAGTTCCTGAGGCAACTGTATGAAGTTCACAAAAGTTTGCGCAACAAGCATAAACCAGCTGCTGAGTTTCCTTTACAGTTCGGGATGTATTGGTGTAAGACGGCAGTTGATGCTAACGTTGTAGGTCAAGAATTAGAAAATCTCAAACTCAAGTACCTAAGTGATACACGCACATATGATCCTTGGGGTCATTACGCAACTCGCCTTGGTAATCTCTCTTATCACAAACCTACGATGGAAGATTACTGGGTGAATTGCGAGGATGATTTCGAGGTTCACAGACATAGCTATAGCAGGTTTTCTCTTCCGCAGATTTCTGTCTTCTTGGCAGAAGATGTGGAAGGATTGTCAGAGGATGAGGGAGATACACTTCCTCAATTTTACAGAGAGCAGGTTGATGGACAACCACTGCCATTAGTGAACTAGTATGCCAAGGAGTTCACATCGGTGAAGGAGAGATCGAGCAAGGTCATTCAGAATAGTACGCTTTACTTAGAAAGCGGAAGGTTGAGAAAGGCATCCATGCCTAGAGCAGAGCCGCCACTAAAAGGAGATATACCACCCTCCTCATCAAAGCCGAAGCAGAAGAAGAGGAGTAACCTACCTAGGAAGAATCCAGCGCCTAGTAATTCAAAGGGAAAAGCACCTATTGTGATTCCACATGTAGAGCCTTTTGTAGAAGTTATGCAGAGTTCACCACAGCCTGAGGTTCAAATGCATTTACCATCGCCAACACCAGAGCAGCCTCCAGTTCCAATTCACATTGATTTGGATGTGGATTCACCTCCTCACAGTGCCCCTTCTACACATTCGCTTTCATCAAATCCTATGAATAGTACAGATCATTCCAGTGGGATTAGTCAGGATTCGTCTTGGCTTGAGAGTCAACTGGGAAGAAAAAGGAGACAACCATCTTATGTACTTGATCATTCAAATTTCGATCATGACCATCAAGATGTGCCTGAAAAGAGGATCAAGAAACAGGTCCACGTCGAAAGGAATGCAAGAAAGGAGATTATTGTTGAGACTGCTGCACCTCCTGAAGATGAGAGTCTGGACAAGATGGAAGCACAAGACTTCGAAGTTATCACAGTCAACTTCGGTAAAAGTACTCGTCAGACGGACATTGACCTCCTACAGGTTGCTATAGATAGTGCCAGGGATAGGATGGTGAAAGATGGTGAAGATAAATCAGCTCTCAAGGCTGAAATACAGTAGCTTTGCCAGTATATTTCCAGCCTTGTACATAGGACAGGGGATGCTATCATCATGCTTCCACATATGTTAGAACCACCAGCATAACAGGGTCAGATTGATCACTTGGTTGCATATGGCAAGTGGTTGGATGAGTGGGAGGAGGAATTCATTACTAGAGGCCGCCTTGTACTTTCAGACTTGTACCAATTGCGGTATAATGCACGCGAGCTTCGTTTACGACTTCAGGAGGAGGAGCGTGATTTGGCCATCACTAGACCTAGGGATGAGATTTTGATTGCTAACCTGGGAATATCATTTGACGTAGTCACAGATGTAGAAGATAAAGAAGATGTCTACGTTCGGAGAACACAGTTGATCTTCAAGGCGGAGATAGAAGGAAAGATAACATCTGAGGTGGCTGAGAGTAGAGTGCATGTTACTAATGAACTCCACTATGTGAGAAACTTTGTGTCTCAATTACCATGTTTATATCAGCATGTGGGTGGTGACTATGTTGAGCTTACTAATGTTCAATTAGAGCTCCAAGCACTTATTCACAATATTTTCAGTGGTGAGACCATTGGCTGCAAGTTGAATCAGCTTACAGTCATGTCAACATTGTTTGATGAAGCGACCAGGAGTAAGGGTGAGTTCCAATGTCAGATAACAAGTGGAGAGGACATGCTGCATAGACATGGGATTCTCCGCCAGAGCTTCAGTTCCCTAGAGGGTGATGTAGTCGGCAACTTCATGGATGGGTTGATTGACAGAGATCAGGGCCAGTAAACTTCAGTACAAGGCGTCCCACCTTTTCCAAGATAGACATTAGACACAAGAGTTAAACTCGAGGCTTCTTTCTGAGTTAACTGGTTGTTACACATTGCATGCCATGTCTTTCTTGGAAACATCTACAAACACTTGGAGCTTAGATTAGATCTTTCAATTGACTGATGATAGCATTCTAGTTGACTTGCTTTTAATAAGGACGTGAATGTTGCACCTTGTCCATTTAGATTAGATGTTTCAGTTAACTGATGATAGTTTCCCAGTTAACTGTATAGTTTCATAATTAGGGTTTAGGAATAAGATCTTGCATGCACTGCAAGACTCTAGTTGACTCAAGGTGATTTTAGGGTTGCCTACACCTTGAAGTCTATAAATAAGAGCTTTAAGCTCATTTGTAATTTAACTTTTGCTTGATAGCATACATGCTGCGCCTACCTTGCCTGTAGTATTGCTATTACTGTATCTGTTCAAAGAGTAATTGTTGTTATAATAAATTGTTGCGCCTACCTTGCCTTCATGTTATTGTCATGGTGTTTATTCGATCTTAGTTAAATGGGGTTGCTGGTTTGATCGTTATTGCATGCGTATTGCGTCTATACAATATACTGTCCCAGTTGCTTACCTTGTGTTTTGTTTATCATGAGCCTATTCAGAAGAGCAAATAGTTGTGCCCACCTTGCCTTCATGTTGCAAAATTGTACTTAAAGCTTATTGTTTGATGTGTGTTATAGTAGATTCATTCAGCCAAGCAAATAGTTGCGCCTACCTTGCCTTCATGTTGTGAAGCTGTACCAAGTTTACCATTTATTCGTTTGTTTTAATAAACTTCTTCCCGGATTAGCAAATAGTTGCGCCTCCCTTGCCGTCATGTTGTGAGCCCGCACCTGAAGTTTATCGTACAATACATTCCTGCTCCATTTCCTCATGCTCTGTTTCTTGAGGAAACTGGATAGATTTAAAGAAGTTAGCTTAGTTGTAGTTAGATGATCTACGAAACCAGAAAATACTTAGCTGCAACGTTCTAGGTTTTCTTGACCTTGTGCCTCTACCAGTTGAGAACAAAAAGATAGGACATTAGTTTAGTTTTTTATTTCATGCATTCCAGCACAACGAGGGAGCTTCCCCTCCTAATTTGAAGAGCACTCATTACGTAGTGTGCATAGTTGTACGTACAAACTCACACTTCAGAGGTGTTAGTTCTTACGCCAACACACCCTCTGGGAGTAGCCATGGTGGATGTCATGTTGAGTGACTCCATGAAAACATCACGCTGAGAGACTCCGTGATGATTTCCTTGTACTTGTAGCCTTGTAGCCTTTCCTTGCAACTGTCAATGCGGTCACCAAATTGTGCCAGTAAGATGAGCTTGCCACATTGAAAGGGATCTTGTTGAAGTACCAAAAATCGGCACAAGCAACGTCTTCTTGCTTAGGCACCTTCTTATTCCACCTAGTTGCCTCTAAAGAAGGTTGTGCACCAGGTGTGTTTTCTAGGCACAAAAAATCACCAATGCGTGAACCCGTAGGTGCTGATCCTGGTACTCTACTAGAGGTAGATGAAGGGATGGAGGTGGTGGTGGGTTGCAGCGATTGCCTTCACACACGTGGACCATGAAGAGAGCCGACTATGTCGGCTGCTACATCATCATCATCAGATAGTGACTCAAGGTTGACTGGAGCACCTTGAGAAGAAGCTATGGCAGCTTGCATTGCCGCTTTTTCCTTCGCTCTTTGCACCTTTTTTTCTTCTACAGTGGAAAGTATTGCATTCATTTGTCTTTTTATTTCCTCATTGGTGTTTATGCAAGCCTTAGCATCACGTTTAGGGATGCCTGCAAGGTGGTATTTGAGGCGATTGATGCTTCCACGGTATACATTTTTACATCTAATGCAATACACTGATCTAGGTTCTGGTCTTCATATACATATTTCCTAGTAGGATTTCTAGCTCCTGTTGGACGAGTGCCTACATATTCCCCACTCCCAAGCACAGATGGGGTTGAGATAGGGGTAGAAGCGGATTCAAAAGCCATTATCAATTAGCCTACACACACAAAGTGAAAGCACAACTTGTTAGTTTTTCAATAGAAAATTTAAAAACAAGCTAAATTAGATTAAATCAAAATAGATTACTTTAAATTAGTGAAATCTAAACTAATATAAGATTCTAAACATTTTCATAAAAGAAAATTGGATTAAAAAAAGAAAATAATAAACTAGGGTTTAAAAAAAATGTGAAAAAATTGTAAAAATCAGAAAATTACTTTAAATTAGTAACAAATTAAGCTAATATATGATTTTAAACATGTTTTCAAATTTCAACAAACAAAAAGAATCAAAATAAAAAAAAAATAACTAGGGTTTGAAGAAAATTTCAAAAAAATCAAAAAATCAGCAAAATATGTAAAAAAATCAGAAAAGTGTCACAAATTCTTGTTTTGATGAATCTAAATCTTCTTTTCAACAATATAAATGTATTTAAATCTATTTTACAGTTCATTCATGATGTTTTTTAAACATAGAATCAACAAAAATGAAGAAAGAAAAAGAAGAGAAAGAACAAGAAAAATCAGAAAACCTACATGGAAATCCAATGAAAATCTTCTTCAAATCTTGTCTCCTCGATGCAAAATCACTAAAAAATGGTGCAAAATGCTTTGGAGTGGGTTTTTGCTTTGCCAAGAGTGAAAACAATTGAGAAAATGAAATGAAAAAAAGCTTTTTTCCAGCCGCAGGCTTAAGACACAAGTTGCTTTAAAAAACTCGGCAAGTGTTTGCCAAAAAAACTGCGAGTACTTGCCTCTAAAACTCGTTTCAAGAAAAAACTCGCGAGTTTTTGGCGAGTAGTCCAACTATGGGTCTAATAGCAACTAATTGATGGCAGTCCATAGATGGAATACTCGCTGAGTTACTGATTACTTGTAGGAAATTCATGTGGCCGAGTTTTTGCAATAGTAACTCATGACTTGTGGAAAAAGATGAAAAAACTGTACCTAAAATCCTGAAAAAATTTGGCCTTTGTGTGCCCTTCCATTTTTGCAGACTTCTTAGGTTCCTATGATGCCCTCTTGACATTTTTTACAGATGTTTACAGCCATTTTTTTACAGTTGTTTACAGGTGATTTACAGATGTTTTTTTATTTATATTTTCAGATTTGTGATTACCAACTTGTAATGGCAAATCTACCTATAATGCAGATTGAAACCTTATCCATTTTACATAAAAAATATGTATTTTAAGGAATTTAATTTTTTTTTTTTAAGTTGTCGAGTTTTGCCGAGTTTATCACAGTTTGTCTAATAGCAGGTGACCAACCATGCACAATTTGTCCCCTGTTGTTTTTTCTTTGTCACGTGTGCACTTATAAGTCACTAATATTTCCTTGGTTTTCTGTCATTAATATTTTAGGCAATGAAATCATGGACTAGATCGCCCTTGCTCTGCTGTGTATATCTAGATCTTTATCTATTTGGTGTGCTTGATGGAGAATGGTTTGCTTAACTGTTGGTTGATTGACCCTACCACTTTCATTATCGTTTTTCATGTATCTAGTATGTCACATATAGGGTACGATTCACCAAATTATAGGTTGGCTAACCACATCTCTATATAGCGGCATAGCCAACATTACAAAACTTTCGTTCTTCATGACTAGAATGATTGTGTGATTCCTCACTACTGGATAATTGCATCCTATATATGTGACTCTTTGTTCAGTTTTCTATTTTTTCTTAATATTATAGGAGCTTTGGTTTAACTTGCTGATACCTATAGTTCTGTTAATCATTGCATGAGACAAAATAAACGTTAGATGTGTCTTTCCTTTTGAGGGTATATACTATAAATGTTTGTTATGTGTATGACTATGTTCCTAAATAGGATTCATTCCTTGTAGTTAAGAACACACAAATCTGATTAAGTTATGTTTATCATAATCACAAAAACCACCCTAATTTGATGCAAATCAAAGGTCATGGTTTGTAACATGTTCTCTTTTGGATGACATCATAGAGCAGGTAGGAGTGACACCAGAAGGAGTTGAGTTGCCTAGATCTGCTGTTGACATAGAGATGCAATTAAAAATAAAAAATATATCAGAGGAATATCGACCCAACATTCCTGTTGGACCTGATCCTAAATGGAGATACATGTGGAGAGTGGGGCCTCGACCATTGAAGACACGCTTTCAGGTTTGATACAAGAGTAAGACATAATCTTCACAGTACATATGGTTAGTGTTTGTTTTTTAATTGCACCATCTTCATTATCACTTATCTTTGGCTTCATTGGCTAGGAACTGAATTCGGAGCCTGTTGTGCCAGAGGGTTTTCCAGAATGGGTTGATACAATGAATGGATGGGGCTATAAGATGATCTCTGCTGTGGAGGTTGTCCATAGATGCTTTCTTATTTCTTCTTACATTAGTAGTACGCTTCTGTTAAGTTTTGTAATTTTTATTAGATTCTTGAATTCTTCCCACAACCTTCTTTGCAATCTTTTAAATTTCTATGCAGGTTGTTGCAGAGATGGCAGCTATTGGATTTGGGCTTTCAAAAGATTCTTTTACGTCACTTATGGTAGAGGTAGTGTCCAGGATATTATCACTTGATTAAGTAATTAAATCTCTGAAGTGTGCAATCTTTTTGAGTATTAATACTCCTGATTGTTTCACCCTGATTTAATTCCTTGATAATTGCAGGGACCTCATTTACTTGCTCCTACAGGTAGTGATCTTTTGAGGCATGGAAAAGAAGGAACTGTATTTGCAGGTTATCATTATGACCTCAATTTTCTGACAATCCATGGTCGAAGCAGATTCCCTGGTCTTCACATTTGGTTGCGAAATGGTCAGAAGGTTGAAGTAAGTGTTCCTGTAGGGTGTCTTTTGATCCAAGCTGGAAAACAGGTATTAAAGCGCAACTTGAACTTTTTCTTTCAACCATCAATTTTGGCTTCTGGGAAGTCAAGATAATGGTGCTATCATATTAATTTGGTGTATTTTTTTCTTGCCAACCAGCTTGAATGGCTCACAGGAGGCCATTGCCTGGCTGGAATGCATGAAGTTGTTGTCAGCAAAAAGACTCTTTCAGCTATTGAAGCAGCACATCAGGCTGGACGCAGCTTGTGGAGGGTTTCTTCTACTGTGAGTGTATTGATAAATGATAATTTTCAGCTTACTTTAATTATACAGTGAGTGCAGTGATAACTGACTATCCTAGGCTTCTTATGTGAGGTTATTACGATAACATGGGGATGCCATTTTGATATTTAGAGAATAGAAGAGCTTAGCAGTATATGGAGTTTCTTATTATGATTAGGGTTGCATTTAAACAAGTTATTTAAGTTAGTTGTTACAGATTTCCTATTCTTTACCATTCTTTGCACAACTTTCTTGTTGGAAAATGGAGGAATGATCTAAAACCTAAACTAGAAATGGCCCCTTCTCCCAATTCTTTCAAGGAAACATTTCTGGCATGGAAATGTCTACTAAGCACCTAGGTATGTTTTCTCAAAATGGTTTGAGCCATAGTTTAAAAACTCACGACTTGGCAAAACTCAGCAGACCCAATTTTAACTTAGAGTTGGTGAGTGGGCAAATTAAAAAAATACTTAAAGTCTTAAAAAATCATAAATTTCATGTAAAATACAGTTACACTATCAAATGAGTTTGTAGAATGTTGGGAAGTTTTTTCTATTAGATTTGAATAAAAGAAATAGTACATTGTTGCATCAACAGAAAATACAACTACTGATTAATTGATATGTATTATGATGATTGAAAACCATCATAAAAAAATACAATTACATGCAAGTTGCAACTATTTATTATTTTCTCTTCTCCATATACATCTTGGTAATGTTTGGGGTTCTTGTTGTGACCTATTTCACACATCACCCCATTGCAAATGGGGACCCCCAGTAGTTTGCTTTTTAGGGTTTTGTCTTAGCATTGCAATTTCATAAGTCCATTTTTCTTTGAGAGTTTGGAGTTAGGGTTTTGAGAAATCATTCGAGTCAAATAGGGAATTCAGGCTCAGAATAGTGTCTAAACATCGTCAAAGTGCTCAGAAGGCCTAGAGGATGAAAAACACCATTGCTTAGGGTCAATTCTAACACCTTCCTATTTTTGTGGGATTTGGCTTTTTTGCTTTTTGCTTTTTCTGCTTTTTTGATTTTTGGTACTTTGGGGCCAATCCGAGAAGCAACTTTTTTGGCCTGCTTTTTTGCCTTTTTATTTTTTCAGCTTTTTAAAAAGTTGACCTAGGATTGGGTCCCTCAGGTCATGGCAACAACGTTCCTATCTTCAGAATCAAAAAATTTGTGTCTCCAAGTATAAAAAGCAAGGGAAAATCTCCAAGCAAGGTTTTGTTCCAGATGTTCCAGATAAATGTGAGGTGTTGAACAAGAAATTCATCCAAGTGTTAGGCCAGGCAATATCTAGGCCATCCATAAGTTTGCCTTGGTCAAAATGACACAAAAATCATCAAGTCCGCCTAGACATGGAAGAATGGATGGCAAGGGAACTACAAAGTCTGCCTAGAGGAAATGTGAAGATGGCTGGACAAAGGTGAAGTCCGCCATGCATATTGTCCAGCCCATAGTTTACATACTCGAAATTGGAGAGTACTCAGCAAGCCCAAAAATTTTGACTTGGGAAAAAATCGACAAATACTCGGAAGATACTCTGTAAATACTCGGCAAATGTGTGTGGATATTTATGTATGTGCATACTCAAGACTGCACTGTGCACACATACATATCTATAAACATACATAGGATGCCAAGTTTGCATGCGTATACACACACAAACATGCCAAGTTTGTGGGTTTTTTGCGAGCTACTAGCAATTACTTGATAATTTGATGGGAGAAAATCCATTTGCATACTGCCCACGAGTAAAAGCAAAAATTACTCGGCATGCAAATTTCTTGGAGATTACTCGGCTACTCGGAGAGTATGTAAACCATGGTCCAGCCAACCATAAAGTTCGCCCACACTTGGCTTGCAAAGCTTAAAGTCCCCCCAAGCATGGCAAGGTAAGCTCAAACTCCGCCCAAGTCTGGCATGGCATAAAGAGGTCAAAGTCCGCCATGGCTTGTTGAGCATAAAGTCCGCCCAAGGTAGGGAATGGCATGGGGTTGGCAAAGTCCGCCCTAGAACAAAGAAAGTGTCCCAACACCTACCAAGTCCACCAAAGCAAAGAAGTAGCATGGCACAAGAAGGTCAAACTCCGCCTTGCAATGTTCGAAGACTCATGAAGTCTGCCCTAGCAATGACCGACACATGATGAACTTCGCCTTGTCCAAGCTAAAATCTGCCAAGAAGGAATCAAGGGGAGATGGCAAAGGATATGCCAAGTCCGCCATGCTTTGGCATGACATTGCCAAAGTCCAACCTATAACAAATGTGACATGAAGATGTCCAAACAATAGCAACTACAGGTCACCAGGGTAAAATTTGTTAGTGTTTCTTAGATCAGATTATTTAATCAATTGAACAAAAGAAATGCAACACATAAGACAATGAACACAACAAGATACCCTGGGAAAACCCTCCTCTTGAGGGAGAAAAACCCAGCAAATATATCTCTTATATATTGAAGGAATAAGAGCAGAAATCTACTTGAACTCAGGCCCAACACAATGCCAAATTTGATACAATGAATAATAGCACCTCTCCTAGATGCAAAGATACAAATGAATATGTTTCTCCTTGAAATCGGTCTGCTGCTACAAAATGATGATCTGCTGTTCAAGTATGAACTTCTTCTAGGTATGCGAATCCAAGTATGAGCTTCTTCTATGACTGCGAATTCTGCTCTGCCAAAATAGTGAACTTCTTGATATTTGAATTGTATGTATAACCAAAAGTAACCTTGTATATATATTCTTGGCGCCTCTTCATAGGGTTGGCCTTTTGATAAATATTTAATAACAATTAAAGTCGGCCAGAATAAGTACATGATATAACTTAAATATAAGGTCGGCCCATGTATTTAATATGTGTCTAGTGAAGACCGACGCTGCATTAACATCAACACTCCCTCTCAGCTAGGGATGAACTTCCATCTGCACAAGACACATTATGTTAGAATGAAAACAAAATAAAATATCACCTCAACGTGATATTAACCATTATGGCTACTCCCATAGATGGTAAAAACTCATCACGGATTCTCTCACGTGATGTTGTCATGGAGTCACACACATGACATCCACCATAGCTTCTCCCAGAGGGTGGAAACAAAGGGCTTTCACCTCAACTCTCTCTCATCAGAGAATTGCATTATCAAGGACTTACACCTCAACTCTCTCTCAGCAGAGAATTGTATTAACAAGGGCACTGAGACTCTTTCTCAGTTGCATTCTCAACAAGGATCACTGATTACTGAGACTCTTTCTCAGTCAAGGCTGCATTCTCCACCATACCAAGTTTCTCTCGGAAGTATACAAACTTCATCCTGGCGAGAGGCTTGGTGAGAATGTCTGCCGTTTGCTCTTCAGTGCTGATATACCTCAACTGTATAGCTTTCCTTTGCACCATATCTCTAATATAGTGGTGCTTGATCTCAACATGTTTTGTTCTGTCATGAAACACAGGATTGACAGAAAGCTTCACACAGCTTTGATTATCACAGTGTATGATAGTAGGCTCCATTGATTGACCAAACAATCCTGCAAGGAGCTTACGAAGCCACACTGCCTCACGAGCTGCCACATAAGCTGCAATATACTCTGCTTCAGTTGTACTCAAGGCCACAGAAGACTGTTTCCTGCTACACCAGGAGATCATAGCAGTTCCCAAATTGAAGCAACAACCAGAAGTACTCTTCCGATCTGAGACACATCCTGCCCAATCAGAATCAGTAAAACCATGCAGCTCCAAATCCACATTTGAAGAATATCTCAACCCATATCCAATTGTGCCACATAAATATCTCGGGATATGTTTAGCTGCTACAAGATGTATTTGCTTTGGTTCACACATAAACTGGCTAAGTGCACTCACTGCATAGCAGATATCAGGTCTAGTGTTAACTGGATACATCAACGAACCAATCAACTGTCTATACATCGTAGAATCCACTGGTTCTGAACTAGCTGCAGCTTCTTTCAACTTATCTAAATTAGACTCCATGGGTGTAGACATAGGTTTGCAGTCAAGCATACCAAACCTTTGGAGAATGTCAACAGTATACTTGCCTTGACTTAGAATCATCTCATTTGGCTTTTGCCAAACTTCTAAGCCAAGAAAGTAATGCATAAGTCCTAGATTCTTCATCTCAAACTCTGAAGCTAATTCCTTCTTGCATTTTAGTATTAGATGTTCTTCACCAGTAATGATCAAGTCACCAACATATAAAACTAAAATCAATGCTTCACCATTTACTACCTTGAAGTAGAGGTTAGAATCTGCATCATTCTTTGAGAAACCCAAACTTGAGAGGTACTGATCAATTCTTTCATACCAAGCACGAGGAGCTTGTTTAAGACCATACAAGGCCTTCTTCAACTTGCAGACATGAGATTCTTTCTCATGTACCTCAAATCCTTCTGGTTGCTCAATGTAAACCTCTTCTTCTATTATGCCATTCAGAAAAGCTGTCTTTACATCCATTTGGTGAATCTTCCATCCTCTAGATGCGACAATAGCAATGATGGTTCTAACAGACGTGTAACGAGCCACAGGAGCAAAGGTTTCTTCATAGTCAACTCCCTCTTTTTGTGAGAACCCTCTAGTCACAAATCTAGCCTTGTGTTTCTCAATGCTCCCATCAGCTGCATGCTTGATCTTGAAGAGCCACTTAGAAGACACCACAGATTTGTCTTTGGGTCTAGGGACTATATCCCAAACATCGTTCTTAAGTATAGACTGATACTCCTCAATCATGGCATCTTTCCATACTTGTTGACTAGAAGCTTCTTCAACATTTGAAGGTTCTGACTCAATAATCTGACTCATCAAGGCAACATAGCTAGAGAACTTGTGAGGTCTCTTGCTTTCTCTGAAGGCTCCTCTTGGAGCTACAAACCTTTCTGCTTCCTGCATTGTCCTGCGAGCCCAAAGAGGTCTTTTCTTTCCAATCACAATGTCTAGAGGCCCATCAGTGGGATCCAAAGGCTCAGCTGGATCAATATCTTCTTTAGGTTCTGTATCCTCCTCCAGATTCTCTGGGATATGGTCAACTTCCATATCTTGAGGAGGTTCTTCTTCATCGACCTCCATCGGTGTGCCTTTGGACTTTCTATAAGCAACATCTTCCTCAAATGTGACGTCTCTACTAATCTCAATAGACTTCTGTCCTGGAATGTAAATCCTGTAAGCTTTTGATGTCTCACTGTAGCCTACAAGAATTCCTTTCTTCCCAGAAGTTTCTAGCTTTGTTCTCTTTTCCTTTGGAATATGAACATAGACTGGACAGCCAAAGATCCTCAAATGACTAACTTCAGGCTTCACGCCTGAGAATGCTTCTTCAGGAGTTTTATTCTCTAAGATCCTGTGGGGACTCCTGTTTTGAACATAGACGGCTGTTCTTGATGCTTCAGCCCAAAGAGAGATTTGTAAGTCTTGATCATGGATCATAGCTTTCACTGCTTCCACAATAGACCTATTCTTCCTTTCAGCAATACCATTTTGTTGTGGATTATAGGGAACACTGAACTCCCTCTTAATCCCTGCTTCAATACAAAAGTCTCGAAAAGTGCCAGAAGTGTATTCTCCACCATTATCAGATCTCAATACTTTGATCTTCTTCCCAGACAGATTTTCAATCTGCGCTTTGAATTCTCTGAATCTTACTAATACTTCTTCTGATTCTTTCGATCTCAAGAAATAAATCCAAGTCTTTCTAGAGTAATCATCAATGAAAATAATATAATACAAGAAACCACTAGATGATGCAATAGACATTGGACCACACAAATCAGAATGAATGAGATCAAGAATACATTTAGATCTACTTTCACTGGAATGAAACGTACCTTTTGTGTTCTTGCCTAGGGCACATCCCTTGCATGTACCTTCATGTTCTTGATCGAATTTCGGAAGACCGGTGACCATCTTCTCCATGATAGGTAGAGCACGAAAGTGAATGTGAGCCAATCTTCGATGCCAAAGATCACACATGCTGGTACTGTTATGCACAAGTGCTTGAAGAGGACGAGTGCACAGCGTGTAGAGACATTCATGTCTAACTCCAATCACTTGAGCAGTTTTGAAGCTGGAGTTCTTTGCCCATATAAGAACTTTCCCTTTAGAGAAGGCAACTTGATAACCTTTGTCTTCTAATGCTGAAATTGAAACAAGGTTCCTCTTTATCCCTGGTACGAACAGTACATCATTCAATTCCAAAGAAATTCCAGAATCCAAGTGAAGAGTGGAATTTCCAAACCCTTTTACAGAATATCTAGCATCATCTCCAATAACAACTTGATCACTAGAGTTGCTTTCCATTAAGTTTGAAAGGTGACTTCTGAATCCGGTGATGTGTCTAGAAGCACCACTGTCAATCAACCAAGTGTAAGAGTCCGTAGAAACATTGCTAGACAAGGCTGAATAAAATAGATAATTACTGGAGTCCTTTTGTGGAGTGACTTCTTCAACATCTGCAGTGGCAACTTGAAGCTTAGGTCGTTGAGGGCACACCCTCGCAAAGTGACCATACTTATCACAACGAAAACATTGAATCTTGGACATGTCTCGTTTTCTTTTGAAGGTAGGAGCATCATCATTTCCATCTTCTCGATTCCTTTTGAAGAATCCTTTCTTAAGGCCTTTCCTTTGTTTGATGAATGAGAGGTAAGAACTTGTAATTCTTCATTCTTTGAGCTTTGACCAATCCCCCTTGCTGTTAGTCTTGACTCTTCTTGAATGCAATCAATCCTCAATCGATCAAACTTAGGAAGTTCGGATCTTGCACTGATTCCTTGGATGAATGCCTCCCATGAAAGCGGAAGACCATTGAGAGCAAGCATAGTCAGTTCTTTATCATCAATCATGTGTCCAATAGTGGAGAGCTGATCTTTTATCTCTGAAATCCTCATGAAGTATGTAATAACAGATTCTCCTTTCTCCATTTTCACATGATGAAGTTGTTGCTTCAGAGCAAGGGCACGACTGGTGTTGTTGATTTCGTACATCTCTTCCAAGGTTGTAAACATCTCTCTTGCTGTATCCAACTTGAAGATAATTGGTACAATATGATCTTTGACGGAATCAACCAATGCTTTCTTTGCCCTAGTGTCTTTCTTCCTCCATTGCAGCTTCTCTTCTTCCCCTCAGGTTCGGGAACTTTTGTTTTCACAAACTCAGCCAAATCATTCTCTTCCAAGGTTAGCATGAACCTGAATCTCCATGATATGTAGTTCGAGATCCCTTCGAGTCTATCCTCGATTTTCAGACCGTTCACCATCTTGAGAAATTTGGAAGATAGACTGAAAAAGAATAAGTGTTGCGAACTAAATCTGATCACGATCTTTTTCACACCCGCTCTGATACCATGTTAGTGTTTCTTAGATCAGATTATTTAATCAATTGAACAAAAGAAATGCAACACATAAGACAATGAACACAACAAGATACCCTGGGAAAACCCTCCTCTTGAGGGAGAAAAACCCAGCAAATATATCTCTTATATATTGAAGGAATAAGAGCAGAAATCTGCTTGAACTCAGGCCCAACACAATGCCGAATTTGATACAATGAATAATAGCATCTCTCCTAGATGCAAAGATACAAATGAATATGTTTCTCCTTGAAATCGGTCTGCTGCTACAAAATGATGATCTGCTGTTCAAGTATGAACTTCTTCTAGGAATGCGAATCCAAGTATGAGCTTCTTCTATGACTGCGAATTCTGCTCTGCCAAAATAGCGAACTTCTTTGTGTATTCGAATGTGTGTTAACATCAAAAGGTAACCTTGTATATATACCTTCTTGGCGCCTCTTCATATAGGTCGGCCTTTTGATAAATATTTAATAACAAATAAAGTCGGCCAGAATAAGTACATGATATAACTTAAATATAAGGTCGGCCCATGTATTTAATATGTGTCTAGTGAAGACCGACGCTGCATTAACATCAACAAAATTAGCATGAAGACGATCAAGTTCGTCAAAAAGAGAGAGAAAATGACATGAAGAATAATAAGTTTGCCATGGACAAAATGAAAGTTTGCCATAATTAAAATATGATCAAGTTTGAAAAGGTTGGAAAAATAAAACTCAACACTTAAATTATTTTTATATTTTTCCAACACTTAGAAGAAATTTTTCAAAATGGCCAACACTTAGAAGAAAATTTCAAAATATCCAACACTTAGGAAAAATTTCAAACTCAAGAAGAATCTAGAAGATTCTGTGCCAACTCGTTCAAGGAAAGGATATTTTGGCTAAGGGTGGCGCCATGGTGAAAATTAGAAACTTTCTCTTGAGAATTTTCAATGAAGATTAAGTTGCCATTTTGGAGGAAATAAGACAGTCCAGGTTCGACGAATCTAAGAAAAAACATGAAGTTGCTAAAATCTTCGAAGTCTTCAGCTCTATATTAAGTTTAACTTGTCACTTTCAATTCATTCTCTCCAAAGTTCAACTGTGAAAACGTTTTGGCTCTCTCAGGGTTGCGAAAGATAAATATTTGAAGGAGGACTTTTGGAGAATAAAGTAAAATTTTTGAGTTGAAGGACATAATTTCTAGAAAATAAAGTGCTTTTTCTCAGTTAAAGACAAAATTTTCAGAATTAAAGTAAGATTTACAGTCAAAATATAGTTTCGAAGTTCAAAATCTGAGTTTGATTGATTTCTTTCATCCTTCTTCTGTCCTATTCACTTATTCTTGCGAAATTTGCTAAGTGTTTGGTCAAATTCTTCCATTTTTAGACTGAAAGTGAAATTTTTGAGCAAAAGGTCCAAAAAAATCAGAATTAGGATCTTAAAAGTAATGTCAATTTTCTTCATGTTTGTTGTAGGTTGATGACCACCAAAGGAGGACCTTCAAGAAAAGCTTAGATGAAGTTCGCCAATAAAGGATTGCAGCCGGAGTCAAAGATCAATTCCAAGTGGAAAAATGTCATAGACACCAACCTCGGGCACGTGGATTTCAAGGATTTCAAAAAGAGAATGTATGGGCAAGATGGACTCTTGCCAACACCTATTGCTCGCCGGATGATGAGAAATGGCATTGTCCAAGCGGCTGGATTTCCACCGGCTATGGAGTGCATTGAGTTGATGATCAAGTGTGCCATACATTACAATGCACCAGAAAGACAAATTATTGCGCCAAATGGGAGGGTATTGGCTCACCTTGGAGAGTTAGCCATTCATGAAGCATTTGGGATACCAAATTACAACCGAACTTCCTATAAAACCAAAGAAGACACTAGAAAACTTTATGAGGACCAGCTTCAGCTCTGTGCAACAAATGTCAATAAGTCGTGGTTAGAAAAGCCAAGGCCTTCCCTCAAGAAAGTGCCAAAGAAGTTGCTTCGTACTGACTTCAAAGAGGAATATGGTGACTCATTTTGCTGTTAAACAGAGTAATGGGCAGCCCTCAGGGTACGCCATTTGAAATTTGATGTACTATTTTATTGATGAGATCACCTTAGGTGTTAAAATTTTCAATTGGTCTTGGATAATCAGCGAAAATCTTAATGAACAGCTAAAAAATTGGAAAGGACAAAGTCCTTTTACATGAGCTCCTATATTGTCTACTTGTTGGCTAGAAATTACAGATACACATGATTGATTTACAGAGGCGTGGTAGGTAATGGCGAAAATGAGTTTAAGTCCTATGACTGTTATCCACAGCTGCAACTTAGCGAGAAGACCCACTTTAGAAGGGTAAATGATGCCTTCTTGATGTACATCACGAGGACATTGCAGGGAGGAACTCATCAGAGACTCACTTAGGAGGCCAATAGCTTGATAAGCAAGTATGGATCTTGGTTTATCCAGTATCCAAGATTCACGTAAATAAGAGTTCAAGGATTTACCGGATGTCCTTACCGACTTTCGATTCACCCTACCAACATAATGGTCTTGCTCGAAGTCCTTAGACAATTGGAAACATATTAGGGCTTCCAGAGAACAAAGCAGAAAGTTGCCATTTCCTTTCTATTTTTCATCGGACATATGTTGGAGTCTTGCCCAATGACATAGGCAACTGAGAGTGCCAGGTTGGGAATGCAGTGGTATCCATTCACATTTTATTGGTCTAGGGCTGATTTCGATCCTCACAACCATATTGGGACAGTGAATGGAGAGAAGTACAGACATAGGGTGGACCTAGAGGATTTTTGGGCAAATGCTGCGGATGAGTTTGATATCAAGAAAAGACTATGGTCTAGATTGCCAGTAAGCTTGATTAGAACAATTGAGCTTTTTTGTGTGCCTGACCAGTAGAGGATGATGGAGAATATGTTCAGCCGCGCTTTGATGAGAATTGGCCTCTTCCTCCTGTGAAATGGTCAGAACCAGAGCTCATAGATCTAGCCACCTTGATGAAGCCAGCTGTTAAGTACTCACAGTGGTAGGTTGATCAGCAAGTCCAAGGGCTAAGGTGAAGAAATTTGACACTCACTTATAACTTGATGGGCAATATGGAATCATATTTGTCAAATGCAGGAGCGTCCCAAAGTGTTGGACTAATTGAAAGCACTAATTCCAAGAAAAGGAAGGAAGCAGTTGATGGCTCCACAAGGTCGAAGGGGAAGAAAATTGTAAATGAGGAACTTGTTCAAAAGAAGCAGAGATCAAAGCCATCCCATTCTGCCATGTCCAAGAATGTGAACGAGGTATCAACTATTGAGGATGATTCATTGGCTGAAATAAGGATTCCTTCTCCAATCCATGAGGAGAATATTGAATCAATCTAGCAGGACGATGATGAACCCCCATCTCCTACATGCACAAAAATACTTGAATCAAAAAATGTGATGGATATTCTGGATGAGGAATTTCAAGAGGGAATGATTTCCGCTCTTAGAGGAGTTCAGGATATTCCATGTGAAGAAAGTAATCAGGAAGAGGAAGGCATTGAGCAACCTACGATTCCTGATTGGTTGAAAGAAAGGTTGAAAATGAAAGCACCAGTGGAAATTCAAGAAGAAGATGATACAGCCGATTTCTTGGCTAGATTAGGGAAGGTTATTGCAAAGAAGCCAGCTAGGAGGTTTTCCACAATCCAGAGAGATGAAGCCGGCTTCCGTTCAGTGCAAATTGCTGTATCGACAGTGGACAAGGCAAAGGAAGATATTACTCCTCAGGAGTATGCAATCACTACTATTGACTTGGGATCAACTACAAAGGGTCAAGAGGTTGAGGACTTAGACAATTCAGTCGCTTCCATGAAGGCAAGATTGGAAAAGGAGGTAGAAAAGAAAAGAGAATACAAAAAGGAAATTGAGCGCTTGAAGGAATATATTCAACACTTGACCAAACCTCTTAATCAAGGCAATTCAGTGGCTCCTCCACTTTCGAATTCTTCGCAGGAAGCAATCAAAGATTTTGAAAACGAAATGGTAACAGCCAGAGAAACCAAGGAGTGGACGGCAAGCAAATGTGAAGAAGCAGCCACATTTGTGGAAAGACTAATATTGGCCTATGGACAAACTTCTTCTTTGCTTTCCAGAATTGCAGTCATGGCGGACGCATGGGATAACCTTCAGGATGTTCAGGACAAAATTATCTCGTGCCTTAGAGTGTTGAAAGGAATTCCAAAGCAGGAATTGATTGGTGGAAAAGTAATTGTAGCAAGGGCTGCATATGATTTCAACACTTGGTACTGGGCATTGGTTGCACGAAGCGAAGTCTTAGAAAAAGTGAAGGTTGATGGTATCAGAGTTGAGGAACACATAAGAGAGAATCAAAATAAGATTTTCCTTGTAGTTGTGGATGTACTTGAGAAGGAGACCATCCGAGAAAATGATATGCAGCTGGAAAGTCTAAAGCTCAGAACTTAGGAGAGTTTCTTCATCATCACTGGACCAGTCTTGAAGCAGAATTTGACTAAGGCATCGAATTTCTTTGTCCATCCGGGATGCCTTCCAAAGACAGGAATTTGAATGGGAGATTGCTTTTTCCGTGTGTGCAGATGACTTGGACAGAATTCAAGGTGAATATGCTACCACATGTCATGATGGAGGAGGTCAGCCCGATGGTGTCCAGATTCATTGAACATATTGCCACTCAAGAGGATAAGGATGCGCCTCTTAGAAGATAGCTCCTCATGCCACTTGTCCTCCATGCACTCATTATTGATGTTATTTTGGGAAACCCTAATTAGGGTTGTTGTGTCTTAATCTCAGCCGTTGATCTTAGATTGATCTCGGCCTTTCATTTGTTTTTTTAGAACTCTATATAAACTCCTATTCTCTCATTTCATAGTGTAAAGAGAGTTTTATGAAATTGTTGCTTAGAGCTACTTGGATAATAAAAGTTCATGTTGCAAGTTTGCTTTGAATCCTTCTTGTTATCACGTGGTTGCATGGTTGCATATCTCCTTCAACATAGAATAAATTTAGAATAGAATTTGATTTGCACGCTTATTAGATGAATAAAAGATTTGATAGTATAGATTGGTGAAACTCTTGCTCATGCTTTTTTTGAATGAATGATTTTTGTTCAATGTGAAAAGTTAGCCTGAGCCTATATTGTGGATGCTTTAACTTCTACTTTGAATAAAATATTGTTCTATTGATGGTATTATTCATTGTATGAAAATCTTGAGCACAACCCTAGAAGATTGCACTTACTTTGTGTAGTTGTCATTCATGCGGCGAAGCAAAGTGTTGTTATTGGTTTCACCTAGTCTTTACCATCTCTTGAGTTCTTAGAAGTAGCATAAAACTACTAAAACCCTTATCCTTTTGTTTTTCTTTGAAATTCCAAAACTGAAAATCCAAAAAAAAAGAAAAGAGCATTTATTGTCAAATTCGTCTAAGTCCTAGCTTGTGAACGATTTTTAAGTGTAAGTCCCCCTTGTATTTCAGCATACATAACCAAGGAAGCTATCCAACATAAAATCGCCTGTTCACACATATAAACCTTGGAGTTGCCGTGTGGTCTTTCTTGCAATCTTGGCACATGTAGTGATTTTGTTTAAGAGAGGGTAGAGTGTCCTTGACATTTTATTCTAATGTTCGGTGAATGATAAAATGTACGCCAACAGTTCTCCTTGTAGTTGGTTGTGAATCCACCCTTGACCTAGAATGTAATGACTCCTTTACTCAGTATCATCATCAGCTGTGATGACATCCAATCCAATGCCTCTTGCATTTGCTTCTGCTGCACCCTCCTCTGCTTCTGTCTCAAAATCAACAATCTCATCTTTTGTAAACATGGGGTCCTCATCCTAAGCAGTCTAGTCACCATATGGATCAATAGTGATCAATGTCATCCAAGTCAATCACCTTATAATCATTTGAGACCTCCAACTTTTTTGAGTGAAGGTGAATATTATATTGCACGAAAATGGGGTCATAAAGGCATTTTTGTGTCAACTTGTTGGAATCCTTTGCGTGAATGGCATCAAATATGCTCTAGTTACATTCACAGCTAGAAGCGTTACAAGGTTGGGACAAAATTGGAAGGCCAACTTTTGAAGATTTGGGTTTTTTCTGCTTCAATATTCTCATCAAGTAGCTTGAAATAAATTCACAAGTTTGTAAGTATGTAATAATTGTACACACAAAATATTTGAAATTTTAAAGTGAAGTGAAGTGAAGATTGAGTTTTTTTATTGTTTGGTGCTTGGGTGGTTCTCTCTTAGATAGTTAGTGGTGAAGAGAAGAGCTTCTTGTTAACTTTCTTATTTCTCTATAACTCTTCCATAATCAGGTCCTTGACCTTAAACTTAGGTGACATCCTCTCAATGCATGTTGAGAGGCCGTCCATAATCTCCCTAAAGTCATTTGTGAAGAAAAAATTGGGGTTGGTGGAGTTGATTGTTTCACCTCTGATCAATAATGTTCCAAATGGGTTCAAATTTTTTCTAGCACCCATGTAATATTTTTGGATGGTCCTTGGCCCTATCCATGGCCTCATAAATGTACCCCATTTGGTTTTGCTAACCCTAACTAAAGGCTTTGACACCTAGAAACAAATTAAAGTCACAATTAAAAATAAAAATTATAAAAACTGAATAATATCTAGTAATTAGAATTTAAAATAGTGAACTTAAACTGTACAATTTAAAATTTAAATAGAACTTTGGAGTTACCTACCGATGCATTAGCCATAAGCAGGTTGGAGAAAGCCTCATTAATGGTCTTTGCAAAGACATAAAAATTGTCTTTGTGATCTTCTCTCCATCCATTTTCTTTGAATAGGAAGAATCCATCCATTGTTGGTTGACAAACATCTGATTCATAGGTGTTAGCAAACTATAGATGCTCTGAATGGTGAGGAAGTTAGTTGCAAATTGTGAGGAACCCACTCACGGAAACTCTTCCCCTTGGTTTGATCTTTCACCAAGCCAAGTATCCAATGGTGATTGTAGATGTGTTTGGTGATGTTCTTAATATCTTTCAACATGGATTTCACCCATTGAATTTTGTCATGTCCCCGAAATTGTAACACTAAAAACCCGAACATTAAAGTGCAAAATAAATAAAATAAATAAATGACTATAAATATAAAAATATAAAAATAAATGTTTAACAGTTTAATATTATTATAGTTATTATAATATAATATAAAATATATTAACATATTAATATATGACATAAAATAATATATATATTATTTATTACAAGGGCAGCGATTGTTAATAGTTAACAAGGCAATAATTTATAATAACTAACAGCAGCAATTATGTATAAGACAGCATTCCTAAGCCAGCGATTAGAGATATAAAAAGACTAGTCAAAGGAATAATAAGGAAGGAAGGAAGTGGTCAAAGGAATAATAAACAATTCATACGGAGCAGCAAATATATTTTGAAGAACAGTGATAACCACTAAGTAATATCTCCAATTATTAAGACAGCAATTAAATTAAGGGCAGCGATCAAGGTTAATATAAAGACATGTCTTTCTAGAAGGATTGTCTCTTTTAAAAGAGTTGCATCTCTTCACAAAGGAAAAGGGGATATAAAAAGATAAAACTAATCATAAACGGGATATAAAAAGATAAAACTAATCATGGAAGAAGGGTAAGGCTGGAATATGTTTTCTGAGTGCAGCAGTAGGCATAATCAAAAGATGCAATGAAAGGGAACAGGAAAATGAATGGAGTTATTAAGAATCATATCTGCATTTAGGAAAGCCAGAATAATATAATAGAATTAGATTTAAAGGCAGGTATATGCACAGCAGATGACAACAGAATGGGAAGAAGATAGTTCAATGGAAATAAATGATAAATCAATAAGGGAAGTAAATTATACACACACACACACACACACGATTAAGCAATAATAATGCTTGCAGCAATTATCGAGCCTTAGTAATCATATATGAATGATAGATTCTTATCCACTTGATCTACACTAACGATATACTCTGAGTGTTCAGAACATATCATCGATTAAGGAGAAGAGAGACACATACCAGCAGTAAGAAAGAATCAGTCCAGTTTATCAACACCACTTTCTATTATCAGACTGACTGATATATTCAGGTGTATCTCTGCTATTTAATATCTTACATATATATAGATATGATCCTGCATAATAAAGGAATGTTAGATGTATAATTTCTGCTAGTAATGGTTTACCTATAAATGCATATTGCTTATAAGTTAATAAAGAAGGATTTCATATGTTTGAATTAGAATTATGTTGACTGTCTGAAACCTACCCTATGGGAAGGGCTTGGGGTGAAGTGGTAGGGGCCAGAAGCCCACTTACGACCTCCGCCCAATTCCTCAAGAAGGAAGGGCTAGGGGTGAAGTGGTAGGAGCCAAGAAAGCCCACTTGTGACCTCCGCCCAATCCCACAGGATGGCAAGTGTCTTTAGGGGTTGAGACATTGATGGGGAAAGCATGTACAAGTCGCCAAAGGGGAGGGCTGTGGTATACACCCTCTTAGGCTTGGCATATAGCTTCGGGCGGACCCATCATGTCTCTTCTCCCAATTTCCTAATATGTTGCATTATTGATAATCTACGAATGTGATGCAATTGTCTAATCCTAACAAGCATATATACATACTTGTGAATGTTGTGCATGTGTTGAATGCAGGATTCAATCCAAGATTACATCATTAAAGAGATATTTATTTGATAAGGTGAAACCCTAACCCTAATTTATTGTAATTTGTGATCAATAGGCGAATTCTAGGGAAAATTAGGATAAGGGACATTGCAAATTTTGCCTTTGTCCCGCAACATAAGCTTACGACAATGGGCAGTGCAAGGGGTCCCAAAAAGTGTTGAGTGCCTCTCCTTATGTGCTTTCTTGTTGCTACATATGCTGTTGCATTATTTGTCGCAACTTAGACTACATTTTCTATACCAACCTCTAACACAACCTCTCCCAACATTAGATTCAAATTCTTTGCATTCTTGACTTTGTTTGAATCATTAATGGATCTCAAAAACATCATCTTACCATTTGAAATCGCTAGAGACTTGATGAATGTGTGATTTCCTTCATTTGTTCATCCATCTAATTATATGGTACATCCATAGTCAAATCATTGATTTTTGCTTTTCCACAATTGTGTCTGCATTCGCCATTGATTTTTGGAGCAATAATCCACTTAAGTCGTGTGGGGCATGTGCCTTTTATTGCTGTAGGAGCATCTAGGTCCACGTGTCATCTTGAATCCCCAAAGAAAATAAAATCAATGAACTAATAAATAGCTACTTTATGCTTTGTTTACTTTTGTTCTTGTTGGCATATTGTCGAGCACTTGGCATACAGATGATGATGATTGGAAGCCCTTAGGCCTCCTTAGCCAAAACATATTACATGGATTTTATGGGTTTTATATAGCGATGGGATGGCCAGATCTGTTGAAAGGCAGAAGGAACAGATTGCAAGTTTTTTAACTCTTTAAATCTTGTAAAAAATGTCCAAGAAAGAATCTAGAACCATTTGGAAAGAGGTTTTCTCAAAATATAATGATTGAAATTAGTTTGTAGGCATCCACATGACTAAGGGGCATGCTGAAAGAGAGGCAGGCCGTTTTTGATTAGAACTTATTGACAATGCAAAGGCTGAAAATGCCCACCAAGGGCAAATAAAAATGGCCAAGGCAAGTTGGAGAACAAAAAAGTGAGTTGTTTCAGTGACAAATAGGTTGTTGATATGAGGGAAGTGTTTTCCACAAAAAGAAAAACCCTGTTTTTGATGTTGGGCACTAGGCATGCAAGTGAAATAAATTGAGGTTTCAAGGATATAGAGATTTGGAAGGAACTAAAAGGCATGAAAACTGGATTCCATTTAGGTTTTCCATTCTAAAGGTGGTAATAACTCCTCCTAGTTGAGGAGATTAATTGTTGAAAATTAGGTCATGTTTGACAAAATGCTTGAATTGTAAAATTAATGCTTTATTGATTGCTTAGTGATTGGAGAATGTTCCTTTGGGTGCATGTAGGTGTTTGGAGGTTTGTAAAATTGTTAGACTTATTATAAGCATTGTATGTTTGATTTTTAGCTTTTTTGAGGTGTTTTAGTAAGCCTATTGAATGCATTGATCATAGTTCAATGTAATAATCTTTCTTTTGTTTCTAGTTGGTGTACAAATATGATGGTGAGATTTTAGGTTGTGAGGACAAGTAGTCATTTAGTTGCCCCCCTTTCCTTGATTGCATCATGTACCTTTTCCCTACAACAATCAACATTGTGACCAAATTTCTCCAATATGGGCTTCTTGCCACATTAAAAGGAAGATGGTTGTAGTACCAAAAATTTGCACACGTAGTGTTTGCTTTGTTATGCTTCTCCTTGTTCCGATTTGTACCTTAAAGCAAAGGCTGCGATTTTGTCATGTTTTGTGGAACAAAAAAACTGTGTTTGGATTTTATTGGAGCTTGATGAAGTGGTTGTGCTACGGAACCAAGGACAACAAGTGGAGCCTACAATCTCTATCATATTCGCCTATGCTTCCTGTACCATGTTAGCATTTATCACTATTGCAATGGTTGTGGATGTCCTCATCCTCTCCATTTTTTTGGTTTGTTAGTGTGAGGGCTACATTCATCTCCCGTGTAACCTCTAACTCAACATTCCAACACAATTTGACATTGCAGCTATCAATCCATACAATTTGGAATTCGAGCTGTTTAATGTCTCCACTCATCTTCAACCCATGGTAGTTGTGTATGGCTGAACCTATAGTCAGTCTTGGTAAGCCATGCTTCAAAGAGGCATCCTTGTTTCCAATGCTTTTGCTTCCATTTCTTGATGCCATTGGATACAAAGTGCAGACCTTGGCATTGAAAAATAAGAAAAACAACTGCTGTAAATCTAGAATTTAATTTTTTTTGCAAATCTGTGGCCCTGGAAAAAAATAAAAAATAAAATTTTAAATGTGAAAACTCTAGATTAATTCAAACGCATGTGAAACATGAATAAACATGTAAGAGACAAATTTAGAAATATATAAAAAACCAAAAAACATTGAAAAATTAAGAAAGAAAACATTCTTGAAACTTTGAAAATTGTTTAAATTTCTTTTCTACAATAATGGTAAATCACCATAAGAAGAGCTCAAATGAGAAGAAAGACAGATGAAATACAAGTTGAGAAGGTTTTATAATGAAATTCATTCTGTGCTTGGGTGTGTTTTTACCTATGGGCCACATTTGCAATGCAATGATGAGTTTGAGTCATAGACTTTCTAAGAACTTGCAACGAGTTTGTGGCTTAGACATGAATCAGCTGCAAGTTTTCTCTTTACTTGTCCAAGTTTTTGACACTTGAGTACTTGTGATTTTTGTGGGTATTCAATGAGTTTTAATACTAGCGTTGGGCTATGTTATAAGATGATCTTGGTGTTGCCCCTCATCAACTCCTAAACTAAAAATGTGGTTTTGAAAATTGTTATATATATAGGATTGCTAGGAGACTAGTATTGGTGTTGGTATGGGAGAGACAGGTATTTGGAAACACCAATTTTCCTATATGTATGTATGTATAATATAATTTGCTACAATAAAAAATAAAAGAATATGAAATTTATGATTATAAATAATAAATATTGTAAATTTGAATAGATGTAAAGTTCAACAAGAGGAAAAGATTAAATTTAACTTATAAACATAGTTTTTAAATTTAAATTTTTAAATTAAAAATTTACATGGGCTCCTATGACTATAGACTATAATCAATAGTTTTAAAGTTTTCAATAGTAAAAATTTGAAACATAAAAGTTCAATGCTCATGGGAAGCAAAATGAAGATACCCAAAACTTCGTAGGAGGAAAGAAAATAGATATGGGAAGATAAGTATGGATGGGAGGCATACTTAGGCAAATTGTGGAAATATAGAGAACTTGGAAACTTTATAGAACCTACATGAAATCTGTCAACAACTACTAGTCTCTGCAGACCTTCGACGTGTTGCTTTGCCCTTTGCTAGCTTCAAATGCTTGTTTTGAATTTTTTGTTGCTCCTTTCAAAGTTTTGTGTGTTCGCTATCAATGGAACAGCAATTGGCACATCTAAAAGAGCTTTTAGGATTTATTTTTAATTTTTACCTTTTAGGGCAAGACACATGTGATTTAGGTTTTTGAAAATGAAGTTGCTTGGAGATGCAGTCGAGATGTTTGTGTACTCATCTCTGATATAGGAAACATGTCCTAGTCTCTGAGACGCATCCTAGGGGGTTAGAGATGCATCTCCTTGCTACCCTGATAATATAATTATAACTTTTGAAGCCTAGGATCCTTAATTTTTACCCTTGATGCACTACAACCACTTTGCAGCTGTGCTTTGTGTAGCTTAGGTTACCTTGTTGTGTTCCTTGCCTTTCTTGGGGAATGGTAAGGAATGTTCTCATGTCTCTAAAAAGTATAGCTCCTTTGGGCCATTGAAGTACATCACATAGGTATAAATTTGATCTATTGTGCCCCAATAATTATGTTTGAACCCACCCTAGGATTTTGACGATTGCCAATGTGGAATAGTAGTGCCACTCTTCATAGAATGCCATCTCTCACCTGCACAACCAGCTATGCCATCCTCTGCAAGCAACGCCACCTCCACCATAGAAGACAATGAATGAGCATTTACCAAAAATAGGATGAGCACACCATCAATTATTTCTATTCGCTTGAGTGAATGAAATAGAGCATCATTGGTGAAGGACGAAAGAGAGAAACTGCTCCTTACCTCCAAAACTCCACGATGATGAGAAACTACTAAATGCTTAATTACTTAGTGAAGATCTTGAAACAAATCCATTAAAATACCTACATCTTTGTTGAGCATGTTGAAATCTTCTACTGTAATCTCATTACTCACCTCCATTGGACATAAAGGAGTAGAAGGAGACTCCTTTGGCACCAGCTCTGTGAAAACCTCATCCCTAGTGTGATTAAATGAAACAAGATCCTCTATGCAATGGTGGATCGGAACATTCTTAACCACCTCCTCTACTTTATTTTTTTAATATTAGAGATCAATTACAAAAAAGGACCAAGAGAATAGGTACACTATAAGGTGTACAACACCTAGTCCAACCATATATGTCTAACCTGAATCGTACTTTTAAAAGACTACCCCACCAACATTACAAAGTCATCGGATAGAAATACCAGACTAGGAACAATTACAAAAAAGCTTTTAAGTAAGTTTGTTGACTGGAAAATCAAAATCAAGAACAGACAAAAACATCCTATTCCCAACAACACTTTTGATTGCTGTCATTTTCAGAGAAATCAGTTTCAAATGTGCCAATGACAAGATCAGCTTCATCCTTCGGAGCCAAGTCTTTCACAATAGGTTCATAGCTTAAAACTTTTTTTGAGTTTCTCCTCAATTCCATTCTCTCTTCTCTACTCGTTTACTGACTTTATTCTTCTCCATATAGTCTTTAAGAAGTTGTAGCTCCTTCTCATCCGACTTGTCCCTGTTCCGAGGCTAGAAGTGTGCATTGACCACTTCTTTCTTATAAACCAGAGTAAGAACCTCTTTCAGGAGAATCATAAACCTGTCCTTTGGGATTTCCAATATCATAGAAACCTGCAACAAGATATTAAAAAAGGTAAGCTCATAGTATGAGTTAGTAAGAATCCTTATTTTTTCTTGGGATATTTCATCATTTCTTGCTTTCCAGATATACCACAGAATTTCATTAGTTAAAATGAACCAAAACTTATTAAGTTCAATAGAAAAGACTCTAACATAACCAAACAGAATTTCAGCCCAATTGAAACTTTCTCTATTGTCCCAACTCAAACTGTTGCCCAAAAAGAAAAAAGACCAGAGCTTAAAGGCAAAAGGACAATCTAAGATGAGATGCTCAAAGGATTCAACTTTACTATAGGGACAACAAGAGTTAACTGGAAAACCAGAATTATTAACTCTATTAAAAACAACTCTCTTTTTAAAAGTGAACATCCATTTAAAGCATATCTTTTTGGGCTCACCAGTAGAAGACCACAAGAAGTTCAGAAAAAAAGACAACTCTTTATTAGACAAACTAAGACAACAGGTTTCTTTGATCTTGCTTAAGATTTCTCTCAAGCTAGCCAGCAAGCCATATAAATTTTTAGAGGTCATTTTATCAAAAATGGTCCCATCCCTCCAATGAATATTGCCCATAATCTCAGTATTGAATTTCAGGCCAACTGAAAATTTAACATTAAAGAAATCTTTCTTCAGAATTGAGAATGTTCTTTTTTGAGAACTAGGAATTCCAAATTCCTTTTCCAACTTGATCCAGTCTTTGATGCTGCATTTATCCAAAATATTACCAAAATTGTCAATACCTTTTGAAGCCCAAAATTTGGTTGAGCAACCCTGCGTTAAAGCCAAGGGTTTATTGTTTCAATGAAAGGTTCCACCAAGCTGATCTATAAACACATAAAACATTATCAGGTTTGGAGAAAGCTTCAGTATTCTTAAGCAAGTGCCTCACACTTTCCCAAGCCCTCCATATATTGCCAAAGATGTTTGAACCATAGCAGCAAAAATCTTTTGGGGAATAAATCGGCAAACCAAAAGTTCAAGATTTTTTGAAAAAATGGGGAAAAAATGGGGAAAAAATCGGATTTTAAAAAAACGTAAAAAAATGTAGAATAATAGACAAAAAACTGATTTTTTTTAATTGAAAGGCATTTCCATAGCAATAGAGATATAGAGAGCAAATAAAATAGAGAGTTTAACTAATGAATCATAGAAAATAGATTTTGATGTTTATATTCATATCACCGATTACATTGCATTACACATTTTTCATAGCATTAGTTCACAATGCATAATTGATAGATGATAAAATTTCAATTACAATATAGTTTGTACTTTGTAGTACAAAGTTTCAAAAATCAAAAGTAGCCTATGACTCTTGCTAGTTGCTACTATGAATAGAGCTATGCTAGAGGCTTGCAGGCCTTGATGATGAAGCTCCTAAGGCTTTGTCTGCCCTCCTAAGTTCATCAAGCGCATGAGGATCATAGTTGACCTCCTCTAGGATCTCAAAATCCTCATCCTCAAGAGGTTTGTCATCATTAGCAATCCACTCATTGTTTGGATCAATCTCATCAAGGTCAATTGGTTCAGCATCCTCAATGGTACCTAGTTTTTCCCATGGACAAGTTAGTCTTTGGTTTACAAGTGCAAAAAAATTGTGAATACAATTACAAATTTACAACTACGATTGCAAGTATACTAAAAGTCTAACCTTGAGCTTTCTTTAGCTTCAAGCGGAGGTTGTGGTGAACAAACACCAAGTCATTCATCCGTTGTTGTGTTAGGCGATTGCGTTTCTTCGAATGTATGTGTTCAAAAACACTCCAAGTACGCTCACAAGCGGATGAACTGCATGGCTGGCTCAAAATGCGTTTTGCTAACCACCTAAGATTTTTGGTTTCGTGACCAAAAAAATCCCACCATAGCACTGAAAAATACATTATATGGAGATGTCACGTAAGAATATCTTAAATTTTTAGACATTTTATGATTTTGTCCACGAAATAGAGAGATTATCAAAAATTTATAGAGTCTACCTGGTTGCACAGTCTTCCTGCCTTCTATGGCAGCCTTGGATGAGAAAAAACCAATTGCTTGCTTGTACATGGCTAGCTCTTGCATAGCTGTCGTTAATTGTTCTGTGGTAGCAAACATTTTTTCCATGCATATGAACAAGCCCTATGCAACCTCACCATCATCATCTCTAAATGAAGAGCTATAGTACATACTTGGATTAGGATAGTATCCTGCAGCATGGAGAGGAGAATGCATCTGTTGATCCCATCTTCTATCAATTATGTCCCATAGTGGCATATACCTGTCCCTGTCATTTTCCATCCTATTCCTCATCACCTCCTTGGCCCTATCCATGGCCTCATACAAATATCCCATGGGGGATTTATCCCCATCCACTAGTCTCAAGACTTTCACTAGAGGCTCTGAAAATTGTACAACTTCTTCTATTGCATCCCAAAAACTAGCAGAATAAATGTGATTTGATATAGCTATACCATTTGCTTGATTTGAGAAGCCACATGCCATCCATTCGCTTGAAACAAACATTCGTTTCAAATTCATTTTTTGTTCACATAGAGTTTGTAATGCAAGGAAGTGTGTTGCAAATCTTGTCACCCGTGGTCGAACTAACTCCTTACCCTCTGTGAAAGTGCGCATCAAACACAAAACCCTTGTGTGATTATAGATAAATTTGGTAATTGAGTGAGCCTTGTGTAATACCTCCTTAACCCACTCAAGTTTACCAATGTCCTCTAGGGTTAGATCAATGCGATGTGCTGCACATGGAGTAAAAAAGATGGAGGGGTATTTGTTTGTCAGAAGTCTGCCAGCGGCAACACAAGCAGCAACATTATCTGTTATAAATTGAACCACATTTTGTGGCCCTATTTCTTCGACCATTGAGTCATACATGTCAAACAATGTAGCTGCAGATTTGATTATGTCTGATGCATCCACAGATTTCAAAAAAATTGTACCGATATCACAAGACACAAGGAAGTTGATGAGTGTTCGATTCCTCCTATTTGCCCATCCATCTGACTGTATGCTGCAACCAGTCTTTGCCCAAATCAATCGATATTCAACAACAACATCATTAACATCATGTACTGCATCATTAAGCAAAGGAAGGCTCAATGACTCATAAGATGGGGCTTTGAACCCAGGACCTGCAGATGCAATAGCATCCACCATACCTTGCCAATATGGAGACCTGGCAATATGGAATGGCAAGCTAGAGTAATACCAGAAATTTGCTATTGCCTTCTTTGCTTGTTCATGGACAACTTTCTTCCATCCTGTACTCTCCAAAGTGGTTTGTGATCCTGGTGTAGTACGAGGTGTGAAGAAATAATTTATGTTTCCTCCACCTGTGTTTGGGCCACGTGCTGTAGAAGAAGGTGTCGACCCACATTCTTGTGTACCATCTTCCCCATTCAAGTGATTCCTCATACCTTCTGTAGGATTGGAATCTACTTCATTCCCAGTTCTTGCCTTTTTAGCCTTACTCTCTGCAATCCCTTCAAGAGCTTGTTTTGCCTGGTACGTGACTTCTGGAGGGCATTTTGTGCAAATAATGGTGTTATTTCTTGGCTCCTTTGCCAAATGCCATTTGAAGTGATAAATGCCACCATTGATGTCACCCAAACACCAATTGCATTTAACCTTCGTTGAACCCGATATTGGTGTGCAATGTGTCCATGCAAAGTCTTTTACACGTGGCATTATGACGTATTCTGCAAAAACACTTTAATTAAGTCTAGTATAATACACATTGAACATTGATTAAAGTTGAATCATTCAACACCTTCTACAACATTGTTAACTTCTCATATGTAACAAAGAAAAACATAATCATTTCACTTCATTGTATGATTGGCAACATTCCACAAAGCATGGTAAATTAAAGACACAATAACATCATCAAATAGAAATATTACTGAAAGATATAATAGTTATAACTTATATATATTAAAAGGCTATATTTTTCAAATTCAAGGCATTACTTCACATTGCATAACTAATAATTAGATGTTGATAGATGACAAAATTTCAATTACAATATAGTTTTTTACAAAGTCAACCTAAGCAATTACTTCACATTACATAACTAATAACTAGGAGCAACTGCCAATTGCATTAGCTTGTCCATGAGACCAAATGTCTTTGAAACATTTTTTTCAAACAGTTCACAGCACTTTAAATACTAAATAATAATAATTAAACTAAATTTAAAAAAAAAATCTTATTTAAAAATAATACAGTATTTTTTATTAAATAATATTATTAGTAATTAGTATTATATTTTCAAATTCAGTATTATACTAAGTAAAATTATATTGTAAGTGTATATAAAAAATAATACTAAATAAAAAAAATAGTTATTTAAAAAAAATAATACAAAATAATTTAAAAATAATAATACTAAATAATACTAAATAAAAAAAATATAATATTTTAATTTTTTTACTAAATAATACTTATTTAAAAATAATAATATAATATTTTTTATTTATACTAAATTAAGTTTGAAAAATTGATACTATATTAAATAATTATAAATTAAATTATTTATATTTTATTCAAAGTTCTGTCTTCATGGACGCGTGCCTTGGTAAATTGATAAATAAATTTTTTTTATAACAATGCTGCAAAAAATAGGGAAAAACAGGAGCCTACCTGGAAATCCCGTGTCCAAACAAGGAAGAAACGTCGAAGTTTGCAGGAGGAAATGGCGTCGGTTGCAGTCCCGCTTTCAAATTTGCCTATTTCGGAAGACTCTGCAGGAGGAAATGGCGTCGATAGTAGTCGTCGCCGCTTTCTGGATTCACGTCTGTCTCATGCCCGCCGTGATAACCTTCGGCTTCAACATTAAAACGCGGTTATGTAATTTTGCGCGGTTTTAGGGTTTCATTTTTTTCACGGGAAGTTAATTGCGGGTGGGTGAAAGTTTAATCACGTTTTTTTCCAGATTAAAACGACATTAAAACGGTGAATTAGTCGTTGACTGGGGTCAACGTTTTTTTGAAAAAATCGGGGGAAAAAATCATGCTGGGTGCCGATTTTTTCAAAATCGCGATTAATCGCGATTTTTTGCAGATTTCTGCTTCTATGGTTTGAACCAAAAGGACAAACTGCAAATTTACCAAATAGTAAATCATGAGGGTGAAGCCCAACCCAACTCTCCTCTTCTTAGGTTTGGACAAAGCAATGTTATTTCTTACCAATATTTTCCATGGTTCCCTGTCAAAGGCTTTTAAGACCCATTTTCTGCCAGAGCTATACCTTGAATCTTTACGACCTCGAGGCCAAAGTCCCCCAAATGTTTTGGAGAGCAACACCAAGCCCAATTAACTACATGCCTCTTTTTATTTCCTTTCCTATTAGACCATAAAAAGTCTCTTAGCAGCTTTTGTATTCTATCAATTTGATAGCTACCAAATAACTAGGCGGAAGCAAAAAAAATATTGAAGGAAGCCAAGACTTTCTAACAAACTTGAATCCTACATGCCAAGGAGAGTAGATGAGTTTGCCACTTGATGTTTTTATTTTCAATTTTCTTAAAACATCCACATCCAAATTTCTTTTAAGGACGGTTCAATAAAAATTGGAATTCTCACATATTTGACAATCTTTTTGGGAACTCCTCATTGCCAATTAGTTCCAACCAACCACTTCGGTGGTTTGTCAGTCCAGCCCAAAATGATAGATTTATAATCCACAATCTTAGTACCAAAGGCATCACAAAACACCTTAAGCCTAATCAGAACGTAATTGAAATTTTCTTGATTGAGCTCAGAAATAAGGTCATGTCATTGGCAAATTGAGCACTCAGCAATTCAGTCCTATTAGGTAAGGTGATACCCTTGATAGGGGGAGAGAAGAGCTCAATTTTCAGAATGTATTGCAGCGCATCAACAACGATGATAAATAAAGTCGGAGCCAAAGGACAACCTTGTCTTATTGATAACTGGAGGAAGAAGGGGTTAGTGAGACTGCCATTGACGTCAATTTGATTAGATGCTTCATAGAAGAGAATCTTGACCCATTTACAAAAAGAGCTTGGAAAACCAAAAGCATCTAAACACCGTAAGAGCAAATCCCCATTCAATTCTATCATAGGCCTTCTCAAAGTCCAACAGCACCATGCAGCCTTTTTGGCCAGAATGCTTAGCCCAATGAAGACTCTCCCAACTAGTAATCAAGTTATCTAGAATGAATCTGCCCATTATAGAGCTAGTTTGATTGATTGAGATGATTTTTCTCAAAATATCTGTCAACCTTAAAGCCGATAGCTTCATAAGAATTTTATATGAAGAATTTAACAATGTGATTGGCCTCCAATTCTTAATTAGTGTTCTATCCCCTTCTTTAGGTATCAACTTAATTACTCCTTTATTAATATTGGAACCTAAAGATCCTTTTCCAAATGCCTCATAATAGATCTCCAAAAGATCTTCCGCAATCTAGTCACTATTGGTCTTATAAAATTCAATGGGAATTGTTAATGGATGATAGCTTCGGTCAGATATGAATGACAGTGATGCAAGTATCATTGTCATTCATAAGTGATCGAAATTATCATACATGTTATGATATTTCTAAAGGAAACATTTAAAATTGAAATTATGAGCATTCATATAGATTCGATCATTCCCGTGATTTTATATTCTGCATTTATTTGAAATTGGAATCCTCTTAAGACATCCGCCATCATGTAGAAGGGTGTGTATGTGTTAATGCATACTTAACAAATGGTAATCGACTGTAGAGAAAGCCCGCACGCAAAGGGACACGTCCCTTGAGCAGACGTGTCTCCACACGTGGAGACACGTCCTCTCAAGGGACGCATCCCTTGGAGGCGGGCCTTTCCACTTACAAATAGGAGTTCCTTCATTGATATGCAAACATAGAAATCAGATAATGTTCTGCAATCAGCACATTCACATTTAATAAGAAGATCTGGAAATCGCAGTTAGAGAAATTTTTTTTGGAAATTTCATTTTGACACAGAAATTCGAACTTAGTTTTGTTCTTAGGTATTAGGATCTTATTTAGTGAACAGATTTGATTACATTTACATGGTATCACAACAAGGTTGTGTGAATCCAAATCAAATCTAAAGCCAGATTGCTCCCGGAATTCGTATTTTCTAAAATCGAATTCACATTCTTCATAAAATAATTTGGTTGGCGAAATTGCATGGTGTTCGATAAAATGTCGAATGGAGTTTTGAATAAGCATCACGGAAGAATGAAGAATGTCTAATTTGTTTTGCATTGGGAACGGAAACTCTTAGGCAATCTGATAGCCTTTCAGGACGTAGCCCCTGAGCAGGTTGTTATTGGTCAATAAAAAGGAAGAGCATTGCAGACGCATTGGCTCATACTGTTCGCATTGGCAATTGACGGGATTCCGGCTGGTTGTGAAATTCATATCGAATCAACTGTTTAACGGGAGCATTGGTGAACACAATCTCAGGCCTTTCTCACCAAACAGACATCTCTAGTCTAATGCGAGAAACGGAGTTAAGACTTTGTTATCGGGCATTGCAGGATATCAATCATGAGAGTCTTGGCTAAGACATATTATCACCCAGAGCCAGCGGGGAAGTTTTCCATCATCACAGATTTGAAAGAGTATTATCGGGAATGAGCATTGTGCATTAGCGTCACTCTGTATTGGTGTGGATACCAGCAGAAGCACCATACATATGATTGTAGGGTCGATTGGTTTATGTGACACAGTGGAAACTAAGATATCTCTATGCCACACATAGGACTGCCGTCGCATTCAGTAGAGGAGATCCTTTGAAAGGGAGTTAGTGTTCGCCATATGCTGGACGAGAAGTCTTCACGAGAATGCAACAGACACCAAGTAAATAGGGATGTTATACAATGCGAGGATTGACACATAGAAGAACCACAAATCAATATACTCCACCTCAGGATTAGAGGTGCATCTCTGCTTGAATCATTTGTGGAGAACTCGTCTCCTTGACTGTCGACTAGAGCAGAGGAATAAACTCAGGCTGGTGATTCAACAAGCATCATGTCGAGTTGTTTTTGTATTCCTATTTAAAGTGTAGCACTTAAAAAGGAGATTTTAATTCCATCAAAATCGGTGTCTCTCTTGAATAAGTGATCTCTAGGACAAGATCCTGTGGAGTTACCTCTATTCCTTGCAATTGTGACTCTGAGATGAAAAGAGAACTGCAAATTTTCGTTGTGATTGGATGATCACTCCGATAACATTCTCTTTGTGCATGGGCTATGATGGTGCCTTGAGAGGCCCGATTCTATGTGGTACATGCTAACTACATATTGCATTCAAGAATTCCGTAGTTGTGAAGACTATCTTTTGTTGTGCTGATTTTAGCACTCTCGAGAGGAGTAAAAGATGGAAGAAAGGGTTTTATCAGAATCCATTAAAGATAAGTTCTTTATCCCTTCATTCATTTTTTGATATTTGCGTCATGTTTAACTTATAGGTTGTTTTCTTTATTCATGTTTTAAAAATTGTTCATAAATTCTTATGTGTTCATACTATACTTGAGATAGTAAACCTTGTATGATTCTAGCCCTAATATTTCTTTGGACAATTATAGACTGTTGTAATCTCTATCTAAAATGCTTCCTGGACAGGTTTAGGGGCAAGAAGGTGATAAGAGACTACTCAATGATGAAAAGCTTGAGGCATCATATAAACCAAAGAAATGATCAAGAGGGAGTGAACACTAGAGGGACTGAGTTGGTGGCTAGAGGAAGTGTACCTCCTGAAGTCTTCTTTGCAATCTCTAAAGCCGAGATCAAGAAGGAGTTCTATGACTCACTGAGAATAAGGATTGTAGTGTTACAGGGCCAGTTTATTGAAGTACCTCTTCTGCAGTTGGGTTCTGAATTGCTCAAGTTACGTCAACATGGATTTAACATTGGCAGCTCGAGAAGCAGTGCGGTTTCGAAAGCTCCTTGCAGGATTGGTTGAACAAGCATTGAAGCCAACTGTCATCCTTTGTGTTAATTAAAGCTTTGAGAAGCTTTCTGTCTTTCCTTGTGTTTCATGATATGGTATTGAGGAAAGATATTCAGTTGAGATATTCATTTGTATAGAGTGTTCTAGGATGAGGTTGAAGAGGACAGCCCTAAATCTCTATAGAGGTGTGCATTGGAAACCATTTCTCTAAAGCAAGTATTACAGACATCTTTGGATGAGGAGGTCAGGAGGTTGATGCATGTAATTAGAGCTTCAGAGGTAGTCACACCTTCACTTGTTGTAATACATAATTCTCTGAGATAGAGAGATATGAGGTGAAATCCCTTGTTCATCTTTGAGATTGAGATGAGACATCATGTTGAGAGACTCCATGACGACAGGTCCCAGGATCTAACTTCAAAAGAGCCCCTAGCACCCGCAGTGTGGCTTAAAGGGGAGTGTTGGAAATAAGCCACACCCGGACTGATGATGGGCTAAGTTGATAGAGCACTCCTGTTGCATATGGAAGCTCCTAGTGAATGCTCTAAACCAGTTCAGGTGTGAGCCAAAGGAAATTCACCTTATGGCTGTAAAACATATTTTTAGATATCTTCAAGGCACCATTGGATATGGGCTTCATTACAAGAATGATCCACTAGATCTACATGGGTACTCAGATTCAGATTGGGCTGGAAGTGTAATTGATCGAAAAAGCACATCAGGATGCTGTTTTAGTTTGGGATCGGCTATGATCTCCTAGATTTGTAGAAAACAATCGTCAGTTGCACAGAGCTCAACAAAAGCTGAATATATTGCAGCCTCAATGGGTGCAAGAGAAGCAGTGTGGCTTCGTAAATTGGTTGTGGGACTCTTTGGTGAGCCCTTGAATCCTACGATTATTCATTGTGATAATCAGAGTTGTATAAAGCTCTCTGTGAATCCTGTCTTTCATGACAGATCTAAACACATTGAGATCCCCTATCATTATGTGAGAGATATGGTGGAAAGGAAAGTGATTCAGTTGGAGTATATTAGTACAAATGACCAAACTGCAGACATTCTCACCAAGCCTCTCTCCCGGATCAAGGTAGAGCACTTCAGGAAGAAACTTGGTATGGTTGAAATGTAATTTGTTATTTATGTTTGAAATACAAATTGTTTATAAATTGTACTAATATATAAAGATGTTTAATGTGTAAACTCTTTTGTCATGTGTGTGACTCCATGACTTTATGGGCCTACTCCCCTTGTGTGCATTATCAAAAGGTGACGATCTTTCTGATAATGAACACTTGTATTTGACATTGTAAAGTGACGACTCTACAATGATGAACTATCATGATAGATATCATATGACTTGATATCTGTGGACATGTCATGATAGTATCTCTTAGATACCTTGATGGATATCATGAGACTTGATATCTGAAGATCATTGTGATCTATAAGAGATAATCATGGTGGATGATTATATCCGTGGATATGCCATGAATTATGGTAGACATCATGTGACTTGATGTCAGTGCACATACCATAATGAAGATGTGTATGGAGAATGTCATGTGACTTGACACTTTCAGAAGCATATCATATCTTCTGATATCACGAGTTAGGTGATATCACTTTTGGAAGTTATTCTTCCTAGTTAAAGAGGGAGTGTTGAAATGAAGAAGATGTGTTATGAAGAATGTCATGTGACTTGACAACTTTGAGAAAACATATCATATCACATGTGAAGGTGATATCTTGACTTATTTGATTTGAAATATCTTCCCTAGCTAAGAGGGAGTGTTAATGGATGATAGCTTCGGTTAGATATGAATGACAGTGATGCAAGTATCATTGTCATTCACAAGTGATCGAAATTATCATACATGGTATGATATTTCTAAAGGAAACATTTAAAATTGAAATTATGAGCATTCATATAAATTCGATCATTCCCGTGAATTTATATTTTGCATTTATTTGAAATCAGAATCCTCTTAAGACATCCGCCATCATGTAGAAGGGTGTGTATGTGTTAATGCATACTTAACAAATGGTAATCGACTGTAGAGAAAGCTGTGCGCAAAGGGACACGTCCCTTGAGCAGACGTGTCTCACGTGGAGACATGTCCTCTCAAGGGAGAGGGATGCATCCCTTGGAGGCGGGCCTCTCCACTTACAATTAGGAGTTCCTTCATTGATATGCAAACATAGAAATCAGATAATGTTCTGCAATCAGCACATTCACATTTAATAAGAAGATCTGGAAATCGCAGTTAGAGAAAAAAATTCTGGAAATTTCATTTTGACTTATAATTGTCTTACACAAAAATTCGAACTTAGTTTTGTTCTTAGGTATTAGGATCTTATTTAGTGAACAGATTTGATTACATTTACATGAATACCATTTGGGCCAAGAGACTTGCCCACACTAAAGGAGTTGACGGAACAAACAATTTCTTCCTTAGAAAATTTTCGGTTGACTTCATCAATGTCATTATCATCTAACTTCTTGGGGATAATACGTTTGCAAAAGATTCTGGCATCAACACTACAATTGCTTTCTTAAAAAGAAAACGACTTCTTATAAAAGTTGTTGAAGGCCTCTCCCATTTCTTTAGGTTCATTGATCAAGGTGTCCTCTACTATGATTGGGTCTATTTTTTCCCTTTTGTGCTTGTCTTTTAGGATATCAAAAAAATACTTAGAACCTCTATCACTTCCTTCAACTAGTTAAGCCTGGATTTGGTTCTAGCTCCTTGGTTCTTGATGCTCTAGATACATCTCAATTGATGTTTTGTATTCACCATATCATTATAACTTTATAAGTATCCTTCTCATTAAAATTGTCTTGTAATTTGCACTCTTGATTGAAAAGCTTCTCTTCTAGGCTATTTTCTTCTTTCCTTCAATCTAGAGCTTTCTTTTTTTCAACAATCTTCAAGACCTCTTGCCAGGCAAGGATCACCTTTTCCCATCTTGACTTAAATAGTTGACTCTTTCTACAAGTATTTGAAGGCCCGTTACCTTTGACAGTTAACCACGTCTCAATACAACCTAATAAAACATTTAGGCATTTTTTCTTTTTACCTTTTTTACTACTTTTCTTAGCTCCAACCTTCTGATCTGAAGGCTTTTTCTTCTTCTCTTCTCCTGAAGCCTTATCAACAATGATGTCCATTCCCTCTTCTAGGAAGAGGGGGTTATCATGATCGAGGTTGATCTTTTTTCTTTCTGCATTCTTATTCTGGACTGTATCCTCTTGCACATTATCCTTATCTCCATCTGCCTTTGGCAATATAATGGACTCTAATTTTTTCAAGAGCGAGCTGTTGTGCATTTTTCTTGACAAACTCATCAGGGATGTTTGTGGGACAACATTTTCCCCCTTCGACCAATGTCTTAGCCGGAATAATTTCATATTCCTCTTCACCCACCAGGGAGAATTTTCGTCCCCAATCAACTACCTCTGGAGATTCTAGAGTTTCTGAGTTTGAAATTTCAATTTCTTTTACCTCTAATCCTTCTTTAACATTTTCAGAAACTTTTCCTAGAATATCCTCCCCATTACTACCTTGTTCAGCAGGGTTTTGAAATTTGCATTATTTTCGTAATTTGAAATTTTTCTCTAAATCCTATGGAAATCTTTTCTTTGATGATTATTCTTTTTACACAAAAAACACGCATTAAGACCCTCCAGAAGCTCAAGATTACAAGTGAACTTCAGATTTTCCGCTTGAATCTCTAGGGATTCAGGGAATTCAATTATGTGTTTCAAGGAAAATTAAAACCCTAGCATTAAGGTGTGGCAGTGTCACCCTAGTTTCTTCTGTCTGGAGGACTTCTCCCAAAGGTTTGAGAAGCTGAAGAATAAATTTCCATAGTTGGGGAGCTAGGTTTTTGACTTCTACCCATCTTGGGGCAGAATTATCCAGAATATTCTCCAGTTTTGAATCCACAGTCTAGGGTACAGCTCTAAAGACAGATTGCCCAATGTTCCAAACACCTTAAGGATTTTGTCTTGCATACTGTGATTTTTCAAAAAAATAACAAAGAGACCTTTTTGGATCATTCTGCAAAAGCTTACATACAAACCCAATTTCTTACCCCCGACTTTCCCCAATCAATCGATTTTTTTTTTTCTTGAAGGAAGCATATTACTGTCTAGGCAAAACAAAGAAACGCAATATTACTCAGCTTGTTTTCTTCTTCCTTCATACCTTGAATCATATATCTGAACTGGGAGAAATGGTGAGCATATTCGGGGAAAAAGGAGATTTATTGTATCATACTTTGAGGGTAGGCTCTCCTTCAACGTTGCTGAAACTTCCCCGCCCTCCTCCTCTGCCACTGCCATAGTTGACCACAGAAAAGAATGCAGACTCTGGAACACAGGAAGTCTTTTCTGTCCAAAGCTTCCTTATAGGAGCATTTACCCACACCTTCCTCTTCAATTGGCTTCCTCTCACCAGAACTTTTCACACAAATATCCTCAGCTGAGACGCCACCCCCGACACCTATAACTCATCTTCAGCTGGCTGACATGAGAGAAATAAACGAAAGATCCCTAATATAAAACTTGAACCCAACACTGCTGGCCAGGCATGAGACCCGCCTACAGGCTGCAGCCCAACATAGAGTCCTAGGTATGTCAATCAGGACTAATAAAATATACAAAACAAAACCAAAAACATTGGGAAAGAAATTCAAATTTAAAGCAAAAACTAGGAGCAGCCTAAACGAAACAACCATGAACACCCCGGGAAGCAAAGAGATAATGAAAAATCCAGGAACACGAATGGCACCAAGCAGAGATCAGCAAAGAGCACCTGAGAGCAGAATGGGAGGATGACTTTTCACCTCCCTCCCTCTTCTCAGAGCTCTCTCCCTCAAGCTCTTTCTCCTCTACCTTAATGTGAAAATTCACCAAAATAGTGGCACATAACTTGAGATGACCTGTATCTTCCACCACATCAGGGCCCAATATTGCTTTCATTAAATTAAGGACCTGGACTGATGAACAATGGTTTCTTCAGCCTGAAGTCAGATACATGTTCATGCTTGAATGGGTCTCCAGGAGAAGGAACACCACTGCCTGTGTAGAAGAAAATGCCAAGATTTTACCAAAAAGAAAAACAGTGCTCTATAGCCAACTGCGTAAACCCTATACACCATAAGAATTAAAATAACCCATGAGACCACTAGAAGTACCCTCTCATGATAGCTGGCATACTCATCAAATAATATTAATACAACCTTATATGTTATAAAGCCAAATATCAAACGCTGTCAATCATCACTAATATACATGATTCACTTCACCGCCAAATAATAAGAGATCAGCCATTGGGAAAAGGAAAGTATGATACATGATCCTCAATTTATAATTAATAAGAATGCCATTAAGGCCTTCCCAATCCCCACTTATGTTACATGATCCTCAATTTATAATTAATAAGAATGCCATTAAGGCTTTCCCAGTCCCCACTTTCATTACTCTCAATAGTAGAAAGTATATGACTTTGCACCCTTGTTAGCCAACATATCTGCTGCTTTATTTTGTTTGTGAAAACAATGTAGGAATTTGACATATGTGAGCTTTTTTACCCAAATCACAGCTTCTTCTTCATAAGCTTTCATCCTCCAATTCAAACTGTTCCCTTTTTCGAACCTTAAATTACTACTTGGATGTCTCCTTCGATTTCCACCTCACTCTAAACCCCTTTAAAAGCTAAAGATAAGCTAGCAATAAGTGCTTCCAATACCTCTTCATTGTTAGTTTTTAAGCCAAGATATCATGCCCCTTCAACTAAAAAGGAATTGCTACTATCCCTCAATAAATAACCAGCTCCTGTTGTACCTGGATTCCTTATAGATGGTTCGTCAAAATTTAATTGGACACCTTTGACTGGACTAGACTAATCAATACTTCTATCCAGCTCATTTCTCTTTCTCAGCCCACTAACAGCTAATCTCTTTATCTTTTTCAACATGTAGCAAATATTGAGTTAATTTTTTTGCTTTGTATATATATATGTCTTTATTTTGAATTAGCTGTAAAATGGTCATCTGCACCTTTTATTATGATCCTTTTAGTTTTCTTTCCCAACATAAGTAAGTTATTATGTCCAACTTTTGAGTAGAGTGGAGAAACTGGTCAAAGGCAGTCGTTGCTGTTGACAATAATTTGGGAATTTCGACATTAGTATAGTCAACTTTTCCACTGTGTTGTAGCTTCATTCTAATGGCGTCTTTGCATTTATTTATATATAGAACTCTTTGTTACATATTTGATCCCTCTAGGTGAGGAGCGTTTTCTATGGAATTTTCCCTGAGTTTCAACATCTATTTTTTCTATTGACTCAACAGGTTTTTGGACACATTGCTTCCGATGCAATATTAAAACCACTGGGTCACTTCACAGATTCACCTCTTGCGCTATGTTATCCTGCCATGTGTGCCGGGGATTTTGTGGAGTTGGAACTTGCAGCCATAAATCTGAAAAGAAAGCAAGATAGCATTTCAAATCCAGAAGATGGGAGCTGTGAGCAACAAAAGGTGGAAGAATATCCTCCCGAAAGTACCAGTGACCTTTAAAGATAGAAGAAAAAGCAGAAGGGCCTCCGAGAAATATCAGTATCCTTTTGATCTTTGCATACGTTTTACTTGAGGACAAATTGTCTTAGAACAAAGAAACATTATTAAAATTGGCTTACAGCCAATCGCTTATAAACGATTGATTAAAATTCAGTCTTCAGATGTCATCTATTAAATAAAGCGTATAATCTGAAGAATGGAACAGACTCGATTTTTCTGATGCTTATTGTAATCATGGGATCCTCGATTTTGAAATTCCTGACAGCTTCAAACTTGGTCAAATTATTTTGGATCCCGTGTACTGTGATGAGTTACCATAAAAATTGTCTTGCCAATAAGAGAAAGATGATTAGAAAGGTGATGTATGCAAAAACACAAAAAAATTAGAATAGTAAAATAGGGCTTTGACACTTACGGCGAAATTTTAATTTTTTTACTGCTTATTGTTTGTCTTTGTTTTTTTTCCTTTGTTAAAGGGTTTCAAACATTTTACAGTGTTATGTTGTTTTCTGATGGATATTTTTTATCAATTTTTTTTTATGTATGATTTTGGTCTCTTTTTTTATGTGGAGGATTTGAAACATTCTACAGTGTCATACTGTTTCATTCACCTCATCTTTTAAAAATGCAGGCATTTTGCTCAATAAAACTTTTTTAATGGATTCTTTTTGAACCTTCAACTTTATCAATAAATTAAGATACACTATATGTTTTTAAATGAATTAACTCTGTATTCATAATATTATTTTGCTATTCCAAAAAGTCAGTAAATCTTTTTAAAGGATACAAAAGGGAAGAATTTAGAAGTTTTCATCTTTTTTTTCTTCACATCTATACTGTAATTCTTTGAGGAGTAAGGGCATGGTTATGTTGCTTAGCTTTTGTGGAAGTTTTCATTTTCTTGTTACATTTTGCAAACTTCATTTGTGGGAAGATTTGATGTTAATTTGACACAGTGATGTCATAGATCTGATGTCTTTTTGATTGCAGTGATGTGTTTGAACCATTAAAAACAAAGTATTATCCTCCATAACTATCTAGTAAGATTGGACACAACTTTATTTGTACTTTTTTTTTTATCATGTAGATATGGTAAATAGGTGAAAGGACCCAATGGTTGAGCATGTTCCAATAGTTGTTATAGCATATGTTGATTTAATGTTCATTATTTTTAACAATTTTGAACCAATAGTTGACTTTAAAGTTGTTAGTGTTGATGATGATTACCCATAAGTGAATAAGATGTATTCCTTAACTCTAAAAAGCAACAAATCATGTGATGCCACATCAACACACTAATAAAACATGACTTAGTGCACAACTATTGGTTTAACTTATTTTTTTGGGCGTTTTTGGACACCTCAATAAAATGCATGTTGATATGGCATCATATTTGATGATGTGGCCCTAAAACCTTAGTTATAAGCAAGGAACTTGCCAAGTAAGCTATTGTAAAAAATTGGGAGTGATTTGAAATTTCCGAATAGGATTTTGAGAAGCGCAAAGTTAGGGTGCTCAACTATTGAGTCCTCTCCCCTATTCTAGTAAGATGTGATGACTTTATCTTTACTTCTCTTGTTTAATTGTGAAGGGATATGGTAAATGTTTTTAGCTAAACTTATAGTATACTCGATAATGAGTTGAATAAAAGTTATATGTGGGTTAGTTATACAGGTTGTGCATGGAATAAGATAATAAAATCCTTACATGTAGTAAATCTATTTATATGTTTAAAAGAATGTGCCTTGGAACTGCTTGTGATTAAAAATTCCTTATATTTTGTCAACCTATATTATTTATGCACGAACAATTTGAGCCAACACTACTATGAAAATCCATGCATTGATGTGTATGTCAAATAATAGATCACTCTCAAAAGAGTCTCACCCAAGGTACATTGAGGATCCAAAAGAACAACACTAAGTTCAACTAGATGGAGATGTGCAAAACAAATCAAAGATTATTTGCAACCTTAACAACACAATGAACAATACTATGGAATACAAAATAATCAAAACAAAACACATACTTAGAACACAGCTAAAACTTCTTTATTCACATTACAACACCAATTGCAACACATAGACCACCCTTGTCCAAAGGGCAACTAAAAATTCTCAAAACCTCGATTTACTTGCCTCTCTAACTTAGAAATAATATTGATCAACCTCAATTCTTACGTGGTCATATGCATATGGGGCATGCTTGTATAGGCATAAAATAACTTATTTTTGCATCAATTGTTTTCCTATTCTTATTATCACTATCTTTTCCTCTCTTGCTTTTATTCCTTTTTCTCTTTTATATTGTTTTTACATATTATGAGCATGCATAAACTTGCTATATATAGTACACATGACTAATGATGACTTTATTCCATCTAGGTGAAACCAATATATCTCAAAGGCTAGATTTTGTCACCTACATTCCCTTGCACCAATTATATGTTTCATTCTTTGAACATTGATCTCTATTTACTTTGCTACATCTATTTATCTATGCAATCTTGGTACACTATGCTTGACCAATGACCCAACATACTCTATAGGTCCTTGTGACATCCAACACATTTGATGATGTTACCTCCAACACTATGTGTGCACTATGTAGCATCCCTTGTAGGTACTTTTTCTCATGCAACCCTTTTGCATGTATCTCTTCTCTACGCTACCATGATCTCTCACCACAAATCTTTGCATAGTCTCATTTATCCAATCATGCTATAGCAATTGTGCTACCTAATATAAATGCAATCATAATAGCTCTTAACGTCTAAAGAACATAAAACATGAAATTTGCACCATAAATTGGATCCAACCAGTAAGAGAAGTGGATAAGAATCATACTCTTCACCCAAATGTATAATCAATCATAACCTTTGTTCTATCATCAATGCCCATAATTGCTATGGAGGATATAAACAATGCAAAGCCATATACTACATCAACCCATTACATATTACCATCATCATCAAAACCAAATTTGCTTTTTAATCTCCAAATTGAAAACCCATCGGACCAACAACTTGTTAACAAACTTGAGAATGCTTGTACAGTGATCAATTCATCCTATTGGAGCACATGAGAAGCCAATTTGTGTTTGCTAAGTGTCTTTGAAATACACAAGCCATTCTAACCAATGAGGATTTGTTCATGAAGCCCAATGTGGGTTTTCCTACCATAACAACCCACTATTTGCAACCCTTATGCCACATCAACACTTCCATGGTCATCTTGATCTACTTATGATGCATATTATGACACATTGTAGAGCATCTTTCTAAAGGTGGTAAATGACAAATAATGGAGTGTGGATTGTATGGATTCTTACCATGGTATTTTGGGACCTTGTTTGAGCCCATGCCAATGCCTTATAGTGGTTTTTTGGACATCTGTGAGTATATATTGAGGGTTTGAGATAGACATTACGGGAGGAGTTTATATGGGGTTATGTTGTCAAATTTCTATTAAAGGAAGCCGATGTTGATCTCTATGGAGGCAATAACTTGATATATTTGTAATAGGTTTATTATTGTTGAATAATACATTGGTTTGGTGCTTTGGAGGTTGCGTTTTTCCCAAAAGGGTTATCCCAATGTATATTTGTGTCATTCTCTTGTGGTTGATTTCTCTTCTATCTTTATCATTCTTTCTTTTATGTGTTGTTTACATGTTAGAATGTCGTTGACATTCTTGTAGATTTGATTAGTGTGTTAATCTCCTTGAAGGGTTAACGTGGAAATGTTTGCAATGCTTAATAATTATTAACACAAACCAACACTTTTTCAATCTTCCCCTTCAACTTCCACACAAACCACCAATTTGTCAATCTTTCATGCAATGTAGATAATTCAATTTTGTTCTTCCCAAATTTTTACTTGTTTGAGTTCACCTTGTGTGCACCATCATTAACTTTTACACAATATTTGGATGCCTCTTTCACACACTTGTATATATGGCTTTTAACATCCCTATGTGTAGAGGGTAAGATATACACTTATAAGCATCAATATGAGTCCCATTCTTCCATCACATCTCTTATGCACCACATCTTGAACCTAGATACAATCTCTAATCATATTTTCTTACAATGCCATCTAGAAAAGTTTACACCTTGTCATTTGAGACAATTTTTTCTTGTGGGTGCATCATTGTGCTACAAATGTATTTCTAACCAACATATTTCAATGGAATTTCCTACACCTCTTGTGTAGCCTATGTGGCATCTTTCAAACCCTTTGCTATAACTTGAAGATCTTTGAATCTTTGTTACCTAAAAGTGTTATCTTTAAGAATTGCTAGCACCATATACTCCACTGAAAAACATCTCCAAACTCCATAAGAACTCTAGTTTGATTTAGCAATGTAGTCAAATTTAGACATATGAAGGAGCTACTAGTATTTCTAGGTACCCTTGGTTGGTGAAAAATAACTTGATATGTAGCTTGAAGAATAATTGTATTATCAATTTCAAATTCAATGATTATCTTTTTTGCTATTTCATTTTTTTGCTTTAGTAAAGATTTCATTAGATTCTTTGTTTCAATGACTTTTTACTTGCTTAGTCTTGTTGCATCCATTAAAACCACAAGCAACTCCCATGCTATTTTAGTAAACTCCAATTGATCAATTTTGGTCAGTGAACTTTCAATTCCCGTGCATAGCTTGCAACCTCCACACTTGTAGATGGACATTAGCTTGAGTGTAGATGTAAATAAATAGTTTGCATGCTTCTATTTTAATCCTCAAACATGTAATGACCCCTCTACTTGTCCATTCAAAAATCACAGTCAAACTCCAAAAGAACATGTTAATTTTTTTATATTTTTTCTTTAAGAGACAAATCATTCCATTTAGTATCTTAATATAACATGTACTATGAGTGCATCTATGTATCATGACAATCATCACAATCAATGCACACAATTAGGTTGATTATTTTTCATGTCATAAACATTACAACAACACACAATAAAACAATTCAAATTGAATATATAATAGAGAACACCACTTACTCCATCTAGTTATTCTCTATTCAAAGTAGTAAAGCTACAGTTTTCAAAGCAATACTTTATTATTTCACAATCTATGTCTCAACACACCTCTATCTCAATTGATGCATAATCATTAACTATACAGAAGGTTTAACAAATCCTAATTCCAAATCTTAATTGTTAAGATGAAGACCCCTAAGTTACTTTGCACATTGACTTAACTCTTTGAGTTTTCTTCTTCCATAGGTCCACCAATATATATGTATTCACGAAATCAAGATCATATGTAGGTCTCCCTTCTAAGTTAATTTGGTTATTATGTTTCATTGTGTGTTGTGTTAATTTTATAAAATACATTCATCAATTGTGTATTCTTGATTCAATGATCTATTGAATAATCTAAAAGTAGACTATAAAGCTATAAAACCATAAATGCTATTTATGGAACAAATTGAGCATGATTTTAAAATTTCAATGTAACAAAAAGATAGATCGCAAAATTTCCTTTCACCTTATGTATTTTTCCTATTGATTGCACAAGAGGAAGCACTCATTGTTTCATAACATACACAACAATAAACTCATAAAGTTAGACATCCAAAATTCATAATAAACCTCACACCTCTAAGTTGCAAGCCCCTATCCTCATTATTGCAAAAATGACATGGTTTAATCTCAAGCCTTGCAGGGTTGATTAAGTGATGCAAGAATGAACCAAACCCATTGATTTGAATTGATAAAGCCTTTTCAAGAACAATTACAAAGCTTTAGGTGCATAACTTTCCCCTATACATGGGTGAACCCAAAAATTTCACAAGACCCCTAATGTATTAAGAATTAACAAATAATTTTAAATAGGTTGAGAAAAGCACAATTCCCAATAGACATGAAAAGTGAAATTCTACAAATACCCTCTAATAGCTTTAGGGAATACTCAACAAAATTCAATTGATACACAACACCCAATTCAATAACCTTATTAACACAAAATTTGAAACTAGATTTTACAAAAAAAGACATGAATTCTAATTCAATTTGAAAAATTGGAAGTAGAAGAAGTCACAATTGGGATGACACAACATCCTACAATATCTTACTAGTAACTTATAAGTATTTTCCATTGTCAAATTGATGGGTTTCACTATCCCTTGTCTCAATTTCTCAACTCAAGATTTAGGTTTTAATATTTCTATTTATTTTGATTCCAGGTTTTCATGTTTAACAAAATTTAATTGATCATAACACATCAATTCAAGTTTACAAACCACCATAACTATGATTTCACCTAATTCTCTAAGATTCCCATAGTTTTCTAGATTATTTAATCTTTAAATTTCATTCAATAATTGTTTTCGGCCCATAGAACATTCAATTTCCAATTATCATAATATTCATAAATTCAAATTACATTTGTGTGTGCAAGACCCCCCACTCATGTATTCTAAAATTTGAAACAAAACCTTTGATAAAACCCTTGGTCCTCACTTGAATGTTTGAATACTCCAATTTCAATGATAAATTCTATAATTTGTGTAGGCACACTAAAATTACCAATTCCCTTTTAATAATGGTTATCATTTCAATTTCATAATTGTTGCACTCTATTGTCATTAATGTTGCAATTGATGTCAACCTTTAGTGTGGTCATGATGAGAAGGTGTTTGTGGTGTTGAGCAGGTGTTGCAGATGTATCATGGTCACTTGGTTTCCAAGTGCTTTTGAGAAATTTGTATAGAGTGTATAGGGTGACAGGGATGTGTTCTATATTGTGCTCCACATTTATTCATGCTTGAAGATGTGCTTATGTGGTTTGGATGTGATGATAAGTAGTCTTTGAAGGTGTTATATCTAGAGTTTTAGGTTCTAGATTGTGTTGCAGTAAAAGATGTGTTTGACAATGTTTGGCTTGTGAAGAGGGTTGTTTGGGAGAAATGGAATTGCTCCACATTTCTTCGCGCTGAAGTTTCTTGTCTTTTGGATTTGAGAATGTGGTAATGATGATTGTATCTATATTCCCTTGTATGGTTTGGTGTTCAATTATTCCACAAGCTTGGTTCATGAGTTGTCTTAGTGGCAGTTTGATTGGTTGCACAAGATGATAGTATTCTCAGTTGTAGGTGTTTGTGCCAGTGTGTATGAATATTTTGTTTCTGTTGGAATATTCCACAATGTTGTGTGATGTTGCTACATGGTCTGCAAGCTGTTTTCATACTTGGTGAAGTGTGAATTTGGTTGCTTGGTAGCGTTAATGCCAGTTTGGACAACCTAGCGTGTTAGCGCTATTTGCGGATGTGTTTTGTGGATTGTGGAAGCTTGGTGTAGTGTGTTAGTGTGGATTTGGGTCCTGGTTAACCATTGGCGTGGTCCGCCTTCACCTATTTCCACCACGAAAGTGTTTGGTGCTGACCTATTAGGTGGTTGCACGTTTGAGGTGCATACATTTCATTGTAGCCAACTTGGAGAAGGTTATTCGTGGTTGTAGAAGGTATATATGAAAGGTCAATTTTTGGAGAAGTGTGTGGTGTGAAGTGATGCAAAACTATGTGTATGTGATCAAGTGTTGAGATCTGAGTGCGAGCATGAATGTCTAAGACTACTAGAAGCATTGAGTAGGTGTCTACATTTTAGTGTGCCTGAAGTTGCTGGAGGTAGTGAACCGAAGGTTGCGGATGGTGAAGAGTTATTGTGGTGGATTCTCCTGTTCCTCTGAGGTAGTGAACCTCCTTGTAATAGTTTCTTTCTATTCTCTTGTATTTCAGAAGAAGTGATCTTGGGAAATGAGCCCTTGGAAATGATCCTTTCTTTCTTTCGGGTAGTGAGCCTTTTGTAATCGGTGTTGATATTCAAGCACAGACATACACACACACACACACACACACATATATATATATGTGAGTTAATCCTCACCGTGGTTTTTCCCTGATTAGGGCTTCCCACATAAAATTTTCTGTTCTATTGTGTATGGTTGTTGATGTGTTGATGTTTCATTTGTTTATATTCATGCTAATGCTTAATAAGGGTTTGCAGATTAATGAGGGTTCAAAAGTTATAATGCACAATTGATTCCCCCCCCCCTCTCAATTGTCATGTGTGTCTAACAATTGGTATCAGAGTAGAGGCTCCTTGGAAGAATCTCAACTGCTTGAGGTAGATGCAAATGGCGCACAAGAATGGTGTCAAAGTCGCCATGTTCGATGGAACAAATTATGCCTTTTGGAAAGCAAGGGTGGAAGCATTTCTTGTCTCATTAGGGTTTGGAGTATGGAAATCGGTTGAAGATGGATATACTATGCCTACTACTCCGACAAGTGAAGATGATATCAAGGATTATGAGAATAATGGCAAAGAAAAGAATTCTATTTTGAGTGGGCTTTCTGGTTCATAACTTGTGAAGATGATAAGCTACAAAACTGCTAAAGAGGTCTGGGAGAAGTTGAAGAGCATTTATGGAGGAGATGCTAAGATCAAGCAAACAAAGATGTAGAATTTTGAAGCCAAATTTGAAACCCTATGGATGTTAGAAGATGGAGATTTTGCAGGATACATGCTAACGGTTGATGAAATTGTCAATGCCACCAATGGTCTTGGTGGAAAATTGGAGGAAAGTGAAATTGTGAAAAAAGTATTGAGAACCCTTCCTAAATCTTATAGTGTTAAAGTTTCTGCTATCGAGGAAGCTCAAAATATGGATCAATATTCTAGAAATCAATTGTTTGGCGCATTAACTAATTTTGAATTAAGAGAGTTTGACCAAGATGCTTCAAGAAAAGAAACTGATTTTAAAGTCAACAAGAAAGAGAGGAATGATGAATCTGATCTAGATGATCTTGATGAAGTGGAAGAAAATTTTGTAAGAAGATTGAAAAAGGGCATTGGAAAATATAGAGGTAAGTTACCCTTCAAGCATTTCAATTGTGGTAAGATAGGCCATTATGCTTCAAAATGTCTAGGAAAAATTTCAAATGACAAACATAAAGATCATAAAGGTAAACCTTCCAAGAAGAGTTATTATGTTAAAGAAAATGGTATATTTGATGATGAGGAATCAGACTATCCGGATGATGGAAGTGATGAATTCTTGTTCATGGTTTTGAATGTTGGAACTAATTATACTAACCTTGAAAGATGTGTGAAGGAAATTGCTCCAGAAATAGGTCACAGTATTGGAGGAACTATGTTGACCGCCTTTCATGCAAGAGAGGAGAGAAACTACTAGATAATTAACAATAGATGCTCAAATCATATGACAGGTGATAAGAGTAAGTTTTTTAAACTTGAGAAGTATGATGGTGCATAGGAGAAAATTTGCACCCCTTACGCAAATTCCCCTTTTGTCCTTCCTCACTTTAGAAAACCAATTTCAGAGGCTAAATTCCACCTAAGCCCGATGCCTCCCATCCACTTGGTGTCTGTTTTGAGCGTCGGTCGAAGTGAAACTACCAGGGACACCCATGCGGCATTCAGATGTCCGTGTGACACACTTACGTCCCTGGCAGATTCCTATGGTTGGAGTCTGCAAAGGCGTTACACTTCCCATTGGAAGTTGAATTGTAACGCCTCCCTTTGACTGACTGATCCAAATACAACCATTTTGTTCATCTTTCCTTCAAATTCACTCACCTTCATTCATTTTGGGGCTTCTTCACGATCTTCTACACAATCTCTTGTAAAATTCCATCCACAGGTTCAAGCACTTCAAGCATTCAAACAACAATCCCATCACTCCATCACCTCAATAGAGCAAGCGTAGGATGACGCCATTGAAATAGAGGCTTGAGTTCCTCTCATTTTCTCTTGCTAGACTTGAGTGCTTTGGTCAGAGGTGGTAAGCTCCCTACTTCCTTGCTCTATAACTTGGTTGAGTTAGCACATTACTGTTTGGTAGTATTTTAGTGTTCTTTTACTTTCATTCCTTCTTTATCATATTATTCCTACATCGTTGAAAACTTGGCTGTTTGTGGAGGTGGAAACACCAAAATAGGGGTTTGATTGAGGCAGACCCCTATACAGCCCCCCCAACAATTTCCTTCTCTTTGTGTAGGTGGAGATATCTTGGAGCGAGCTGGTGAACAAGCTTTTGTGTGAGATCATTTTTGTCACCCTTGCTTTAATCTATTTGCTTTATCACATCCATTTATATGTTTCGTATTTCTTAGTGTTATTTTGCTCCCTTAAAAATCATTAGCTAGGCCGACAGTTTCTTTTCCAATGATTGGATGTTGTCTTTCTGGTCCTCTGGCCATACAGACGCCAATGCACCTGAGAGACGCTAGCGCGTCGCGCTATCATCCTAAAACCACTCTTTTTTCCTCTGATAGAGAGCCATTTGAGACAAAGAGTTGATCTTGAAAAATGACTTGCCTAGTCTCCTTTCAAGTATCAGGTCTACAAAGTGGTTGAAAGACCTCATTGTCCTCATCATTCTTGTCCCACATCTCCTAACACTCCTTTAAACTAAGGTAAGTTAGGGTAGCCTACTGCTCTCAGCCCTTCGTGACCTGGGGCCTTGACATAGTTGGTCCCCTCTCTTACATTTTTGGTGAACCTGATGTGAACCATTTTGGTCCTATTCTGTGATATTCAGGGATAACTTTAAGAAACCTCCCCCTCAGCAAAGGTGTAAAATCCTGGCGAATCTTTCCTTTTATTTGAAAAATATATTAATTTTCCTTGGCAAATCTTATGCACATTATTCAAAAATTTGTAAAATCATGGCGAATCTTAATGGATAATTGGTAAAAAAAATAATCACATTGGCGAATCCTAGTGAATAATCACTAAAACGGTTCATTAAAATGGCGAATCTCTCCTTTAAAAATTTGCATACTTGGTCAGCATAGTTCCCCCATATATATATATATATTTTGATTATTGAAGTAGGGGCCCGGGGGCAATAGCCACCGTCGGGGTCAAGGGGGCAGAGCCCTTGTGGGGGTCGAGGGGGCAACGCCCCCTCGCGGGGTCTGGGGATAGCGGCCCTGATGCACTCCTATCGCGATACAGGCGGGGTCGAGGGACAAAGCCCCTCGCCACCAAGCATAAATTCACTATTGAAAATGCATTGGTGCACACACGAATCAAGTGTTTTTAAAAAATCTCACTTGAAAATCGAATGATTGCAAGTTCATTCCATGAGCGAATATCAGCATGAGTGAACATCATCGGTGGGACACTTAGGGATGTCCTACCAATACAACGATACAGAGCTTTGATCGGATGTCTTTATGGGAGCTTCGCGTGAATATTTTAGATTCCCTTCATGATTCTCCAGAATTACACAAGTGGTGTACCTGTGCCTTGGTGGACCCCAGGAGGAGTATGGAAGCCTTATCGGTGCGAGTTAACATCATCGGTGGGACAGTTAGGGATGTCTCACCAATACAACGATTTAATATGCACTTAGTGAATTCCGTGACTTTATATGCACGTGCCTTTTAAAAAGGTTGTTGAGTCCCAAATTTTTTTTTGGGCCACATGATCAAATCTAATCGTGTGGCCCAAAACAAATTTCGGGCCTCAACAACCTTTTTAAAAGGCACGTGCAAATAAAGTCACAAAATTCACTTGCAGCCATTCGATTAAAAAGCTAATCGATGACAATAAATAATAAAACTATTAAAGGCTAAAATATCCCTAAAATGAAATGGTAAATTATTATTAGTGGCGAATATACCATAAAAATTCATTGTAAGAATATAAAATTACTGGTGAATATAAGTAATATTTGTAATTACAGTATAAACTACTGGCGAATCAGATCTGACGATGTGTCATTTAAAAAAAAATACATTGGCGAATTAATCGAGACAAAAAAAAAAATTGTAAAAACTTGGCGATTCAGCATCCTTTCTAGCCTGTATTATTCGCCATTTTTGGAGGTCCCGATTTCAAATATTCGCCAATCGGCGAAGATTCACCACTAAAGTTATCCCTGGTGATATTGAAAGTTCCTTTCCTTGTATCCTAGGAGTGTTGTAGGTGTGAGTGTTGTAAGGATTTCGCCTTGCAACCCAATCTGTGACCCCTAGTAGGCACAATTGGAAGGTCTCGAAAGTGTTGCGTAATAAAACTTGAATTGGGTCACTGGTCCTATAACCTTTAGGAGTCTTTGTGGAAGTTTTGTTTAGTGTGCATAATGGCCTGTTTCCTAAATCAATCCATTCCCTTTGTGTAGCCTATGAGTAGTGGTAAGGATATCACCTTCACTTTGCAGGACCTACCGATGGGATTTAATAGGGAACCATCTCCTCTTTATATTCCTGCAAGGATAAATGGGAATACTGTGGCTGGTGTTCTCATTGATCCGACATCTCAAGTAAACATTATAACATAGGAGATCATGTTAATCAACTTCCTGCACAAGGATAGATATGATGCACCTGAGAGTACCGTCTGCATGCACGATGAGATTTTCGTAACTCTTATAGGTAGTATTGTCCTATTGGTTCTTGTTGGACCTAAGTCCATGGACCTTATGTTTGATATCATCCTGGGCTCTAAACTATTAAGAGTAAAGCTAGGTATCCCCTGGATGGTGGCTATGAAAGCAGTTCCCTCGGTTGTGCATAAGTGTCTAAAATTCACTCATGGGGGTTTGGTACACATTGCCCATGACACCGGATATAGACCACCGATTATGTTGTACCCAAACCAAATTTTTTGCTTCATTAAGGCATTTTTCTTAAAAGATTTTAAACCTTGTTAAAATGATGTCAAAATACAAGTTTTGGGCAAGTCAAGTATGGACTTTGGTCAGTGTCATGTCAGTCGACAAAAACAGTTGGTTAGTACATGGAGGTCAGAATTTGAACCTGGGACCTAGAGTAGAACATGTGATGATGGAAATGAATTTCACGATAGTATTATACTCCTACAAAGTTATTTTAGTGGTGAGAAAGGTGTTTAAGAAGACAAAAATAGATGAAGTTTTAAGTAGAAAGCAGATCTGCGCCCCTCTAGCCCAGGGGTGCCCTTCTTTTTGAAGGCTCATATCTTGTTGCATGTGTTTACAAATAGATTCAATCTCTTCAGAATTAGCCCAACTTTCCAATGAGCTATCAAGCAAAGACATCCAAAATGTAGAACTCTGGCAGTTAAGGTTAGAAGCTGAGGGTACAAGGAGGATGTATGTTACAGAGATTGTCAAGTTCATGGTTTCTGCGCCCTTGTAGCTTAGGGGTGCCCTTGAATTTGGCTCTCCAGATGAATGAATTTGCAGATGTGGTATTCCTGAGATCTTTTCTAATCTTTTTGAGCTTCGCAACACATTAGTTTGTGAGGTGATCCTACTTTCAGAGTGGTCATGACAAAGGTTTTACCAAACGCGTAAATTAGAAGGTGGGGAATTGTAGGAATACACACCTGTACCTCTGTAGGCCAGAGGCACCCAGCCTTTAGGCTTGTCAGATGGGGTTTTGGGCATTCACAGTCTTCACAAGACTTGTGTGCAATTACTCTAGCTATCCAACGAGTCCAACCGTCAGCCTCTGAGATTTGGAAACACTCGTATGTGTGAGGTCAGTGTGAAATGCTGAAAATTGAAAGCAACTAGAAAAATGCTATGGAAAATACACATCTCCTTGGAAAAGGTGCCCTTCTCTTTGAGGTCTTAGAAACAGTTTTCTTGCTTTGTTACCTCTTAAGACATCTATTGTAAGTTGATCTAGCTACACAGAGAGACAAACGATGTGTGAATCAGAGCACTCCAACTCCTGGTGTCAGGGGTCAAAGTATGGTGTCTAGATGAAAGTTACACTTTTGTCAAAATGGTATTTGCACCTTCACAAGCTAGGGGTGCCCTTGCTTTTGGGGTTCCTAATGTAGCTTTTAGGTGCCTTACATATAGTTGTTGGATGCAAAATACTTCCAGTCACACAATGAATCTATCATCCAGTCAATGTTCACTGTTAGCAGTTGTTTGAAGCGTTAGATGGCAAAACAGAGAAATGGTTGTCTAGAATCATTGCATCAATTTAATCAAAGGTGCCTAATTTTTTGAGGTGTCAAACGTTGATTTTAGCAGTTTCAATTCTCAACAAACATTTCATCCTTGCTATACAGGCTTCACAGTGTATAACTCAGCTCAGTCACCCGAAAATTAGAGCTGAACATGGCCAACTGTAACTTTGCAGTCAACTATAAAATAGGAGATAGTAAAAAAATCAATAACTCTTGTAGATGGATGCCTAGAGGGTCAAATAAGGACTTTTCAAAATCAATGAAGTTTGTCGGGTACATCTAGATGCTATGCATCTTTTTACTAGCTGATTACAATAATATTTTAATATTTGTTTTGCATGCAAAGTAGTAAAATGGTGATTTTCTTCAATAATTTATTATTGGTGCCTTTTTAATATTAAATCTCAAATTCACATGCTAGAACAAGTTGATATTTTATTATTATTTTAATCCTCGAGACTCCAAGTCAATATCAGTTTAGCTGGAGGAGGTCTGTAATGTCCCCTTCTCAGCAGTGATCTAACAGTTGGCCGTTAGTCTATTTTGGTGACCCGTAGACTACTCAGAAGCAAAAATTAGGGTTTCCTATCTTCTAGGAGGATGTTTCAGCTTTTTCTAGAACTTGCTTCTGGAATCTTGGTCTTTGGTTGGCATCTCCTTTCTGGGTTTTGAGAGAGCTTCGCGATGGTATAACATGCATGTTGATCCGAGTGACTTCCGAGATTTACTATTTTTAGTAAATTCTATTTCTGGCTGTGATCCTGATTGCTTCAGTGCATTTGACTTTCCTCATCAAATGGTTCAGTTGGTAGTATTGGAATCAACTTCCGGATGCAGTTTCTGGAGAGATAAGTTATTTTAATTAAAATAATGTTTTATTTTAATTATAAATGCCTTGGTCTAGCTTTATGACTTAAGTTGTTTTAAGAAGGGGACTTTTATGGGTGGATGCCTCATTAAGAGGTTTAAGTGAAATATTCACCTTTTACTAATGTCAACTTGGAGAGAAAAGGGATGCCAAAATGAGGAGGTTTTTAAATATTCAAAAAGTGTGAAAAATGGCTTGGTAAATGGGATGCCACTTGAGGGTCATGAGTCAACATCAAATTATGTTGACTCCTTGAGTGGGGCACACATTTTGGAAGGTTCTAGAGATGCTTGGCAAAAATTATAAAAGGGAAGTGTTGGGTCTTCATTCATCATATTGAGTTTATTGCAAAGTTATGCTTCTAGAATGGTGACTGAGTGCTTCGGGGAAGGCATACCCCCTAGCTAGGCTTGGCTTCTTGCTTCAAAGATAACAACTAGTTAAGATAGGTTTGTCTATGTTCTTTGAATTGAGCTTGAGAATATTGTAGTTGATGTGTTTTGCATTTTACCAGTTTTTCAGTGTTGCTGAATCTACTTAGCTGATTATAGTTTTCATTCATAACTTGCAAAATAAAAATAGTGTGGTTCTGGGTGTTTTTCCTAATGGTTTCCTTGCTAGGGGCGACCCTACATGTTAAGTTTTAGAATTTAATATCAAGTGTGGATTTTTAAAAGGCAAAATTTCCCTTCTCATAGGGCCGTACTTTCCTATGAATGCATTGTTTTTCGTGCAAATTAAATAGCGACTGTTTGGGTGGGTTTTGATGTCTTTTCTTGGTCGCCCTTCATACTAGATCATTATGCATCTTATTTCATGTTATTTGGTTGGGTTTTGAGTGAGCTATGAGCAATTTGGTGAGGTTGCAGGTTGCAGATCTGCGCAATTTCAGTCATTGTTACAGTCACATCAGATAATGAGAAGTCACCCTTTGAGTGGGATTGAGTCTAGGGAGTCTAGGTTGAGCTTGGGGGAGTTTATTTACACTATTGCAGCTTTGTATGATTTCTAATCATGTCTCCTTGATAGGCTCTCCTTCGCATTGTAAGCTGAACAGTAGTACTGTCAGCAATTCTTCTCTCATATTTGGCTCATTGTAATCCCCATGATTGTGGAAGAGACTGGCCTCAATTCAGTCTATAGCTTCAGGTTTCCCTTCTTGCATTACCCACTGAACAAGTGGAAGAGGTCGGCTTGCCGCCTATTACTTTACTATATTGCATTATTTATCATATTGCTAATCGGCTGAGCTGTCAACTTACTCCTGCTGAATAAGTGGTCGAGTTGCATCTTTAAATTCAGCAATGTACTTTCTATTCCAGTCCCCCCGCTGAATAAGTGGTTGAGTGATTGCATCTTCTTTCTATTACTAACAACAATTTCAATTATGCTAATGATCCCCTTTCGATTATGCTCTCAACCTTGCCCGCATTGGGATTTGGGTTGATCAGAGGAAAGGGTTCCCTTTCAGTTGGATTGAGATTTCATTAACATTAACAGGTGAACTTGGTTGTGAAAAAAAGAAAAAAATTGGCCCGATATATTTCAGTGGTATCAGAGCCATGATTTTTCCAACCTGTGATTCATATAAGTTCAGTTATCGATGAGTGACAGAGCCCACAAATACTACACCAGAAGTCAGGCAGGAAATCCGCCATATCAGTTTTCGTGTACACTAGAGGCAAATACTTTTTCTATGGCACTAAGAGAAATAGGGAAAATAGTTGACAAAGGTAAAGCAGTTGAAGAGATGGTAGACAACAACAAACAATCCATGGATGAGAGAGATGACAAAATGGAAAAAAAGTTGGACGGGATGATTGACATGATGGCTTGCTTACTTGCAACAATGGATCAAAAGGCTGCAAATAATCAGTCCCATAATCAAAAAAACTCTAACGGTGAAAATAGTGGTGTTAATGGGAACAATGGCAGTGGGAGAGACATAACCATTGGCCAACATGAAGCCACGTCTAGAGGATCAACCTCTAGACCACTTTTTCCAACATTTACGCAAAGAGAAGAACCTCAAGCTGAATCTACAACAAACTTTGCAGCTGATGCCAGACAAGGCTACTTGGAGTATGCCTCCTTCCCTCCTGATATTAGGGAATACTAGTCTTTTGATCAATTTATGAATCAAAGGAACTGGAGGAATGGTGGAGGAACTGTATACAGAGCTCCTATGGGTCCTAGAATGGATTACCAACAAGCTCTCGGAAAGGTGTCCTTGGCCCAATTCGATGGAAGTGATGCATGCACAACTAGAGCATGGGTACAAAAACTGGATAATTACTTATCCTTGAGACCTATGGCGGAGGAGGACGTAATTAAATTTTCCACTCTACACTTTGGAGGTGCTGCCCATGAGTGGTGGTATCATGGTTTGGTCACCCTTGGCCACAACCTAATCAGAACGTATGAAGAATTCACCAACAAGCTGATCGACATATTTGACACTAAGGATCCCGAGGTGAAATTCAAGGAGGTTGGTCAGTTGAAACAACATGGTTCTTTGGAATCATACATTGGAGATTTCCAAAGGCTTTTCGTGATGGTTCCCAACATCACTGAAAGAAGATTAGTGGTGCTATTTTCTGAAGGACTAATGGAACCATTGAAGGGATGGGTAAAGGATTTTGACCCACCAAGCCTTGAAGAATCTATCAAGAAGGATAGAAGCATGGAGCTGTCTGCACCTAGGCCTAAGTTTCCACCCAAGCCTTTACCTCATAGACAAGACAAAAGGCATCCTTCAAATTAGCATAAGAAGTTTCCTCCTAGATTGGATGATGATGCTTGAGAAAAGCTTAGGAAGGAAGGGAAATGTTACACATGCAAAGAACCTAGGTCAAAGGGACATAGGTGATATGGAAGAGGCTTCTCTAACCATATGGAGGCCTATTCTGATTACGGATCAGAATTTGATCACTTAGAGCAACACTCAGAGTTTGCTAAAAGTGATGAAGAACGCGAGCTAGAGGAGGTAGAAGAAGAGCAAGGGGGTGAGGGCACCTTTGCTCAACTCTCAAGTTTCCAAAAGAATGAGTCTTTTAAGGTTTGTGGCTTGATTGGGAAGCATCGTGTGGTTGGTTTGATTGATACGGGAGCAACGCACAACTTCATTGATGAAGGAGTGGTGGCAAAAAGGGAACTCAAGAAGAAGAATTTGAATGCTTCAAAGTAATGGTTGTTGATGAGTTCCACATCTCTTGCACTCACAAAGTTACCAACATGTCCTTACAGTTAGGTAACCATGAAGTCAAAGATGACTTCTATGTTTTTAGCATTAGATACATGGATGCTATTCTTGGCATTCAATGGCTGTGATCTCTTGGAGAGATCTCTCTAAACCTACAGACTATGGAGCTCAAATTTCAATCCGATGGGAAGAAAGTAGTGCTAAGAGGAATGTCAAATGGGGGTCCTTAGATTGTCTCTTTCAAGAGAATGGAAAGGTTGATCCGACATGATGCAGTTGAGTGGGTTGTGAAGTGTATGGTCCTTCCGGCTAGTCCAGTTGAAACAAAGAGGGATTATCCACCCAATATTCAATCCGTGCTCATGAAAAGAAGTAAGGTGTTTGCTGATCTACCTTCAGGACCACCTTTGGATAGGGGGTTTGAGCATGTCATTGAGCAGAAGGAAGGGGCCAAACTAGTTATCACAACACCATACAGATATCTGAAGAAACAAAAAGATGAAATTGAGAAAAACATAAAGGAAAATTTGGAGATAGGTTTCATTCACCCAAGTAAAAGTCCCTTCGCCTCAATACTTGTCCTTGTGAAGAAGAAGGATGGCACCATCCAAATGTGTGTGGATTATCATGCCTTGAATCAAAGCACCATCAAGAATCGGTATCCCATTCCCCGAATAGATGAGCTACATGGAGCCAAGTTTTTCTCAAAGATTGACTTAAGGTGAGGGTACTATCAGATTTGGATGAGGGGGTTAGATGTTGAGAAGATGACATTCCAATGCCACTATGGTCATTTTGAGTTCTTAGTCATGCCATTTGGGCTGAGTAATGCTTCGGCCACCTTTCAGTCTTGTATGAATAGAAATTTCCAGAGGCAATTGAGGAAGTTTGTGTTGATATTCTTTGACGACATCCTCATTTACAACAAGACTTGGGAGGAACACCTCAAGCACTTGGAGGAAGTGCTTAGCATCCTTGAGACAAAAAGCTTCTTTGCGAAAGAATCCATGTGTGAATTTGGTATAAGAGAGTTACTCTACCTTGGCCACATCATCAGTGCAGAAGGAGTGAGAGTTGATCCAGAAAAAATCAGGGCAATCGTGGATTGGGCAACTCCAAAAAATCTAACTCACTTGAGGGGGTTCTTGGGTCTATGCAATTTTTACAGAAGGTTTGTGAAAGGCTACTCTCAAAGTGCTACTCCTCTTATTGATCTAACCAAAAAGGGAGCATTCTTGTGGTCAGAAAAGGCACAAGTTATCTTTGATAAGTTCAAAAGGATCATGAGCTCTTGTTCGGTTTTGGCCATACCGGATTTCTCCAAGCCATTTGAGCTGCAATGTGATGCTTCGGGAGAAGGAGTTGGTGCTGTGTTGATGCAAGAAAAGCACCCCATTGTGTTTGAAAGCAGGAAGTTAAGAGGCATCGAAAGGACATACTCCATTTATGATAAGGAAATGCTTGCAATCATGCATGCATTAGCCAAGTTCAGGCAATACTTGGTGGGAAGTAAGCTTGTTGTCAAGACCGGTCACAATAGCCTCAAGCATTTCATGCATCAGAAGGACTTAAAAGAAAGACAACAAAAGTTGGTGAGTAAGCTTCGGGCTTACGATTTTGACATTGAGTATGTCAAGGGGAAGAATAATATTGTGGCTGATACCTTATCTCAGAGGCCTCATTTGAGCTCCTTGTGTGAGCTTAGTGCTGATTGGAGAGAGTTGTTGCTTGCTGATTATACCAAAAATCAGTTTTCAACCAGCATTATTGAAGGTACTTTTCATGATGAAAATTATAAGGTGGTTGATGGTTTGATACATTATAAAGAGAGGATCTTCTTGGTGGCTGATTCTAAGGTCAAGAAGAAAATTTTGTAGACTTTCCATGACATTCCACTTGCTGGTCACTAGGGTTATTTTAAGACTTATTGGCAGATCTGTGAAATATTTTCATGGAAGGGATTGAAGAATGAGGTTTTGAGCTACATCAAAGAATGCCATACTTTCCAAATGAACAAAAATGAGCACACATACCCCATGGGACTGTTGCAGCCCCTACCCATTCCCAATCAAAAATGGGAAAGCATCTTGATGGACTTCATCATGGGGTTGCCCAAAACACAAGGGAAAGATTGTATCTTCGTAGTAGGGGAAAGATTGTATCTTCGTAGTAGGGGAAAGATTGTTGCTCATTTACTACAGCCTAGGTAGCTGATTTATTTTGTCATGAGGTGTTTCAGTTGCATGGTTTACCAAAAAACATTGTGAGTGATTGGGATAGAAAGTTCCTAAGCACCTTTTGGCAAGAAGTTTTATGGATGAGTGGTATAGTGCCTACTCCGAGCACTAGTTATCACCCCCAAACCGATGGTCAAACAAAAATTGTGAACAAATGGTTAGAGGGTTATCTCCAGAACTATGTTTCAGAATAGCAGAAGGCTTGGGTCCGATGGCTTCATTTGCGGGAGTACTATTATAATTTATCCTATCACATGTCTATTAAGATGTCTCCATTCAAAGCCCTCTATGGTTATGAGGCTACCAGCTTTGCAGATTTGGTGTTTGGTGGGGATAGTAAGGCACCCCAGGCCAAAGATATGTTGCAGAAAAGTCAGGATATTTTGAAATCATTGAAGAACAACATTCAGATGGCACAAAATCAATAGAAGTTGTATGCTGATCAGCGACGTGTTGAGCGCTCTTTTGAGGTGGGGGACATGGTTTATCTTCGTCTTCAGCCTTACAGACAGTCTACTCTCAAAAAGAGTGGAGATGAGAAGCTTAAACCTTGCTTCTATGGACCATTTAGGGTCATCAGAAGGGTTGGAGCAATGGCATATGAGTTGGAATTACCGGCTAGCAGCAAGGTCCACAATGTCTTTCATGTGTCCCGCCTCAAGAAGGCTTTGGGATATAACGTTGTTGCTTCATCTAATTTACCCCCTTTGGATGAGGAGGGGTAGTTGGTGCTAGTTCCTGAAGAGGTTATCACTTCTAGAGAGCATTCCTTGAGGAGAAGGACAATCAGAGAATAATTGGTAAAGTGGAAAAATATACCATTAGAGGATGCAACGTGGGAGAATGAGGAGATTTTGCAGCATCCTGGTTTATAGTTGCTTGTGGACAAGCAAATTCGGGAAGGGTGGACTGTAATGTCCCCTTCTCAGCAGTGATCTAAAAATTTTCCATTAGTCTATTATGGTGACCCATAGACTACTTGAAAGCAGAAATTAGGGTTTCCTATCTTTTAGGAGGATGTTTTAGCTTTTTCTGGAACTTGCTTATGGAATCTTGGTGTTTGGTTGATAGTTCCTTTCTGGTTTTTCAAAGAGCTTCGCGATGGTATAGAATGCATTTTGATCCGAATCGCTTCCAGGATTTACTATTTTTAGTAAATTCTATTTCTGGCAGTGGTCCTCATTGCTTCAATGCATTTGAATTTCCTCATCAAATGGTTCAGTTGGCAGTATTGGAATCAGCTTCCGAATGTAGTTTCTGGAGAGATAAGTTGTTTTAATTATAAACCCCTTGGTCTAGCTTTATGACTTAAGTTGTTTTAAGAAGGGGACTTTTATGGGTGGATGCCTCATCAAGAGGTTTAAGTGAAATACTCACCTTTTTACTAATGTCAACTTGGAGAGAAAAGGGATGCCAAAATGAGGAGGTTTTTAAATATTCAAAAAGTATGAAAAATGCCTTGGTAAATGGGACACCACTTGAGGGTCATGAGTCAACATCAAATTAGGTTGACTCCTTGAGTGGGGCACACCTTCTAGAAGGGTCTAGAGATGCTTGGAAAAAATTATAAATGGGAAGTGTTGGGTCTTCATTCATCATCTTGAGTTTATTGCAAGGTTATGCTACCAGAATGGTGACTGAGTGCTTCGGGGAAGGCATACCCCCTAGCTAGGCTTGGCTTCTTGCTTGAAAGATAGCAACTAGTTAAGATAGGTTTTTATATGTTCTTTGAATTGAGCTTGAGCATATTGTAGTTTATGTGTTTTGCATTTTACCAGTTTTTCAGTGTTGTTGAATCTACTCAGCTGATTGTAGTTTTCATTCACAACTTGCAAAATAAAAATAGTGTGGTTTTGGGTGTTTTTCCTAATGGTTTCCTTGCTAGGGGCGACCCTACATGTTAATTTTTAGAATTTAATATCAAGTGTGGATTTTTAAAAGGAAAAATTTCCCTTCTCATAGGGCCGTACTTTCCTGTGAATGCATTGTTTTCCCTGCAAATTAAATAGCGACTGTTTGGGGTGGGTTTTGATGTCTTTTCTTGGTCGCCCTTCATACTAGATCATTATGCATCTTATTTTATATAATTTGGTGAGGTTACAGGTTGCAGATCTACGCAATTTTAGTCACTGTTACAGTCACATCAGATTATGAGAAGTCATCCTTTGAGTTGGCTTGAGTCTAGGGAGTCTAGGTTGAGTTTGGGGGAGTTTATTTACACTATTGTAGCTTTGTATGATTTCTAATCATGTCTCCTTGACAGGCTCTCCTTCGCATTGTAAGCTGAACAGTAGTACTGTCAGCAATTATTCTCTCATATTTGGCTCATTGTAATCCTCATGATTGTGGAAGAGACCGACTTGAATTCAGTCTATAGCTTCAGGTTTCCCTTCTTGCATCACCCGTTGAACAAGTGGAAGAGGTCGACTTGTCGCCTATTACTTTACTGTATTACATTATTTATCATATTGCTAATTGGCTGAGCCATCAACTTACTCCTGCTGAATAAGTGGTCGAGTTGCATCTTTGAATTCAAACATGTACTTTCTATTCCAGTCCCCTCGCTGAATAAGTGGTTGAGTGATTGCAATTTCTTTCTATTACTTTCAGCAGTTTCAATTATGCTAATGATCCCCTTTTGATTATGCTCTCAACCTTGCCCGCATTGGGATCTGGGTTGATTAGAGGAAAGGGTTCCCTTTCAGTTGGATTGAGATTTCATACATTAACGGGTGAACTTGGTTGTGAAAAAAAGAAAAAAATTGGCCCGGTATATTTCAAGGTCCAATCAAATTCTTTCTTTCAAAATCAGGGTTTTAGATCTTGAAGTCATGCTTTTATGGTTCGATTTTTCTCTATTTATGCATGCATGGCATCCATTTTTGTGCATCCAGCTTAGCAGAAGCGAATTTCCTTTAGAGTTGGGTGAGTTTTCATCAGCAATCAAGTTCAAAGACATCAAAAATATTCTTTTGTAGGTACAAGTCCAGGTTCATCATCAAAATTCGAGGCAGACTGGCAAGTTTGACAAAAGAAGATAATAAAATCATAAAAAACATAAAAACATCTTTCTTCTTCTCAAAATTCTTCCATTTTCTCATCTTAAATTCTCTCGCATGTTTGAAGAATTGATGATTTTTGGCAAAACAAATCATCTGGGTCGATTCAGAATAGCTTCCTCAGTAAAACCCATGTGCTAGATTTTTTTAGTAAAATTTGTTCCACAACATCAGTTGTTGAGGCTTTGATTTTCTTAATTGAAATTCCTTTGCATGGTTAAGTAGAAGTCAAATTTTCACATTTCTAACATTCTGAGTTGTCTTAGAATCATTTTCTAAGCAAAAACCATATCTCAATTTTTTTTGTGAAAATTGCCCTCTGACGAGCTATTTTTAGCCTCAACAGGCTATTTTTAGCTTTCCAAAAAATTTTGAATATAGCCATGTTCACAGTCAACAAGTGCATTTTTTAGAATGCAGTACACTCAGCTCGAATTCAAGACCAAATCTGTCTTGACTTATGACTTCATTGGGACGGTTGATACGAATCTACATAAGGTGCTTCGAGAAGCAGTTTTAGATCCACTCAAGATAAGAGATTTGATAATTCAGAACATTCAACAGTCTGGGTTACTTGAGGCCGCTTCCATACCTATCTCTTTTCATTGCATAGAATTCGTAATGTCTTGTGTTAAGCATTAAAATTTTGCTACACGTGAGATACAATCAGTAGATGGGCGGGTTCTTTGCAGTCTCAAACCCCTAGATATTGAGAGAAGTCTTGGTATTCCTCAAAATCCAAATAGTCTAGTCATTTCTATGAATCAGAGTGAGCGATAATTCAATGCTGAGATGGATAAGTGTTAGAATAATATGATAGAGAGATGGTTAAAACAAAAGAGGACCAAGTTTCTGAACAATGTAGGTCATGGTGAACACAAGGATGAGTATGCAATTCTGATTACACTTCTCAATCGTGTCTTAGGTCATGCAAATGCAAATAAGTTCCACCCTTGGATGTACTATATGATTGGGCATCCTTCATCACTGATGCTCGTCATGAGCAATTCACCGATTTTCAAGTTGCGCACCAATTTCACATGTGTTCCTACCTCATGTACTTGATCGCCTATCAGGGTCAGTTTAGAGGGTTGAACACGGTGGGAATGCTTAGTGCACATAAAGTATATCATCACTATGACCATCTTGAGTTCACAAAGGCTGAATGATGTTTCAAACATGTGCATGAGGCATTCTTGACATATACAGTGAGAGACTTGGATCGGGAATTGCATGTTCGTATCTTAGCAGTTGCTAGAGCAGCGATGGAAGATTGGGCGAACTGGTTCATTCAGTTCCCTACATACACCTACATCCATGTCTATGGATACACAAGAAATCCAACTATGCTTCCACGCTATCCTTCAAATAAGATAGTGTTCATGGAGGTCCTGAGGAAACTATATGATGTTCACAAACATTTTCCTTACAAGCGTAAATAGGCTGCCAAATTCCCAATGCAGTTCAAAATCTATTGGTGCAAGAAATTAGTTGATGATAAGGCTGTAGGATAGGAGTTAGAAAATTGCAAACGCAAGTACCTTGTCAACACATGTACCTATGATCCTTGGGGTCATTACGCAACACGCCTTGGTAGTCACTCTTATCATAAGCCTACAATGGAGGATTATTGGGTGAACTGCGAGGATGATTTTGAGGTACACAAACCCAACTATAGTAGGCTCTCTCTTCCACAAATATCTGTCTTCTTGGTAGAAGAGGTGGGAGAGTTTTTAGAAGATGAGGGAGATGCACTTCCTTAGTTTTTTCAGAGAATAGGTTGATGGACAATCACTGGTGACTGTTGATTGGTACGCCAAAGAATACTCATGAGTGAAGGAGAGGTCGAGCAGAGTCATTCAAAATAGTATGCTCTATCTCGAAAGCAAGAGGACCAGGAGGGTAACTATGCCTAGAATAGAGCTTCCACCAGTGGGAGTTACACTACCTTCTTCATCTAATCCCAAATAGAAGAAAAGGAGTAACCCTCCTAAGAAGAATTTAGTGCCTTATAAATCAAAGGGAAAGGCACTTGTTACTAAGACACACATGGAGCCTGTCAAAGAAATAGTTTAGAGTTTTCCATAGCCTAAGGTTTAGCCGGGCATGCCATCACCAACACTAGAGTAGCCTCCAATTCCAATTCACATCGATTTCGACTTGGACTCGATATCTCGCAGTAACACCTCTACCCATTCACTCTCATCAGAACCCCCCATTACTAGTACAGATCATTCCTGTGGGATTAGTTGGAATTCATATTGGCTTGAGAGTCAACTGGGATGAAAGAGGAGACATCCATCTTATGTGTTTGATCATTCAAATTTTGATCATGCTTATCAAGATGTTCCTGACAAGAGGATCAAGAAATAGGTCCACATAGAGAGGAATGTAAGTAAGGAAATCATCATTGAGATTGCCATACCTCCAGAGGATAAGAGTTTGAATGAGATTTTAATTTAGAACTTCGAAGTGATCACAGTCAACTTTGGTAGAAGTACTCACTAGACATAGATTGATCTCCTATAGGTTGCAATAGATAGCGCAAGGGATAGGATAATGAAAGATGGAGAAGATAAGACAAACCTCAAGGCTGAAATCCAATAGCTTCGTCAATACATTTCTAGCCTTGTACACAAAAGAGGAAATGCTGTCACCTCACTCCCACCGATGTTAACTCCATCTACAACTTCAAGATGAGGAGCGTGACTTGGCTACTAGTAGACCCAAAGATGAGATCCTTGTTGATGGTGTTTTTATGAACTTCTCAACATAGGCGATGTGCAAGTGCATTACCTCTCTTGAAAGACAATCTTCCACAATCAAATTGTAGAACACTATCCCAAGGTCTCTTAGATGTCAGGTCATGATGGTGCTTGGAATATATCAGTTGATTTGTGATGTGATTTGCTAGAATCACAAGGCAGTCTTATGTGAATCAAAGTTGTAGGAGAATCAGATCTGCGAATAAAGTTCTTTGGATATGAGATTACTACACTTTTTCTATAGGTTCAAACAATAGTCTTGAACTCCATCTTATCGTTGAATTTGGATTTACAATGTGCAATGAACCTTCGCATAGGTTATCTCTTGAAAAAAAGGAAAAGGGCAGGGAAGAGAGAAGGTTCCTAGACCTGCAACTACCGATGAACAGTGATCATGGAGGTTCTTGCTATAGTAGACAAACTCCCCAAATTGGGTTTTGCTTGGCCAAGAGAAACCTACAGTTACACAAAACTAGTGCAATCTTCTAAGGACTGCTGATTTTTCAGATTGCACATGCACATCATGAACATGCAATTGAACTAAATTGCAGCAATAAAGGAAGGAAGCTCAAGCTAACTTTGCACAACAACTTGTCATCAACAAGTGCTTAAAGTATGGGCTGGAAATTCATCAAATATTGAAACAACAATCACCATCACCACTTCCATTCAAGAAACTACAACTAAACTAAAAAGGAAGTAGAACCATGCATGCAAGATGAGAAAAATCAAAGAAAACATCCATAAAATCATGCAATGCTATCTTCTATTGCTGCAAATGCTTTTTACACCAACTCTCCAACCTTTACAAATGAGGAGGAGACCCCTATTTATAGTTTTCCAAAGCCCGAATGAATGGCTAGGATTGATTTACATTGTGTGGATTAGATTCAATTACATTAGGGATTCACCTACCCAAAAATATTCAACAATTTAAAATACATCTGTTGTCTTTCCCTATTTTGTCTTCTAGTGCTCAGGTGCTATAGCAATTTTGTCCTCTAGTTGATTTCCCTTTTACTGTAGCTGAAACTGCCTGAAAGCTGCCTTTTTCCCGATGGACTTGCAGAATTATTCATTGGATAAAACGGGTCTGTTGACAACTGGCATCAATGGATTGGTTGATGCTGATTAAGGTGGAAAACCCCTTTAAAGATCATTATCATCTGGTGAAAAGTAGGATAGCTCCCCTGTGCTTTCTTCAAGGCCACCCCCTTGCATTTTGTCATTGACTTGCCTGGCACAAGCCTTCCTCTAATGCAAGCTCTATTGATGGGCACCAAGAGGAGAGGTGGGCATAAAATGAATGGTGATAGGAGCTATGAACTTTCCTTGTTCAACTTTCTCAATGGGTCCCCTGACAGACTTGCGGTAGGCTTCTTGAAACCTGCATACATGAAGTGTCATAAGTGCTTTCATATACAAATCAAGGAAAATGTTAGTCAAATCTTGCAAAATCCTTGTTAGATCCATTCATGCATCATCAAAAGATCATAATATTCATATTTGGAGCTCATTTGGACCATAAACATTAATGTGTGCTCTAAGGGGGTGAGCACCAAGGCGGATGATGAACGAAAGGCAAAAGGAAGGCGGACAATGAACAAGGGATAGTAGTCCCCAAGGCGGGGCCCGGAAGTGCCAACAGAAGTTGGGCAACAGAAAAAAGGCAGACAATGAATGAGGGACAGAGAGAAAGCAATCTAGAAGCAAAGTTCCTCAGAATAGCCGGGGACGAACGAAGTTCCTGGAACAGCCGCGGAGGGACGAAGTTCCAAAAATGAAAAAAGAGGGACGAACTTCCAGAAATGGCCACGGAGGGGCCGAGCTTCAGAAACTGGAATGCGTTAGGAAGATGGATTTCCAAAACAAAAAAAGGGAGACAGAGTCCCAGAAACAGCCACAGAGGTGCTAGGCTCCGGAGCAGCCAAGGATGGAAGAAGTTCCCAGAACAACCACGGAGGGACGGAGTTCCGAAAATGGCAAAAGAGGGACGGACTTCCGGAAACGACCATGGAGGATCCGAGCTTCGTAAGCCGGAATGCCTAAGGCAGAAGGATGCCCAAAATGACAAAATGGAGATGGAGTTTCGAAAACGGCCATGGAGGTGCCGGGCTTCAGAACAGTCGGGGATGGACGAAGTTCCCAGAATAGCCGTGGAGGGACGAAGTTCCAGAAACGACAAAAGAGGGACGCACTTCTCGAAATGGCCACAGAGGGGCCGGGCTCCAGAAGCCAGAATGCCTAAGGCGGACGAATGTCCAAAATGAAAAAAGGGAGATGAAGTTCCAAAAATGGCCATGGAGGTGCTAGGTTCTGAAACAGCCAGGGACATATGAAGTTCCCAGAATAGCCGTGAAGGGACGAAGTTCCAGAATGAAAATTTTGCAACTTCCTGAAACTTAACAAAACTTTTGCAGTTCACTTAGGCACCCCAAAAAAATCCCAAATCCATAGGAAACCTACCCCAAAAGTCAAGAATGAAGGAAAAAAGCGAAGTAGGCGAGTGAGGATGAGGCCTGGAGGACGTCGGGGCAATAGGTGAAGGGAAACCTGTAGGGGCACTTCCGCGTAAGCAAAAGACTTAGCGAAACTTAGGTAGGTGAATTTGGTCAGGGAAATTTGATCGTTTGACAACACATGACCAATTTAGGCTCGAGGAACGGGGCACACAAAATGAGACGGGAGAAAAGTGACCCGTCAAGAGCAAAAGAAGAGGGTCGCTGCCTACGGTGGGGCGTGTGTGAAAAATATGTACAAAAAATGGTGACTCACTAGGGAAATGCTCTAGAGAATTTCAATGACAAACTGGAATCATGAACCCAAAATCTCTAGTTCTGATCTTCATGCTAGGGAAAAAAAGCCAGATGCTCAACCAAAGGATCAAAACCACCAGTTAACCCAACCTTCAATATGCTGAAAATCCATGTGTGTGCAATTGCATTAATTCCCATCCTTCAGTTTCTGTAAGAACCTAAGCTCCACCAAGTTAAGCTACGTAGTTTATTCTAACTCCAAAATCATCCAGGACATTTCCTTGCTGCTATTTAGGCATCCATAGACCCGACGAGGTTATCGCTGTGATTCTCTCGAGCATTGCTCTACTACTAGCTGGGTGTCCATAGCCCCGGTAGAGTTGCTTATATACCCCTGAAAAGATGAATTTCTTTTCTTTTGATTTTCAATATTTTTCTTTCTTTCTTTTGTTTCTTTTCTCTTTTTAGTTCTTTTTTTTCAACCCGCAAGCAATGAAGCTCATGCTCAGGGCTGAGAATCACAGTGGCACTGGAGAATTTTTTTAGATTTTTCACTTAACTAGACTTCACAAAGGACCTATAGTGACTGTCAGATCCTTAAAATATGTGAGAGATATAAGATTCTTGAATACTTTAGAATCAGACCAGCCGATGACTTATCCGCTTTAAATCAAACATCCGGATCACTTGACACTAACAAAAGACCTTCATCGTCCACTCTGGAAACTTGATTAGATTTTGATAAAGAAATACGTTGAACAACCCTAGTCAAAAAGAATGGTTGTTGTGTGCATAGATGTACCCAGCCAAAAATAGAGGGACCCTGAGCAAAGCAGCAAAAAAGAAGCAACAAAAGCAAGCAAAATCAAATGAAAAGCAAATGAAAATCAAACACCAAAATAAAGCAGGAAAGCGAAAGAAAACAACAAAGAAACCACTCTAAATCAAGCAACCTACAACAAAACAACTAACCTAATGAAAGCAAGAAAACAAAGTATTTACAAGAAACCTACACTACTGAAAAAATGAGCTATGTACAAAGAGATATTTACAAAGCACTATGTTCAGGCAAGGCCAACTGACACTCATGCCCCTTGGATTTCGTAATGCATGTAGAAGAAAATGGGAAATCGTTATAGTTCTTGACCATGCAGATTTATCCTTATATTCAAAGAGAATAAATTATATATTGCAGCATTCAAATTCTACCCCAACATCACGAAGAATCAACAATTGAGGAGGCTCACCAAACCCATGGTTAATCCATAAACATGTTTGTTTTTCCTCATTCCCATAATCAAAATGATAAGTGCAACTATGATAATTAACAGGAGCAAGGAAGGATAGAACCTGGATTTTGTTGTGCAATTATGGCAGCCTTTGACAATTGAGAGCGAGCAATGCATCGTCGATCGTTGCATCGACAACCTCAGAGGGAGGCATTGGATGGTGCAACACTTTAGGCATTAGGCTTGCAAAAGGCTGAGAGAATGGGGCAGAAAACACCTCTTCTATTCTACATGTGGGATTCACAACCTCCATTGGCAGTTCTTCAAAAATAAGTACTTCTCCACATTGATCATCTGCAAACTTGGGATCCACTTGATTGCTGTCTCGAAAAGGAAACATGCTATCCCATCTCCTTTCCCAAGTGTTGTCCTTATTTATGTGGTGTTAAATGTTGTGGGATAATGACATGCTTGAATCTGACCTATTGTAGCCATCTGAATATGAAGGAGTATCAACAATGATCATGGTGGAAGGACTCCAAGTTGTATCTAGTAGTTGACTAGGTGCTTCATCTCTGTTGGTAGCTATCTCAGCACCCTCGCCTTTGTCTTCTTCTCTTTGTTGTTCATGCATCTCATCATGACATTCACTTGTTTCCACTTGTTCACTATCACTATAAATGGAGAAGGAACCCCTCTCCCAATCTGGAAACTCTAGTGCATCACCATTTTGAGGCTCAAGGGGTATATCTTCATCACTACCATCTTCTGGGATGTGCTCTTCCTCGACATGAACATACCTTTGCAGTACAACTCCCAATGGAAAGAAGTCATCAATTTATGGAACCTCATCAAGGGGACCAAAATCCACTATGCAATCTCCCTCCAAGGACTTGTCATAAAGCCTATATTCCATGGTGCACAAATGCTCTTGAAGAGGGAGAAATTATTGATGACTGGTGGACAACATTCCTGTTTGATCTACTTCATTGCTCAAAAGATGGAGATTGTCTTGATGTCCTTCTATTGCTGTCCCAACATGCTCTTCAGAACTTCCTTCAGCTGAGTTGTCACTTGGATCAAGCTCTTGGTCCTCACATTCCATCCTTGAAGCAATTGTAGGAAGTGGTGTGCTCGACTGCCTTGCTTGTTCTCTAACTTGTTGGATAGCTTCTTGGCATAGCTCGCATGTGAACTTTGAGTGTGATGAATCATGATGTTTGCACCAATTCAACAACATTAGCACCTCGAGATCCACTTGGTATTTTAGCTCGGACCAATCCTCTGCTAATCTGGAGACGAGCTGGTCATATCTTTCCGCTATTGGGTCCTCATCATCACTTGAAAAAGAAGCATTATGGTAGACAGCCGTGGTGAGTGGTTGTTCCCACTCCTCCAAAATTTTATTTTCAGATTCTCGATCACTATCATTTATGGAGAGGTCTTCCAGTCTGATTTCACTTATGCCTGCATCATCATTCTCTATTTTTGCAAGGCTGTCATCCATTTCCCCTTGCTGATTTTTCTCTTTCTAATTTTTAGCATCCTCATGAGCTGTTGCAAACTTTGTGGACCCATTTTCAACTTCCAATGGCTCCTCTTCTAGATCAGAGGGTTGATCTTTGCTGATAGAGGAAAGGATTTCTAACCTTTTTTCGAATGAACTTTCATCAAAGCTTTCTATTGTCCTATAGGAATCAGCTCCTTCCTTTTCATTTTTAGCTTCAATGTTCATTATCCTGACACTAGTTTTGGATTTCCTAGTTTATCTGCAATGTGTTGTCCTCCAGGTGCTGAAAACTTTTCTGCCTCATGGGATGACTCATTCTCCTTGACAGTTGGCCGCTCCAACGCATTCAAACAACACCAGGTTTGAGTGATAATGTTCATGCATGATGAACAAGTGAATTCAGAGTGAAGTACATTGTGAAATCTGCACCAAGTAGACATCAACACCTCCTCCAATGTTGGTCCATCTTTGCTGCCCAAAAATTCTTGGATCAGCTCTTCAAATGCCTTGGCTGCCATGGTTGTCAATTCTTCCTCTAGGTCTACAAGGGCTAAAGGCTGATATATTTCCCAAAAGGGAATCTCTCCTTGCAAGACCCTTTCAATTATGCTCAAGAAGGTTAGACAATCCAATTCATTGTGCCTACAAGTGCAATGGATCCTACACTTATCAGCCAATGCAAATTGCTACAATGATCTCTTTAATTTCCTATTTAAATCTGCATGTAGCTGAGCGATGCTGATTTGCACATGCTGCTCCATTTCAACTCAGTTGTTGTTTTCCCTCAAAATTTTCTGATTTCAAGTTTCAACATTAAAAAAGATCTCCTTATCTCAGATTTCCTCTTGAAAGTGCTCTTTTCAACATCCAACACTTAGCTTTGTAGCCTCAACATGTCATGCCCTCCCTCTAGTGCCACTTCTGTTGATATTGTTGTTATGCACTTCTCAACATAGGCAATGTGCAAGTGCATTACCTCTCTTGAAAAACAATCTTCCACAATCAAATTATAGAACACTATTCCAAGGTCTCTCGGATGTCAGGTCATGATGGTGCCTGGAATATATCAGTTGATTTATGATGTGATTTGCTGGAATCACAAGGTGGTCTTACGTGAATCAAAGCTATAGGAGAATTGAATATGTGAACACAGTTCTTTGGATAGGAAATTACTGCACTTTTTTTGCAGGTTCAAACAAAAGTCTTGAACTCCATCTTATCGTTGAATTTGGCTTTACAATGTGCAATGAACCTTAGCATAGGTTATCTCTTGAAAAAAAGAAAAAGGGTAGGGAAGAGAAGGTCCCTGGACCTGCAACTATTGATGAATAGTGATCATGGAGGTTCCTGCTACAGTAGACAAACTCCCCAAACTAGGTTTTTCTTGGCCAAGAGAAACCTACAGTTTCACAAAACTAGTGCAATCTTCTAAGGACTGCTGATTTTCAGATTGCACATGCACATAATGAACATGCAATTGAACTAAATTTCAGCAATAAAGGGAGGAAGCCCAGGCTAACTTTGCACAACAATTTGTCATCAACAAGTGCCAAAAGTATGGCTAGAAATTTATCAAATACTGAAATAGCAATCACCATCACCACTTCCATTCAAGAAACTACAGCTAAACTAAAAAGGAAGTAGAACCATGCATGCAAGATGAGAAAAATCAAAGAAAACATCCATAAAATCATGCAATGCTATCTTCTATTGCTACAAATTCCTTTTACACCAGCTCTCCAACCTTTACAAATGAGGGGGAGACCCCTATTTATAGTTTTCAAAAGCTCGAATGAATGGATAGGATTGATTTATATTGTGTGGATCTGATTCAATTACATTAGGGATTCACCTACCCCACAATATTCAGCAATTTAAAATACATCTGTTGTATTTCTCTATTTTGTCATCTAGTGCTCAAGTGCTGTAGCAGTTTTGTCCTCTAGCTGATTTCCCTTTTACTGTAGCTAAAACTGCCTAAAAGCTGCCTTCTTCCCGATGGAATTGCAACATTCTTCATTGGATCAAATGGGTTTGTCGACAACTGGCATCAATGGACTGGTTGCTCCTGATTAAGGTGGACAACCCCTTTAAAGATCATTATCATCTGGTGAAAAGTAGGACAACCCCCTATGCTTTCTTCAAGGCCATCCCCTTGTATTTTGTCATTGAATTCCTTGGCACATGCCTTCCTCTAACATGAGATCTATTGATGTGCACCACGAGGAGAGGTGGGCATAAAATGAATGGTGATAGGAGCTATGTGCTTTCCTTGTTCAACTTTCTCAATGGGTCCCCTGACGGACCTGCGGTAGGCTTCTTGAAACCTGCATAGATGAAGTGTCATAAGTGCTTTCATACACAAATCAAGGAAAATGTTAGTCAAATCTTGCAAACTCCTTGTTAGATCCATTCATGCATCATCAAAAGATCATAATATTCATATTTGGAGCTCATTTGGACCATAAACATTAATACGTGCTCTAGGGGGGTGAGCGCCAAGGCGGATGACAGACGAAAGGAAAAAGGAAGGCAAACAACGAACGAGAGATAACATTCCCCAAGGCCGGGCCCGAAAGCGCCAACAGAAGTTGTGTGACAAACAGACGGTAGAAGGAAGGTAGACAACGAATGGGGGACATAGAGACATCAATATGGAAGCAAAGTTCCCCAGAACAGTCGGGGATGGACGAAGTTCTCGGAACAACCACGGAGGGATGGAGTTCCGGAAATTGAAAAAGAGGGACGAACTTCCAAAAACAGCCACGGAGGGGCTAGGTTCTGGAAGCCAGAATGCCTAAGGCGGACAGATGTCCAAAATGGGAAAAGGGATATGGAGTCCTAGAAATGGCCACAGAGGTGCAAGGCTCCAAAACAACCAGGGATGGAAGAAGTTCCCAGAAAGACTGCAGAGGGATGAAGTATCAAAAATGACAAAAGAGGGACGAACTTTCAGAAATGGCCATGGAGGGGCCAGGATTCAGAAGCTGGAATGCCTAAGGCAAATGGATGTCCAAAATGGAAAAAGGGAGAAGAAGTTCCAGAAACGACCACGGAGGTGCTGGGGACAGACGAAGTTCTCGAAACAATCGCGGAGGGATGGAGTTTCGGAAACGAGAAAAGAGGGATGGACTTCTGGAAATGGCCACGGAGGGGCCGGGCTTTGGAAGCTGGAATACCTAAGGTAGACCAATCTCCAAAATGGAAAAAGGGAGACGGAGTTTCAAAATGAAAATTTTGCAACTTCCCAAAACATAATGAAACTTTGGTAGTTCTCTTAGGCACCCAAAAAAAATCCCAAATCCATAGGAAACCTACCCAAGGAGTCAAAAATGAAGGAAAAAATCAAACCAAGCGAGCAGGGATGAGGCTTGGAGGACATCGGGGCAATGAGAAACCCGCAGGGGCACCTCCACGAAAGCAAAAGACTTAGTGAAACTTAGGTAGGTGAATTTGGTCAGGGGAATTTGATTGTTTGACGACACATGACCGATTTATGATCAAGGAACGAGGCACACAAAATGAGACGGGAGCGAAAAAAGAGGGTCCCTACCTACGACGGGGCGTGTGTGCAAAATATGCACAACAATCCTAATTGCTAACTTGGGGATGCCATATGAATCAGTCATAGATGTAGAAGATAAAGACGCTATCTACACTTGGAGGACATAGTTGATCTTCAAGGAAAAGATAGAAAGAAACAATAGCATTAGAGTTGGTTGAGAGCAGAGAGCACATCACTAGTGCATTCCGTTACGTGAGAACTTTCGTGTCTCAACTATTATGCCACTATCAACATGTAGGTGGTGACTATGTTGAGCTTTCTAACGTTTAGTCAAAGCTTCAGACACTCATTCACAGTATTTTCAGTGATGAGACCATTTTCTATAAGATGAATCAACTTATAGTCATGTCAGCATTGTTTGATGAGGAAACCAGGAGTAAAGGAGAGTTTCAGTGTCATATCACATGCAAAGAAGACATGTTGCACAGGCATGATTACTTCAACGGAGCTTCAGTACCCCAGATGGTGACATAGTCAACAACCTCATGGATGGGTTGATTTCTCAAGATCAGGGCCAATAGACTTCAGTTCCCACCTTTCAAGATAGACTTCAGTCACGACAGTTAACTCGACACTTCTTTCCAAGTTAGCTTGTTGTCTCATATGTCACGCATGTCTATCTTGGAAGTATCTATTTTCACTTGGAGTTTCATTTAGGATTTAAGTTAACTGATGATAGTATTCCAATTAACTTTCTTTCAATAAGGATGTGCAAACTTGCACATTGTCCATTTAGATTAAGATGTACTGGTTAACTGATGGTTGTTTTTTCCAGTTAACTGTATATTTTCTTTTATTAGGGTTTAGCAATAAAATATTGCATGCATTGCAAGACTGTATTGACTCAAGGTGATTTTAGGGTTTCCTACACCTTTGATGTCTATAAATAAGAGATTTTAGCTCATTTGTAATTAACTTTTACATGAGAGAGTAATATATGTTGTGCCAGCTTGCCTGTAATATTACCTATTTTGTATCTGTTCATGAGTATTTATTATGATGATGAATTTTTATGCCACTTGGGTTTCATAGTTATTATGGTGAATGCTTATCTTAGGTAAATGGGGTTGCTAGTTTGATCGTTATTGTATGTGTGCCCCATCTATGCAATACACTGTCCTAAGTTTCTTACATTATGTTTTGTTTCTAATAAGCCTATTCAAATGAGAAAATTGTTGTGCCACCTTTCCCTCATGTTGTGAGTTTGTACCTCAAGCTTATTGTATATTTGTGTGTGTTAATAAACCTATTCAATGAGGCAAATAATTATGCCACCTTGCCTTCATGTTGTGAAGTTTTACTCAATTTATCGTTTGTTTGTTTTAATAAACTTATTCCTAGCCCAACGAATAGTTGTTCCACCTTGCCTTCACGTTGTGAATATGTACCTGAATTTTATCGTATAATCATATTCTTGCTTCGTTTCCTCATGCTCTTTTTTCTTGAGGAGATTGGATAGTTTAAAGCCTTTAGTTTTTAGTTGTAGTTAAAGACCTGCAAAACCTGAGAAAATCCTTAGCTGCAATGCCCTTGGTTTTCTTAACCTTGTGCCTCTTCCAACTGAGTCAAAAAGATAGGACTTAGAATAGTTTACTTTTAGAATGCATATCAGCAAAAGAGGGAGATTCCCCTCCTAAATTGAAGAGCACTCATTATGTAGTGTGCATAGCTATCTGTACTAACTTATACTCCAGAGGTGTTAGTTATTACACCAATAGGGCACCCACTGTGGGGCACGAGGCAAGAAAAATTGAAGAAATCTTCACGGTTTATGTCATGGGAATGACCATTTGGCGTCCTACTACTCCAGTTCAGTATCTAGGACTCACTCCGGCTGCCCTACAATCAAGATTTGTGCTAATTCAAGGTGAGCAGTCAGACATCATCAGTAGCCTACAAAGTTTTATCTTTGAAAATCATACATCTACTACTCAATGAAGAAACACAACAACTACTCTGGACAAAGAACAAGAAAAGGCGGATCTTGCAGTTGGTAGACCAGTTTTTCAACCACCCACATGGGAGTAAAACATCCTGGCTTATCAAGTTTACTATAGAAGGAGGCACAATCCTCCTATTTAAGAAGATTCGATCTTTGAAGAGGTTCCTGAGCACTTCCTAAAAGGATTAGAAGAAGAATCTCTAGTTCCACCTGAAGCAATGGTTGACAATAACAACAACAATAACAATCGTAACGGTTGGAATGAAAGGAACACAAGACATCCAACCCCATTGCCTTGGGGTGACAACATTGGACTTTTGGCCTTAGCAGGACATCATGAGCTGCCCAAGGGATCACAAAAGCACTTTCCTTGATTCCATGGCGATGGATCTAAACATCTTGATGAACACATCTCAACATTCACAATAGCTTGTTCTGTTTTGCATGTTTCACATGAAGATATAGCTATTCATCTCTTTGTTGAGACCCTAGAGAACAATGCTTTAGACTGGTTTCATAATCTTGAATCAGGTCTGATTACAAGTTGGGTAGTCATGAGTGAGAAATTCTTGGCAAGATTCAAGCCTGCCGAGGATAATCATCAACTATTTGCTCAACTCTCAAAATCAAAGATGGAGCCTACAAAACCAATGAGGGAATTCGTAGCAAGGTTTAACTGCCTTGTCACATTTCTTGCCAATACACTCAACCCGTCTGATGAAATTTTGATGAGAAGATTCATCAATGCATTGCCGTCAGAAATAACCTTTTTCTTGAAGGGAAATCAAGCAGTAGATCTAAAAGTTACACAAGAAGAAGATATCATAATTGAAGATAACATGATTACAACAGGCAAGGTTGAGGAATGATTCAATCGGACTACTTGTTCAAGCGTTTGATGATCCGCTACTATAGAAGGTAGCCAACGAGGTGACTATTCTCAAGAGACAACCCCCTGCACAAGGGCAGCAAGCGCAACAAGCATTGCCTACACAACAGTCATATCAACCACAACAACCATATCAACCTCAACAACCATACCAACCAAAGAGGAATAACTTCGAGCCATTCAACAATTACAAATCAAAGTTCCCACAAGGACAACCAAGACAACCTGTTGATACTGAGAAGCCTACAACTTATTGCTCTTTCCATGACACAGCTGAACACACCAGAACCACATGTCCAGAAAATCAAAGAATGAATCAGATCACAAGATTTGCTGAAGTTTCTCCAGGTACAAGTTTTGTACCTTCACCAACTACAAATGTTGTCTCACCACAGATGAACAACTTTGATGGCAACTCCGTAATAGGATACTTCAACAAAGAACCCATTAATGAACAAGAACAAGAAGAAGACTATTGCCAATACTCTCTTGCAATCAATCATGAGAACATCTCATCGCCTGCAATTACACATGCACAACACTTCAAGGAACATAAAGAAGAAGAGGAAAAGTGGAAGCTCGAAGAAAAAGGAAAGGAAGTTGCTTCCACTTCCAATAAAAAGTCTTCACAAGTAAACACCGTGCCAACTGGTCAGGATCCAACCTTAATAGGTTTCGACATTGTTTCTTCTATGATGAAGACAAAGGTACAAATCTCACAACTGGAGTATCTTCAAGATCATCTAGAGTAGTTAGATAGAATCCTCAAGGTGGTAAAGAAGAAGGCTGCAATCTAACCTACATTACTTGAATCCTTTGTACCAATAGAAGACAAGCCAAAGCCATTCTATATATCTTTGTATATAGGAGGTTTTAAACTCAACAATTGCATCATAGATACCAGAATGTCGGACAATGTCATGCCTTTACAAATCATGAATGTGTTGGGACTTTCGTGCACAAAAACCAAAGAAAAGTGTTATTCACTTGAGTCAAAGGAGGTGCCGTTGGTTGGTCAATTGAAAGATGCACAAGTAAGGCTAGCATCTTGTCCTAAAAAATAAAGTCATGATGAATATCTTGATCACTGACATCCCTACCAGTTATGAGATATTGCTCAGTAGAAGTTTTTGCAAGGATGTCAGAGCAGAAATTTAGTTGGATTGGTCATTCGCAAAAATTCCCTTGAAGAAGGGCACTTTCAAGCTGGAGCTTGAGGTGAAATCAAAGTTTACGGTGGTAAAGTCCCAACTTCCACATACAAAAGTGTTATATCAAGACACGATACTAGGTACATATGCTATGATATCTGATGTCACTGAAGATTGTAAGAATTTTGCATTTTCCATGAATACATCATATGAAGAATCAAAAGTGTGGACAATGTAGTTTGACGACAGTTGCTTGACACCAGGATCAGGAACGAGAGTAGTGATCATTTCTCTTGAAGGTTGCTTATATCCATTCACATATAGGTTGCAATTTGAATGCACCAATAACACTACAAAATACGAGGCACTTTTATTGGGTCTCAAAAATGCGAAGGATATGGGAATCAAATTACTTAGAGTTGAAGGAGATAGTGAGCTCATTGTCAGACAAATCAGGGAGTAGTTTGAAGTAAAAAAGAATCACCTTCAATCCTATAGACATAGGGTGTGGAATTCTATCGAATGGTTCGATTCATTCGACATTAAATATATTCCAAGAACATACAAAAGTAGAGCTGATGCCCTTGCAATGTTAGCCGCTCTTTTCATGCCACATTTTGATTTCCGTCAAAATTCTTTTGCTATTGAGATGATCTACAAGCCAAATGTACCAGATAATGCAGATAATTGGTAGGTCTTTGATGACGACGATGACATCAAAGAGTTTCTCGTTATTGGAGAAAACTATAAAAAAATGTTCTTTGAAGGAAGTCGTACTCCTTTCAAAGAGTCAATTGCTGAAGACTCTGAAGTTACATAATCTAGGATCATACAATTGAAATGAAATATAATTCCTAAGGGTTTTATGTCTTTAGAGGATATTTTTGACCGACATGACCGATATATCCAAAATCAAAAGATGTCAGGTGTTAATACTTCTGCCGAGCATTTCCAGGTGAACATCGACACTAAAGACAAACCCCGGTTTGTTAATCTAGGAAAATGTTGTACTATAAAAGAAGCTGAGAAGTTTACCACCTTGTTCAAACAATACAAGGATGTATTTTCCTGGTCTTATGAAGACTTGAAGGTTTTCACACCCATAGAATTGTCACATACAATTCCTTTGAATTCTAATGTCAAGATGTTTAGGCAAAAGCAGAGACATTACAATCCGTGGATTCAAGATACTATCTATGCAGAAATTCAGAAAATGGTGGACTCAAAGATAATTTATCCAATTCATCATTCCTCTTGGGTGTCAAACATTGTTCCTGTGTGCAAAAAGGATGAAATAAATCAGAATTTGCATGGATTTTAGGAACTTAAATCTATCATCCTTAAAGGATAATTACTCCTTACCAATCATGGAGAATACATTGTAGACAGTCACCGAATCAGAGATGCTATCTCTTCTTGATGGTTTTTTCGGTTACAATCAGATTGCAGTGGTAGAGGAGGAGTAGATCAAAAAAAATTTCACCACGCCTGGGGAACATTTGCTTATGAGAGGATGCCTTTCAGACTTATCAACACCAGAACTACTTTTTAGAGAGCCATGGATTTGGTGTTTGTGGATCTCAAGAATAAAATAATAGTTGTCTATCTTGATGACTTGACCATTTTCTCAGATAAATGGAGCACTCACTTTTTGCACCTCGTAAAAGTTTTTGAAAGATGCAGGTACCACAAAATTTCATTGAATCCTAAGAAGACTATCTTTGCAGTAACAAAGGGCAAGCTACTTGGCCACATTGTTTCCAAGGAGGGAACCAAAATTGACCCAAATAAGGTGGATTCAATTAAGAACCTATCTCTTACTATCAACAAAATACAATTACATTCCTTTTTCGGTAAAGTCAACTTTATCCAGAGGTTTGTACCATATTTTTCGGAGCTGATAAAGAAGATCTCAGCTATGATGAAAGAGACATCCACTTTCATATGGATAGAAGAAGGCAATCAAGCCTTTATCAAAATCAAAGAATCTATTGCTAACACACCAACGTTGGTTTGTCCTAATTTTCAGAAGGATTTCATCCTCTATTGTTATGCATTGGAATGCATGTCTACCATATTGACTCAGAAGCTTAGTGAAGAAGGAGAATCTCCAATCACTTTCATGAGTACTAGTTTTAAAGATACTGAATCACACTATTCTCAAATTGAGAATAATGCATATGCTATCATTAGAGCTATTAAGAATTTTAGATTCTACATCTTGAATTCACATACAATGGTGTTTGTCACCGATCCAATAGTGAAAGGTGTGCTAACTCAATAGGAGATGGGCACAAAAAGAGGAAAATGGATTGAAAAAGTTCAAGATTATGATCTAGAGATCAAGCCGACCAAGCTTGTCCACGGGCAAGGTCTTTGTCGATTATTGGTAGAAGATGGAGATCAAAAGAAGAAAAAAAATGATGGAATTGAAACTGAACCTGAAGATGACCTTCCTTTGGTCCTATTAGTTGATTCTACAAAAAAATGCTACACAACCTTGTGGTATTATTCAACTTATGAAGAATGTCCATGTCACATGGACAAACAACAAAAGAGAACATTGAAGTTGAAAGCACAAAAATTTGTGCTTGTCAATAACATTTTGTACAAGCGTGGCCTTGACAAAACTTTCCTTTTATGTGCTGGTAGAGACCAACAATAGAGATTGTTGGATGCTTTTCATAGTCAAGCATGCAATGGTCACTTCTCATCGAGTGTCACTGCATTCAAGATACTGCGAGCAAGGTTCTATTGGCCTACCATGTTTCATGACACATATGAATGGGTGTATAGATGTTAGTCATGTCACTAGTTGACTGGTAAAGTCAAATTGGCAGCTACTCCACTCAGACTAGTTATCATTGATGCTCCATTTTAGGAATGGGGTATTGATTTCTTAGGTCCCATCAACCCGCATTCCAGTAAGGGGCATGTTTATGTCCTTACAACAACTGACTATTTCATGAAATGGGTTGAAGTGGTTCTTACCAAGTGAGCTACTTCTGAGGTTGTTTGTGACTTTTTGAAGGAAAACATCATTTCGTGCCTCGGGGTGCCTCACAAAATTGTGGCTGATAATGCAAAAAGTTTCTTGTTAGAGGAGATACTGGATTTTTGTTTTGATCATGACATAACACTATCACACTCATTAGATTATTACCCTCAAGGTAATGGACATGCCAATATTCAAATAAGAACATAGTCACACTTGTGCATAAGCTAGTTGACACAAATAAGACAGCTTGGCACATAAAGATATATGATCCTCTTTGGGCTGATAGAATCACTCCCAAAAGAGCCATCGACACTTTTATATGGTACAAAAGCAATGTTACCCATTACACTGGAGTTGTCTGCCTTACAGTTGGCATCCACAGTGGAGGATGGAGAGTTCAAAGATCCGATTGAGAAGAGGATGTTGTACCTGATGAAACTAGAAGAGGAAAGGGTGGAGGTCATCGAAAAAATCACTCAGCATCAAGAGCGAGTGAAGAATATTTTTGATAAGAAAGCTCGTCCGTGAGACTTCAAGATCGGAGATCAGGTCCTGTTATGGGACAAAAGACATGAACCTAAAGGAATGCATGGAAATTTTGTTTCCTTATGGTTAGGGCCCTTCTAGATACATGAATCAAGAGGAGAGAACATATACATTCTCTCACATCAAGATGGAAGGCTTTTGCTAGTGCATTACAATGAAAAATATCTCAAGCACTTCAACCCTCTGGGGGAGGAGTAATTTTTGTAAATTTTTATAAATACTTTTTATGCTTTATCATTATGTTGTTATGTGTTTCCCCGTTCTATGATGTTATGTCGTATTTTAGGTGATTAATTAGGTAGTCTTGTTTTAGGTGATTAGGATAAGTCCTAACTTTGATGCCCAAATCATAAGTCACTGGTCTACATAACACAAATATTTATAGGGTTCTCCTATGCCATAAGTATTCGGCATGGTCACTAGATGGAGCCTAATGCTATAGCCAAACCAATTTTTTTGCTTCATTAAGGTATTTTGCTTAAAAGAGTTTAAACATTGTTAAAATGATGTCAAAATACAAGTTTTGGGCAAGTCAAGTATGGACTTTGGTCAGTGTCATGTCAGTCGACAAAAATGGTTGGTTAGTACATGGAGGTCAGAATCTGAACTTGGGAACCAAAGCAGAACATGAGATGATGGAAAGGAATTTCACGACAGTATTATACTCCTACAAAGTCATTTCAGTGGTGAGAAAGGTGTTTACGAAGAAATAAATAAATGAAGTTTTAAGCAAAAAGTAGATCTATGCCCCTGTAGCCCAGGGGCACCCTTCTTTTTGAAGGCTCAGTTCTTGTTGCATGTGTTTACAAATAGATTTAATCTCTTCATAACTAGCCCAACTTTTTGATGAGCTATCAAGCGAAGACATCCAAAGTGAAGAACTCAGACAATTGAGGTTAGAAGATGAGGGTACAAGGAGGATGTATGTTACAAAGATTGTCAAGTTCATGGTTTCTACACCCTTGTAGCTTAGAGGCACCCTTGAATTTAACTCTCTACATGAATGAATTTGCAAATGTGGTCTTCCTAAGTTATTTCTAATCTTGTTGAGCTTCACAAAGCATTATTTTGTGAGGTGATCCAACTTTTGTAGTGGTCATGATAGAGGTTCTACCAAACACGTAAATACAAAGGTGGAGAATTGTAGGAATACACACCTATACCTCTGTAGGCCAGGGGCTCCAAGTCTTTAGGCCTATCAGATGGGGTTTTTGGTGTTCACAATCTTCATGAGAACTGTGCGAAATTACTCTAGCTATCCAACAAGTCCATCCATCAACCTTCGAGATTTGGAAAATGATCGTACGTGTGAGGTCAATGTGGAATGCTGAAAAGTGAAAGCAACCGGAAAATTGCTAAGTATGGAAAATAGACATCTCCTTGGAAAAGGTGCCCTTCTCTTTGAGGTCTTAGAAGCAGTTTTCTTGCTTCGTCACCTCCAGAGACATCTCTTGTAAGTTGATCTAGCTATGCAGAGGGATAGACAATGTGTGAATCAGAGCACTCCAACTTCTGGTGTTAGGGGGCAAAGTATGGTGTCTTGATGAAAGTTACACTTTTGTCAAAATGGTATTTGCACCTTCACGGGCTAGGGGCATCCTTTGCTTTTGGGGTTCCTAATGTAGCTTTCAGGTGCATTACATACATTCGTTGGATGCAAAATACTTCCAGTCACACAATGAATCCATCATCCAGTCAATGGGGTTCATCATTCACTGTCAGCAATAGTTTGAAGCGTCAGATGGAAAAACAGAGAAATGGCCGTCTAGAATCATTGCATCAATTTAATCAAAGGCACCTAATTTTTTCAAGTGTGAAACGTTGATTTTAGTAGTTTCAATTCCCAATAGACATTTCATCCTTTCTATGCAGGCTTCACAGTGGATATCTCATCTCAGTGATAGGTTCACTCAGTCACCCGGAAATTAGAGCTGAACATGGCCAACTGTAACTTTGCAGTCAACTATAAAATAGGAGAGTAAAAAATTCAATAACTCTTGTAGATGGATGCCTAGAGGTTCAAATAAGGACTTTTCAAAATTAGTGAAGTTTTTTTGAGTACATCTAGATGTTATGCATCTTTTTACTAGCTGATTACAATAATATTTTAATATTTGTTTTGCATGCAAAGTATTAAAATGGTGATTTTATTCAATAATTTATTATTGGTGCCTTTTTAATATTAAATCTCAAATTCACATGCTAGAAAAAGTTGATATTTTATTATTATTTTAATCCTCGAGACGCCAAGTCAATATTAGTTCAGCTGGAGGAGGTCCAATCAAATTCTTTCTTTCAAAATCAAGGTTTTAGATCTTGAAGTCATGCTTTTATGGTTCAATTTTTCTCTATTTATGCATGCATGGCATCCATTTTTGTGCATCCAGCTTAGCACAAGTGAATTTCCTTTAGAGTTGGGTGAATTTTCATCAGCAATCAAGTTCAAAGACATCAAAAATATTCTTTTGCAGGTACAAGTCCAGATTCATCAACATAATTCAAGGCAGAGTGGTGAGTTTGACAAAAGAAGATAATAAAATCATAACAAACATAAAAACGTCTTTCTTCTTCTCTAAATTCTTCCATTTTCTCATCCTAAATTCTCTCACATGTTTGAAGAATTGGATTTTTTTTGGCAAAACAAATCATTTGGGTTGATTTAGAATAACTTTCTTAGTAAAACCCATGTGCTAGAATTTTTCAGGAAAATTTGTTCTAGAGCATTAGTTCTTAAGGCTTTGATTTTCTTAACGGAAATTCCTTTGCATGGTTGAGTAGAAGTCAAATTTTTGTATTTCTAACATTCTGGGTTGTCTTAGAATCATTTTCTGAGCAAAACCCATATCTTAGATTTTTTTTTGTGAAAATTGCCCTCCGATGAGCTATTTTTAGCTTTCCAGAAAATTTGTCAAAATATAGCCGCATTCACAGTCAACAGGCGAGTTTTTCAGAATGTAGTACACTAAGCTCAAATTCAAGACCAAGTCAGTCTTGACTCCACTTTTCATTGGGATAGTTGATACAAATCTACATAAGGTGCTTCTAGAAGTAGTTTTAGATCCACTCAAGATAAGAGATTCGATAATTTTAGAACATTCAGTAGTCTGGGTTACTTGAGGCCGCTTCCATACCTATCTTAGTTCATTGCATAGAATTTGTAATGTCTTGTGTTAAGCATTATGATTCTGGTGCACATGAGATACAGTCAGTAGATGGGTGGGTTATTTGCAGTCTCAAACCCCTAGATATCGAGAGAAGTCTTGGTATTTTTCAAAATCCAAATAGTCTAGTCATTTCTATGAATCAGAGTGAGTGAGCATTCAATGCTGAGATGGATAAGTGTCATAATAAGATGATAGAGAGATGGTTAAAACAAAAGAAGATCAAGTTTCCAAACAATGTAGGTCGTGGTGAATACAAGGATGCATATGCAATTCTGATTACACTTCTCAATCATGTCTCAGGTCATGTAGATGAAAATAAGTTCCATTGTTGGATGTAATATATCATTGGTCGAATCATCTTTGGGAAAGAATATTATTACTGGGCATCCTTCATCAACGATTCTCTTCACGAGGAAATCACTGATTTTCTATTTGCACACCAATTTCACATGTGTTCCTACCTCATGTACTTGATCACCTATTAGGGTCAGTTTAGAGGGTTGAACACAATAGGCATGCTTAGTGCATAGAAAGCCTATCGTCACTATGAATTGCTTGAGTTCACGAAGGCTGAACGACATTTCAAATGTGTGCATGAGGCATTCTTGACATATACAGTGAGAGACTTGGACTGGGAGTTGCATGTTCATATCTCAACAGTTGCTAGAGCAGCGATGCAAGATTAAGCAGATCATTTCATTCAGTTCCCTACATACACCTACATCTTTGTCTATGGATACACAAGAAATCTAGCTATGCTTCCATGCTATCCTTCGGATAAGACAATGTTCATGGAGTTCTTGAGGCAACTATATGATGTTCACAAATGTTTGCGCCACAAGTATAACATGCTGCCAACTTCCCAATGCAGTTCATAATCTATTGGTGCAAGATAGTAGTTGATGCTAAGGCTGTAGGACAGGAGTTAGAAAATTGCAAACTCAAGTACCTTGTTGACACACATACCTATGATCCTTGGGGTCATTATGCAATATGCCTTGGTAGTCGCTCTTATCATAAGCCTACAATGGAGGATTATAGGGTGAACTACAAGGATGATTTTGAGGTACGCAAACACAACTATAGTAGGTTCTCTCTTCCGTAGATATGTGTCCTCTTGGAAGAAGAGGTGGGAGGTTTGTCAGAAGATAAGGGAGATGCACTTCCTTAGTTTTTTAGAGAACATTTTGATGGACACTACCAACTGTTGATTGGTAGACCAAAGAATTCTCATCAGTGAAGGAGAGGTCAAGCAGAGTCATTCATAATAGTATGCTCTATCTCAAAAGCAAGAGGACCAAGAGGGTAACTATGCATAGAACAGAGCCGCCACTAGTGGGAGTTACACTACCTTCCTCATCTAAACCCAAATAGAAGAAAAGGAGTAACCCTCCTAAGAAGAATTCAGTGACTAATAACTCAAAGCGAAAGGCACTTGTTACTGAGGCACACATGGAGCCTATCAAAGAAATAGTTCAGAGTTTTCCACAGCCTAAGGTTCAACCACGCATGCCATCACCAACACCAGATCAGCCTCTAGTTCCAATTCACAACAATTTAGACTTGGACTCGACATCTCATAGTAACACTCTACATATTCACTCTCATTAGAACCCCCCATTACTAGTACAAATCATTCCAGTGGGGTTAGTCGGGATTCATCTTGGCTTCAATTTAGCTGGGAAGAAAGAAGAGACAACCATCTTATGTGGTTCATCATTCAGATTTTGATCATGCTTATCAAGATGTGCCTGATAAGAGGATCAAGAAAGAGGTCCATGTGGAGAGGAATGCAGGTAAGGAAATCATCATTGAGACTGCCGTACCTCCAAAGGATAAGAGTTTGAATGAGGTTGAAATTTAGGACTTCAAAGTGATCACAGTCAACTTTGGTAGAAGTACTCGCTAGACAGAGATTGATATCCTATAGGTTGCAATAGATAGTGCAAGGGATAGGATAATGAAAGATGGAGAAGATAAGAAAACCCTCAAGGTTGAAATCCAACAACTTCGTAAATACATTTCTAGCATTGTACACAATAGGGAATGCTGTCACCTCACTCTCACCGATGTTAAAACTACCAACAGAACAGGGTCAGCTTGATCACTTGGTTGCATATGGCAAGTGTTTGGATGATTGGGAGGAGGAGTTCATTAGTAGAGGCCTCTTTGTGCTTTTTGAGTTATACCAGTCATGGTACAATGCACATGAACTTCGTCTACATCTTCAAGATGAGGAGCGTGACTTGGCTATTAGTAGACCTAGAGATGAGATCCTAATTGCTAACCTGGGGATGTCATATGAATCAGTCATAGATGCAAAAGATAAAGAGGCCATCTACACTTGGATGACATAGTTGATCTTCAAGGCAAAGAGAGAAGAAATAATAGCATCAGAGTTGGCTGAGAGCAGAGAGCACATCACTAGTGCACTCCGTTATGTGAGAACTTTCATGTCTCAACTACCATGCCAGTATCAACATGTAGGTGGTGACTATGTTGAGCTTGTTGATGTTTAGTCAGAGCTTCAGACACTCATTCATGGTATTTTCAGTGGGGAGACCATTGGCTGTAAGATGAATCAACTTACAGTCATGTCAACATTGTTTTATGAGGAAACCGGGAGTAAAGGCGGTTTTTAGTGTCAAATCACAGGCGGAGAAGACATGCTGCACAAGAATAGTATAATTTAGCGAAGCTTCAGTAATCCAGATGGTGACACAGTCAACAATCTCGTGGATGGGTTGATTGCCTGAGATTAGGGCCAGTAGACTTCAGTTCCCACCTTTCAAGATAGACTTCATTCACGACAGTTAACTCAACGCTTCTTTCCGAGATAGCTCATTGTCTCATATCTCACGCATGTCTATCTTGGAAGTATCTATGTCCACTTGGAGTTTCATTTAGGATTTACATTAATTGATGATAGTATTCCAATTAACTTTCTTTCAATAAGGATGTGCATGCTTGCACATTGTCCATTTAGATTAAGATGTACTGGTTAACTGATGGTTGTTTTCTAGTTAACTGTATAGTTTCTTTTATTAGGGTTTAGCAATAAAATATTGCATGCATTGCAAGACTATATTGAATCAAGGTGATTTTAGGGTTGCCTACACCTTTGATGTCTATAAATAAGAGCTTTCAGCTCATTTGTAATTAAATTTTGCAAGAGAGAGTAATATATGCTGTGCCACCTTGCCTGTAATATTGCTTAATTTGTATCTATTCATGAGTATTTAATGATGATGAATTGTTATGCCACTCGGGTTTCATGTATTTATTATGGTGAATGCTTATCTTAGTTAAATAGGATTGCTAGTTTGATCATTATTGTATGCATGTCTCATCTATGCAATACACTGTCCTAGTTGCTTACCTTATGTTTTGTTTCTAAAAAGCCTATTCAAATGAGCAAATTGCTGTGCCACCTTGCCCTCATGTTGTGAGTTTGTACTTAAAGCTTATTGTATATTTGTGTGTGTTAATAAACCTATTCAATGAGGTAAATAGTTGTGCCACCTTGCCTTCATGTTGTGAAGTTGTACTTAGTTTATCGTATGTTTATTTATTTTAATAATATTCTTCCCAGCCAAGAAAATATTTGTGCCACCTTTCCTTCATGTTGTGAATCTATACCTGAAGTTTATCATATAATCACATTCCTTCTCCATTTCCTCATGCTCTATTTTCTTGAGGAGATTGGATAGTTTAAATCCTTTAGTTTTTAGTTGTAGTTAAAGACCTACAAAACCAGAGAAAATCCTTACCTACAACACCCTTGGTTTTCTTAACCTTCTGCCTCTTCCAGCTGAGTCAAAAAGATAAGACTTAGAATAATTTACTTTTAGAATGCATATTATAAAAAGATGGAGCTTCCCCTCCTAATTTGAAGAGCACTCATTACGAAATGTGCATAGTTGTCCGTACTAACTTATACTCAGAAGGTGTTAGTTATTATGCCAACAGGTTGCACATAGTAGCTATACCTTGGATTACTTTTGTCCTACACCTATTGGTCCTCTCCCACCTAGGAAAGACCTCCTGCATTGTACATATCAAAATTACAAGAAAGGATGTGCTAGGCTGAAAGTGAGATTCCTCCTTCACCTTATACTGTTTCACATAGGGCTTGCTTGAAAGCTGATTGTGATACTGCCAAAGCACATAGAAGAGAAGTGGTCTCAAGATCCTCCTTCTTCCTCTTCCATTGTTTAGCCTGACGCTTCCTCTCACCCTGTTGTGGTACCATCTTCTTTTGCCTCTAGTTTTTGAGAGAATCCCATGGTGCTCGCTTGGTGAAAGGCCAAGCATCCTGCGTTTGAGCTTCATGTCTTACCCACATAGCCTAGGCCCATTTGGTATGGTAGATAGAAAGCCCCCATGGAGAATCATCTATTTTATGGCCTCTATGGCCTCCTATTGCTCCTAATCCTAAAGTAGTTAATGGAAAGAGGCCTGCTACCGAGGCACTGGAGTCAATTCCCCCTACTGTTTTAGAAACTGTCCCTCCTCCTCCCATCTAGGAGCCTGTCCCTCCACTAGAAAGAGTTTTGGATGACACTCCCATGGATGAGTAGGAGCAATCCATCCCTTCACAACCTTTGGCCTCTAGTTTGAAGAGTCGTAGAAACTACCTTGCGCGTGAGCGCAAGCATCAACAAAAGGATCTCCTAGCTGAGCAGGCCACCTCATAGAGGAAGGAAGAGGAGACAACCAGTCCTATATCAAGACCTTCTACCACATCCTCCTCTTTCCTCCCCTCTGTTTCCATCCAAACCAGTTCCTTATCGCTTTTGACTTTAGCTACGAGTGAAAATGTGCCTAACCTTGGAAAGGTGTAGGTGTTCATCACTCCTTCGGTAGATCCACCTTTGTTAACATCCATCCCGGATGTCCCGCCTTTCCTAAAGCATGTAGATATGATTAACACTTTAGTTGTATCCATTGTGGTTCTTTCTTCCTCCTCTCCCTCTTCCCTTCTTGCCTCGTCTATGGGGAGTTCACCTCATTTGATGAAGAAGGTAGAGAGTGGTCCTTCCAGCAATGGAGGATGTAAGAGGATCCCACCATCTCCGAAAGGTGGCCCCATGTTGACTTTTTCTGTCCTAATAATGAAACTAGTCCCGACCTCTCCTGAGTTTGTCACCACTCTTGAATCGCTCGATGAGCTTAGTGGTGAACCTCAGGTGCAATCCCCTTCATATATCTAAGTGAAACATGGCACTCCCATTAAGTGCATTTTTAACTTGGTGGATGAAGTTCCGACCTTGTCAGTGATCTTCACGAAATCATTGACCTTAGACCCACAAGAGTTGAGTGACGAAGACCACATAGGTCCTTCTTCCTTATCCCTTGTTGTAGGAGGGTTGAAAGCTCCTCCCCTTAACAGTCAACCACTGCAGGCTCGTCCTCCTTCCCCTTATGATGATCTAGAGTGGGAAGCTTATAGCCTCTTGGTTAATTACTGTTAGGGGGAGACCTCTTCTTGATCTTTAGATTAGATGTGTGTTTTTTTTGTGATGTGCTTCCCCCCATGATCGTGCTATGTGTGCCTGGATGAACCTTGTCACCCCTATTGGTGCTTGGATACAAGCGTGGTGTTTGTGTTTTAAACCTTCCTCTATTTGTATAATCATTATTCCATGTTTTTGATTGACTTTAGGTGAATTGGGGATGATGCAAAGCATTGGGGGCATTTAGGCTTCCTTCCATGTTGACCCAATTTTTCATTTTTAGCTTGTCTTCTCGTGCATTCTTCACATGGCCTAATATAGTAGGGGGTTGATGTCAGTTCATTTATATACTATTATTATACTTATATATTTATGAGCAATTTTGACCTTGAAATATCCGGCTACCCCTATGCCCTTTGTTCATGTTCTCTTCCCTTTTGCTTTCTTTTTATCTTTCTCTCTTCTTTGCTTGAGTTGTCCCTCTCATGTGTGACAATGCCACTTCTACATTACTTGGTCTTTAGAAAATGCATTCATTTCCAGCAAACCTTTTCTTAAGAATCTTCACACACTTCTTTGTTAGAATTGCATTCTCAATTTGAAACCCTAACAGAACATCTTTCCTTCATCATGGGTTCGTAAAGAAAGAATTTGAGAACCTTCCTCCGAAGTGGGAACAAATTTTAGCTTCCCCTTGCATGGGGGAATATTATTCCTTTTGAATTCTTTGATGAAGTGAACATATTTCAAAATGATTCCTTGACGATGAATCGATTCGAGAAAGAAGGCACCAAATTCTTTTTACGCCGGGTTCCCAAGGCTGCCCTTTAAAATTTCTATGGCGTCTAGCTCGGGGGCAGCCCGACTAGACCCATTTCCTATCCTTGCATCTAGCTTAGGGGTAGTATGACTAGACCGGTTTCCCATCCTTGTGTCTAGCTCGGGGGAGGTCGACTAGACCTATTTCACATCATTGCATCTTCCTTGGGGGAAGCTTGAGTAGACTTCACTTTTCAAAAAACGTGTCCCTTGAGAGGACCCCTCTTCCTTTTGAAGGGTTCTCGAGGGACTCCTTTGAAATTATTCCAACTTGGTGATGGTATGCATGACTGTCCGTTTACTTTCTTGTGTGGCCGCTTCCTTGCATGTTCTATCTGCGGGTAAACATGTCACTTAATGGGTGTGCTTGTGAAGCCGCTTTTTGACTCTATGGAGTTCACTTTTCTTGGTTTCCCTCATGTGAGAGTTCTTGGGGGGTACCTTCCTTTTAGGTCTGTAGGTCTGTAAGGTGCTTTTCTTGATTTCCTTCATGTGAGAGGTCTTGGAGGATACCTTCCTTGTAGGTTTGTGGGCTTATAAGGTGATTTATTTCTTTAGCTTCATAGTTCTGCAGAGCTATGAAGTCCTTTGCTTGTCCTGCACTCTCGGGTTCACCAGATTGTGGTCTTCTTCTTTGACGGTTCAGGTATACATTTCTAACCCTACTAATTCTTCAATCTACTTTACTAAATCACTCATCAATATTCGTGCTCACTAAAGTGTAGAAAAAATGTATAGGAGTGAATTTTCACCCCTTACGCAAATTCCCTTTTTTCCCTTCCTCACTTTAGAAAACCAATTTCAGAGGCTAAATTCCACCTAAGGCCGTTGCCTCCCATCCACTTGGTGCCTTTCTTGAGCATTGGTAGAAGTGAAACTGTCAGGGACACCCATGTGATACACAGATGTCCGTGCAATGCACTTACGTCCCTAGCATATTATTTTCATTGGAGTTTGCAGAGGCATTATACTTCCCATTAGAAGTCAAATTGTAACACCTCCCTTTGGTTGACCGACCCGAATATGGATGTTTTCTTCATCTTTCCTTCAAATTCACTCACCTTCATTCATTTTGGGGCTTCTTCACAATCTTCTACACAATCTCTTATACAATACCATCCATAGGTTCAAACACTTCAAGAATTCAAGCAGCAATCCCATCACTCCATCACTTCAATAGAGCAAGCGCAGGACACCACCATTGCAACATAGCCTCGAGTTCCTCTCATTTTCTCTTCCACTAGCCTTGAGAACTTTGGGTAGAGGTGGTAAGATCCCTACTTCCCTTATCTATTACTTGGTTGAGTTAGCACATTACTGTTTGGTAGTGTTCTTTTGCTTTCATTCCTTCTTTATCATATTATTCCTACATCATTGCAAACTTGGTTGTTTGTGGAGGTGGAAACACCAAAACGAGGGTCTGACTGAGGCAAACCCCTATATAGGCCCCCCAAAAATTTCACTCTTTTGTGTACATGTGGAGATATCTTGGAGCGAGCTGGCGAACAAGCTTTTGTGTGAGATCATTATTGTCACCCTTGCTTTAATCTATTTGCTTTATCACATCCATTTATATGTTTTGTATTTCTTAGTGTTATTTTTCTCCATTAGAAACCATTAGCTAGGCCGATAGTCTGTTTTCTAGTAATTAGACCTTGTATTTTTGGTCCTCTAGCTATACAGACCCCAACGCACTTGAGAGATTCTAGTGTGTCGTGCTGTCGTCCCAGAACCACACTTTTTTCCTCTGACAAAGAGCCATCTGAGACAAAGAGTTGATCCTGACAACTGACTCGCCTAGTCTCCTTTCAAGTCTTAGGTCTGCAGAGTGGTCAAAGGACCTCATAGTCCACATCATTCTCATCCCGCATCTCCTAACATTCCTTTAAATTGAGGTAAGTTAGAGCAGCCTACTGCTCTCCGCCCTTCATGACCTGGGGCCTTGATGCGGTTGGTCCCCCTCTCTTACAGATGGCAGTCTTGTTAAGTTTGGTGATGACACATTTGCTAAGATCTATGGAAAAGGTTCAATTATTTTTGATGGCAAGCATAAGACATATGATGTTCTTTATGTCAATGGTCTTTGACATTATCTTCTCACTGTAGGAAAAATGTGTAGTAGAGATACAATCTAGTGTTTCAGGATAATGGTTTTGAAATCAGAAAAGGAAGGTCTATAAATTTGGTTGTTATAGGAATGAGGACAAAAGGGAATGCTTATCAGCTCAAAGGTGTTGGTGGTAAGTTCTTTATGACTCAAATCAATGAAAGTTGACTATGGTAGATAAGACTGTGTCATATCAATTTTGATAGCCTAGTGAAGATCAACTCTACTCATGCTGTGAGAGACATGCCAATAATTACAAAGCCTATCAATTCAATTTGCAAAGAGTGTTAGTTTGGAAAAATAGACAAAGTAGAGGTTCAAAACTAAAGAATACTCTACTGTAGGACCTTTAGGGTTGGTGTATACAGACCTATGTGGACCTGCCAGAACAAGAATCTCTCAAGGTGCCATGTATTTTATGTTGTTAATAGATCATTACTCTAAAATGACTTGGGTGACCTTTCTCAAAGAATAATCAAAATATCTAGATAACTTTAAAGCATTTAAATCTATGGTTGAGAATGAAATGGATTTGAAAATAAAGTATTTGAGGTATGAAAGAGGTGGTGAGTTCACCTCCAATGAGTTTAATAGTTTTTGTGAAGATCATGGGATGAAAAAGATATTTATCAGCTCTTAGGACTCCTCAGTAGAATGGGGGTTGTTGAGAGGAAGAATAGGACAGTTCAAAAAGCAACAAGAACCATGTTGAGGGAAGAAAATTTACTGGATGTATACTAAAGATAATCAATTCATATCATAGTCTACATTCTTAACAAATAACAACGAAGAGTGAACAATTCAAAGACCCCCTATGATCTATGGTATGGAAAAACTCCCACTGTTAAATATTTTAGTCTTTGGAAGTAAATTTTATATCCAGAGAGATGAAGAAAACATAGGAAAGTTTGATGCAAGATCAGATGAAGCAATTTTCCTTAGATATTCTAAAAAGATGAAGGCATACAAGTGTTACAAAAAAGCCTAAAGAAGATAGTTGAAAGTGCAAGTGTCAAAGTGGATGAATAATCACATCAAAGCTCAGTGTTGATAGAAGTATATGAATCTGATGAACCCCTTTGCATAGAAGAAGAGAGAGAAGAAAATAAAGAAGACGATATGCTAGTGGAAGAGGAAGAAGCTCCAAGAAAAGAATCCTAAGATTCCTAAGTATGCGTAGAAAAATCATTTTGAGGATCAAATAATTGGAGACAAAAGTAGAGGTGTGATGACAAGAAGAAAAGCTACCATGATAGAGGAATATTTAAAATTTTGTTTAGCTTTTGAAGTAGAACCTAAAGCAAATACTGAAACTTGAAAGGATGAAAATTGGATCAAATCTATGAAAGAAGAGTTGAGGAAAATTGAGAAGAATCAGACATGGGAACTGGTCCCAAGACCAACAAACAAGAATTTGATAGGAACTAGATGGTGCTTTAGGAAGAAATTGAATGAGAATGGAGAAGTTATCATAAATAAGGCAAGGCTTGTGTGTAAAGGCTACTCACAAGTGAAAGGAATAGATTTTGAAGAGACTTTTTCTCTTGTAGCAAGAATGGAGGCTATTAGGATGTTTTTGGATTTTGAAGAACATAAAGACTTTAAGGTGTATTGGATGGAAGTAAAGTTCACATTCTTGAATGGTGAGTTAGAAGAAGAGGTATGCATTGAACAACCAGAAGGTTTTGAGTTATTAGAAGATCCTGATATGGTTTGTAGGTTGTAAAAGGAATTTTATGGACTCAAACAAGATCCTAGAGCTTGGTGTGGAAGATTGGAAAAGTAATTATTGCAATAGGGATTCAAAAAGGGTATTGTAGATAGCAACCTATTGGTGGTTTTTAAAGAACCAAGTAGATCTCACCAAGCATCTATGAACTTCCCAGATCCAATTCTCGAATACTTAGGAGATGATTGACCAACAAATGAGAGGAAGCTAAGATGCTTTCCTACTGCACTTTGAGCTCTACAAAACCCAGGAGGGTGATCCCACAATGTGTATCCTACAACCTTGCTACACAATTATACCACACATTGAATAATGAAAAATACATTCTCATTTAAATGCTAAATAGATGGAACCTTTAAAGAAACTGGAAATTCCTTTGAAAGATTAAACACCTAAATCTGAGAATTCATACAACACTAACCTCAACAAAGGTAGATCGATTAGTAGTTTATTTATAAAGTTTGTTCTCAAATTGAAGGACCAAAACCATAAGAAATGCACTTAACACCTTTAAATTAGTGCCTTATCTCAGGGTAGGGAGTCAACACACAATAAACTAAATTGCAAGGCAATTTTAATTCCAAACATTCAAGATCTTTGTGAAATTGCATTACAATTCACTTATCAATTACTCAGACTCTATGACTACTTATAAGATGCACTAAACATCCATATGAATTCATGCTTTAACTAAGGTATTTTAACTGATTCATTAAATCAGAGCCATAATTAAAATATACATCAATGCAAGATAACAATGGAGATTAATAAAAGGATCTTTGATCAAATTTTTATTAATAACTCATATAGAATGTCAAAGCTGGAGAGACAATAGACTCAAAAGATTTGCATTGTCATTCAGACATGCTTGGAAGCCATACAATTTACAAAATCTACTTGCTTGACCCAAACCTAAGATACAAAGTCAAAATATATTTCCTTTGTCTTCTCAATTTTCATTTTCAGATCTAGAATTCAAAAAGAGACCCATACTAATGGCCCTAAATTCTCTTTTATAAGAACAAGGGAGAAAAAAAATCCTTAGGCTAAAAATTACACTTGCCATATTTTCGTTTGACCGCTACTTCATATATTCCCTTTACAGTTATATTTGCTCTCTCAAATGGAGGAAAACCTGTATGAGACAAAAGTTATTACCATTTTTTGAAGAATATATGCCTACCTTCCAAAGGAAATTCCACATGTTACAACGGCTTCACAACTTGTTCTCTATAAGCCAAAATTTCACCATGTCCACTCCTAGTCAAAAAATATTTTAAAAACACAAAAAGCAATAGAAAGAAAAAGATTAATTCAGCCAAATCATGACGTGTGTCATCAACCTTTATGACAAGAAGATAACCATATTCTTCAATACTTCAACAAAAGCCTAATCTATGCTATTTCCAGGCTATGCATTATTTCTCTCTTGTCCATCATCCATACACAAAATATTACTCAATAAACTTTTCTAATGGTGTGTTATATTCATCATCAATGTACCACTTTTTATCCAATAGAGTCTGCAACTTGACACTATGCTGAGTGTACCTAGCATCAATTAGTGTTGCATCTTCTTTAACAAATACATCCATTCTACAGATTTTATAACATTAGGCTTTCTTGTGTTTGGAGCCATGGGCCAAACAACTAGTGTATGCAATTTGGGACTAAAACCTAAGCCAAAGATTTTATTGTCAAAATATTCCTTAGAAACAGAGGCTTTAGGGTCCTTTGTAATGGCATGTAGTGCAATAGCAGATGATATGTCACATCTAGGAAAAAAATGCACACCATTCCCTTTCACCAATGCCCTTGCTTCTTCTAATGACATGCTGGCTATTTCTTGTAATATCTTATCTTCCTCTTCTTTCTCAGCTTCTTCTTGCAAGGAAGGACCAAATTTCTCCTTTGCTTATTCAATCCCTCTTTTAATGTCATTTTTTTTGACATGGATGAAAAACTCCCTAAATTCCTTGGACTTGATAAAGGCATCATCACACATAAATTCAACACAAGATATTATTTTGGCATCATCATCCTCTGCCTCATTGTACACCCACTTTACAACTCTTCTAGGGGGAACCACAATATTCAATGCATCATCTCTGCCCTCAGGGAAATCTTGATCTACTACCTGATCCATTGGTATATTCTCACCAGATTCCTCTGGGACTTGAGCCTCACCAATCTGCTCACTTTCTGAGTAGGCCATTAATGGAATGACAACAGGCTACCCACTAGTCTTACTTGATTGCACATGGATGCTTGGAGCAGAAGATTGAGCCACTTGGCTCCTTATTTGAGCATCATGGTTTTCTTTAGCCACTTTTGCTCTAATCTCAGCCTGCTTCACTTTCTCAAAGAAGCTTTGATCACTGGAGTCACCAAGCATCAATTTTGCCTTTACAAACCGATCTTCCACTTCTAAGGGATGACATATAAAGGGTTCTCCTTTATTATCTTGTCCTCTATGGCACATATATTTATCCATGCACTCTTCCTTGCATTAACTTCTTTATTAGTGGATAGATTCTTGATCACATCCTCTTAAAAAAGGAATTGATGGGGTTTTCCTCCCAACCCTCTAACTCTTCTTTCAACAAAAATCACCCCCTCAGGATCACTGAATCTATTGATTTCTTGATTTAGCCTATAATTATTTAGAAGATAACCAAACCTCTCAATACCCTCCTTTGAAGTGCAACTAAAGTATACAAACTGCACATCAGGGTTCACAAGGGAAGCCTTCCTTGAATTTCTAAAACACTCTCTGTTCATGACATCCAATCTCAACATTACCTCCATAAATACTTGCCTATATGATAAATAAATTGGAAATTTGTGAGGTGGAACTAGGGTTCCATAAACCCTAATTATAGTGTGATTAGTATGAAGGTACCAATCTCCCCAATTGAATTTGTGTTTGGTGCCATTTTCATACTCTAATGGCCTTAGCATCTCCTTGACACCTTGTGAAATTCTTTGTGCATGCCTCACACCTAGCTGTTCAAGTACCAATAATTTGAAAACATTGCAGAACATGTTATAATTATAATATGGACAATGCATATGTCCCAAATATGTGTCCACATTTGCACTGATAATTCATTGTCCATTTCATTTAATTCTCTCAGCTTTATATAATTTCTCGTCACCTTTTTACTCTTCCATAGTAGTAAGTGCATTAATAGAGAATAATGTCTACAAGACAGTGGATGAGTGCCATCCTTGAATTTCACCAGGTCCTCATATAAATTTTCAGCAATGTAAGTAGAATAATGCCAAACCCTGTTCTGATACTTGTGTTGAGCATCAATTTCCAAGGTCATCAGGGCAATATCCATCTTAATATCATAATATTTATGCAGAACTTGGCATATTGCATAATAGGTATTCTTGAAGTAATATTCAAAGTCAAATCAATCAAATGGTTCCACCTCAAGAGAGGTAAAAGGAATACCATTTTTCTTCAAATCATGCCTCCTATGTATAGGAAAAACACCCTTTATGTACCAAATTTATTCTTCTCATACTCATTGTACATCTTACAAAAATTAATGGGCTCAGATGTAGATAGATTCAATTGAAATGCTTCCATTATCTAGCTTGCTGAGATTTCCAGCATGGGAAAAAGGTTAAGAAGCCTCTCAATTGTTCTATTGAGTGGATCATAACACTTGACCAATTCTAGCATCAAGTATACCTCCACAAACACATTTGGGCACACCAACTTGCCTGTCAAATGCCCATATATTGCAAGCAAGACAACTAGCTTATCTTCTTTTAAAAGCATAGTGAAATAAATCCCAACCACTTTGCGGCACAATAATATCATAATTCCTAGAAGCAACATACTCAAAATGGGTAGTCAAGACACCCTCACCAGTCTTTCTCTTTCCCACCTTCTTCCTTACTTCCCGATCTGGGTCCCTAGGTGGTTCATCCATAAACCTAGGACGATCCTTCTTTATAATTATTTTCTTTTTAGGTGTACTCACCTCAATAGGCCGGGGCTGGTCACCCTAAGGTTTGTGTTTGTTAATCCATTTTTGAGCGGGTTTTCTTTCAGTCTTAGCTCTAGACCCACTAGGTTCACTCATTATTACTCCACAATAAAACTAGAGTTTTACAAATAATGAGAAATCATACCCTAAGTTGCTCAAAATCATAAGGTTCAAAATAAAAGAAATAATTCTATCCTCCCTACCTCAAACCCTATGAGTAAAAACTTCAATTCCCTCTCAAAAGAAGAAAATAATGACTCCAAACACAACCCTATCCACTTATACTATTTCCCAAATTACCCAATAGAAAAAATCAAACTCAGGGGCCAAAATATCAACTTACCCAGGAGAAAAATGGTTGTTCTTCAGAATTCGCTCTATTAGGAGTCTTACTGTCATCACTTCTTTGCTCAATGAGTTCCTATGCCCATGTAGACTAAAATTTCAAAAGAAAGTACTTGACAATCTCCTTAATACCCTAGCATTGAAGTGTATTCACCATTAATGGTTGATGGATTGTTCACGCGAGTGAACTGACAGATAGCCATTCTGGTTTGAATCTCAACTGTTGATCTTCTGGATTTAAAATATCGCCCATACCTTTTAGAATTATTCTTTAAAACAATGAGGAAGTCCCGAGTTCTTTCCACATAACCACTCACATCACAGACCTTATCGCTCATCGCAAAAAAAGTGGTTAAACTGCTCAAATATTTCAGCAAGGAGAGCTTCCTGGTGATGCCTTTGAATAAACCAAACCATTGCATATCGCTGTAATGAGCTTGAAGTTGAAGATGTCTTTAGCGATGAGAAAATATGGTGATGGAACAAGATTTGGACATGTGGCTATCATACCGTTCCCTTCTATTTACTTCCATCGCTCATCATAGAAACAAGAAAATGTCTCAAAATATTTCAGCGATAGCATGATATAAGACATTACAACGTCCATCACTCATCACTGAAATGAAACTATTTTTTTGAAGGACTTCAACAATAAGCAATGCAAAGGGAAACTAGGGCCCATCACTTGTCGCTGAAATGAACCCGCCAACAAAGACGACTTCAACGATGGGAAACCACTTAAGTGAATGAGGATTTGCACATGCAAATAAGATGTTTTGAAAGAGGGGCCATATAAGGTTAATGAGACTTAGAACCTTAGGAATAAATACTTAAGACTTAAGTCTTTTACCATGAAATATTTTCCACCCGGCATTAGGAAATATTAAGGCGATGGGAAAATAATCGGTAACTGGTGAACCTAAACTAGAGGGCAAGTAAGAATACGATTCAAATGTCTCAAGTTGTAACTCAAAAAACCAAGAGCTGGGTATGATAGGTCAATGAAGAAATAACACGCCTAGGGTTTGAGACTTACAAAATTTGAAACAAGGGCTTCAAACTCAAAACCCTAAACCTTACCCTTGGGCACATAAGCAAAAGGCCATGAAAAAGCTAGGAACCCAGTCAAATTTATCAAAATTTAGAAGCTCTACCACAAACTTTACTTCAAAGTTGAGAAATATAAAATTTTTATTGTGGTTGTGTATGTTGATGACACAATCTTTGGAGGAATTGAGGAAATATGTAAAATTTTTGTAGAGGAGATACAAAATGAGTTTGAAATGCCAATGTTTGGGGAGATGACTTTCTTCCTTTGGATACAAATCAATCAATCAAAATATGTTAAGAAAATTCTAAAGAATTTTGGAATGGAGGACTCTAAACTAGTATGTACTCCCATGGTTATTGGTTATAAATTGAGAAAAAATGATAAATCTCCTAAGACAGATCAGACCAAGTATAAATACATGATTGGTGGATTACTATATTTTACTGCAACTAGACCTGATATCATGGATGCAATATTTCTTGTGGCAAGATTTCAAGAAGATATTACAGAATCACATGAGGAAAAAGTCAAAAGGATATTCAGATATTTGAAGAGCACTCCCGACTATGGTCTATTGTATTCTAAGGATACTATCTTCTCCTTTAGTGCTTATATAGATGTAGATTGGGCAGGTTGTGTGGATGACATAAGAAGTACAAGTGGAGGTGATTTCTTCCTTGGAAATAGACTAGTTTCTTGGTTGAGTAAGAAGCAGGATTTATTGTCATTATCTACTATAGAGGAAGAATATATTTTTGCAACATCTTGTTGCACATAGGTGTTGTAGAGGGAGTAGACATTGAAATATATCAAAGTATCATATGATGAACCTATCTCTATCTTGTGTGATAATATAAATGCTATCAACATTTCAAAAAATTTGGTAATGCATTTAAGAACCCAACATATCTCTATTTGGTATCAATTTCTAAGAGAGAAGTAGCTAAGAATGAAGTAAATTTGGAGTATGTTCCTACAAAGGATCAAATAGCAGAAATTTTCACAAAGGCTCTTCCAAAAGATACATTTGAATATCTTAGAAACAAGCTAGGGGTTATTTACCCTCCTTTAAACTAAATGCATAAGTTAGCACATCTTTCCAAGGGAGAAATTCAAGATGTATTCTTTTTCCTAGACTAATGAAGGCTACCTCTCAGGGGGAGTAGATAGTGGTATCCTTGGTTGGTGTAGTTAAGGGGAGCATATCTTATGCCTAAAAGTGTGAGAGGGAAGTATAGTATGCATGTGTTTCCATTTTCCATTGATGTAAAAGGGGGAGAGAAAGAAGCCTAAAAAACATAAGAAAGGGGGGAGAGAAAGAATTCTGAAATGGAAGATATGTCCAACTAAGGGGGAGAGCTGCTTAAGTGTTGGAGATGCAGAGTTGGTTGCTTTTGTTGTTGATGGTTTTTCAATAGTTGTTTCCATCAATGAAAAAGGGGGAGATTGTTGCACTATGTTTTCATTGATGTAAACCTCTAGTATGGTCATGATGGGAAGGTGTTTGTGGTGTTGAGCAGGCATTTCAGGTGCAACATGGTCACTTGGTTTTCAAGTGTTTTTGAGAAAATTTATATAGAAAGTGTATTGGTGACATGGATGTGTTTTGTATTGTGCTCCACATTTCTTCATGCTTGAAGATGTGCCTATATGATTTAGATGTGATGATAAGTAGTCTTTGAAGGTTTTATATCTAGAGTTTTAGGTTCTGGATTGTGCAATAGTAGAAGATGTGTTTGATAGTGTTTGGCTTGTGAAGAGGGCCATCTGGAAGAAATGGAATTGCTCCACATTTCTTCATGTTGAATTTTCTTGTCTTGTGGATTTGGGAATGTGCTAATGATGCTTGTATATATCTTCCCTTGTATGGTTTGGTGTTTAGCTGTTCCACAAGCTTGGTTCATGAGTTGTGTCTTAGTGGTAGTTTGACTGGTTGCACAAGATGAGTATTCTTAGTTGCATGTTTTTGCGCTAGTGTGTTTGAATATTTTGTTGGTGTTGGAATATTTTGGAATATTGTGTGATGTTGGTACGTGGTTCACAAGATTTTTCTAGTCATGGTGAAGTGTGAATTTGGTTGCTTGGTAGCATTAATGCCGGTTTGGCCAACCTAGTGTGTTAGCGCTATTTGTAAATGTTCTTCATGGATTGTGGAAGCTTGGTGTAGCATGTCGGTGTAGATTTTGGTCCTAGTTAACCCTTGGCATGGTCTTCCTTCATTTCTTTCCACCATAGAAGTGTTTAGTGCTGACCTATTTGGTGGTTGTATGTTTGAGGTGGATACACTTCATTGAGGCCAACTTGGAGAAGGTTATTCATTGTTGCAGAAGGTATATATGAAAGATCAATTATTGGAGAAGTTTGTGGTGTGAAGTGTGATGTGAAATGATGTGTCTGTGATCAATTGTTTACATCTGAGTGCAAGCATGAACACCTAAGACTACCTGAAGTAGTGTGCAGAAGGTGTCTAGATTTTAGTGTTCCTGAAGTTGCTGGAGGCAGTGAGCCAAAGGTTGCAGATGGTGAAGAGTTGTTGTGGTGGATTCTTCTGCTACTTTGAGGTAGTGAACCTCCTTGTAAAAAAATATTTCTATTCTCTTGTATTTCAGAAGAAGTGATCTTCCTAGGTAGTGAGCCTTTCTTTTGGACAATGAGTCCTTTGGGAAATGAGCTCTTCCTACGGTGAGCCTTTTGTAATTGGTATTGATATTCATATATATATATATGTATGTGAGTTAATCCTCACCATGGTTTTTCCCTGATTAGGGGTTTCCACGTAAAATTTGGTGTTCTATTGTGTATGGTTGTTGATGTGTTGATGATTCATTTGTTTACATTCATGCTAATGCTTAATAAGGGTTTGAAAGTTATAATGCACAACTGATTCACCCCCCTCCCAGTTGTCTTGTGAGTCTAAAAATAATTACTTCTTCTTCGAGTAAATCCAGTAATAAAATTTTCATTGCTTTAAAACAATTCTTTAAGTATATTTAAATTATCTAAAAATATTAACTTAAGAATATAGGATATTTCTAAAACTAATTAATACATAAATATTCTTTCTTATAATACAAACATTCATTAACAATTTTTTTCTATTTATACTATTGTGATAATTTTTTAATTTCCAAAATCAATTTTTGAAACAATGTTCACAATATTAATAATATGCCATATTAATTTATCCTCTATGACAAATTATTAATCAATAGATTAATCAATCTATATCTATAATAAAATAAGCAAATACCATCATAAGATACATTTAGTATTGAATAGGTCTTGCTACACACCATTAATATGAAGTAGAAAAAATATTCTTCTAAAATTATGTAATATTGTTCTTTTGGTGGAACCCTTTCTATACAACATTCATATTTGGTGCTTGAAACATCAAATTATTGCAATATATTTATGTTCTTTTATTTTCCTCTTCACCAATCAAAACTAGGAAAACCTAGAAACAAATCTTCCAACTTAATGTAAACAACCCTCACTACATGTTTTCACTTTTACTCTACAACATCAAAAACCAAAAAATTCTATAGATTCAAGATTTATCTCAATAATAATAAGCTTGATTGAGTCCCAAAAACAAAACCAAAATTTTGATATATTTTACTTATGTACCTAAGACCTAGACTATCACTTTTGTGAAACTTACATGCATTGACATATTTGTCCAAGAACAAATATCGCTCTTGAAAGAGGTATCACTTGAGGTGCATAGAAGATCCAAAATGCATAATACTAATGTAGACACTTAAAATCATCTTGATTGATATTGCACATCTGAATTTGATTATTAACACCATTTTCATCCTATTTCATCTCTTTTTGACCATTTAATTAAATAATATAAATTATATTAAATTCATCATTTTCTCCTATTAATCGAATAATTGACATTATTAGGTTAATTCACTCATTTCAAACTAATTTTCATCCTATTTAATTAGATAACGCAAATTATTTAATTAAATTTCTTAAGTCCTCTCATTTGATTAAATAATCTTAACTATTTAGTTGAATGTCATTATTCCCCTTTAATTAAATGAGTTAATTATTTAATTAAATCTTCAAATTCACTCATCATGCACAATTAAATAATGTTTTAATTATTTAATTAACTAATTTCTTTCATCATCCCACTTACAAAGGAATATTCTCTTGGAATATTCCTCCAGTCTAATTCCCTCCTAAATGCAAAATATCTTGAGACAACCTCCTAAATTTTAGGATTTGTGATTCTTTAAATCAATTTGAGCCATTGATTAAATTGGTCAATCTATGTCAACTTTCAATCTCATCCATGGATTGAATTTCTTGATACACGCCAACTCTTATTGATTTTCATCCATTGATTGATCAATTCAATCTTGACTATTGATTCAACTATTTTCCTATAAATATTCCTCATTTCTATGAGAAAATGATCCACATTCATTTATAGTAACTTCTTTATAGTGAATTTTAGAGCAGTCTTCATGAGCATTTCATCATTTAGCATCCATTTTCATCAAATTCCATCAATGGATTCCATATTTAAGCTTGTTTCAACCAAGGGATTGGGAAAGGACTGAAATTCCACATCAATTCAACACCAATCCACCAATGGGATGAGGTTTGATGCATTTAAATAGGTTTCCTTTAAGTATTTCAATTTATTTCATGTTTAATGACTTCTTAGATTAATGTTTTCAATAATCTCATTGGGATCTTGACTTAACTAGTTATATATTGGTTTATTTCTTGTGATTTAATCATGTTTAGCTTAGGTTATGATCATGCTCACATTTTGGCAATAGAAGGAGGGCCTTACTAACCAGATTTAATGATTTTTCTTTGAGTTTTTTGCGATTTGCAGATTGCAAGGCTCGACGACACAATTGAAAATTATGATGCAATTGTTTGCATTGGTGTGCTATTGTCTTCAAATAGGGTGACATAGTTGTGCATTATGACACAATTGGAAAATTGTGACGCTATTGTTTGCATTGCAATGTGTTTATCATTTAGCCAGGGTGACATAGTTGTCTATATGAACTAATTGATGTCTCTATTTTTTTTTGTGCTTCAAGTGAACCAAAGTGACTTACTCATACAATGATACATTTTTCTTGAACTATAGCGATGCATTTTCTAGAATTCAATGTAGTTGTCTAAACCAAAATGATGCAGTTGTCTTGAACTAGAGTGACATAATTGTCAAAAAAATGACACAATTACAAGGTAAAACAAAGAGTTAAATCTTCATGTTTACATTAAATTTTTAATCTAATCCACTCTTTGATCACTTACTGAATTTTGGTTTTTTTGTGTAAGGCTAACTATTTTGCAAATTTGAAGTGGGGCATGAAATTGTTGTAATGGCATCATTTAATCTTTCCTTCTAATCGTGATTTTAAAAACTCATGGATGGATAACCTAACTTGCTGTAAAATCAACTCTCTCTCTATAAGGTGCATGCTTGGTAAAAATTTGGTTGGCCTCCTTGTCAAACTCTGATAAGAAAATGTCTACATGAGCCAACATAACATATTACTTTTTAGTGTGCCCATATCATATTTTTGAAAAATTAAAACTGCCTGATCTGAAATGGTTTTATTAGTTTCATCCCTCCATTCTTGTAGGGTTTTTATATTACCATCACCCCTTAAAATTTATGGAAGGGGACCATGATGTCACTTATGAAAGGACTTCACCAAATTCCTTATCTTGATTTCCAAAGGTTCAATGTTTCCCCTGTACCCTTCAATTTTACATACAAGATTATGAGTGCACTTAACTTCTCAGTGGGGTTAGCATCTTGCTTGGCTCCAATTGATATCAATATTAGTTCCTTCCTCCTAGGGATTCATGTTTCCATAAGTGCAATAGCTTTTTCCCCATCATTATCAAAATTATTCATAGCAGCCACCATGGATGAATAGCTATTATGTATGCTATTCAATCTATTATTCAGCCCTTTGTTTAGATTCTCCAATACTATAGCAACAATCTTCATATTGCTATGGAAAAAATCCTTATCATGATCATCACATTTTCCTTTATATTCACTTAGCTACCTCAGCAACTCCTCCCTGTTAATATCTCCCTCAACCTATGAAATTTTTGATGTACTAGGCTCAATTATTAAAATAGGTACACTTCCCATGTTATATGGCACAATTTCCCATGAGGAACTTATTTGAGTGGTAAATTTAGGGGGTGCAACTTCGTGTGAAGTGGTAGAGGAATCAACACTAGCCTGCTCATGCTTTTGTGGTTGTAAATTTTGTAACTACATATTGTGTTGTTCTATCTTTCCATATTGAACTAACAAATTATTGTAGCCTATCCCGAGCTTATCCTTTTTTGCAATTACTGATTCTACTATGGCCCTTGTGAGTTCTACAACATGTATTGACATATTTTTTGCCTTTAGAGCTGATGTCTCTAACACTGTCTTTATTATTAGGCCTCCTTTGTAGTTAGGTGCAAGCTCAATGATATCATGTTTTCTTGTACTTGGGGATATAGACCAAACAGATAATGCATCCCATTTTTCACTAAAGGCATACCCTTGGAATGAAATCACAACCTTTTCTTCTGAATTTTAAAAAGGCCTATCACACCTCTTTATTGTATCAAAGGCTATAGAAAAATCCAAATCCCACTTTGGAAGTAATGGAATACCACTATTTCTTACCAATTCTCTACCTTCCTTTGCAGTTATCTTTTAGAACTTGGATTTCACTTCATTCAAAACCTTTCCTTGAATGGTAGCATTAGGCAATTCTAGATGAAGACTTCTTTCTAAGGCCAGACTATTGAAATATTCATCTCTCTTATCCTTGTATGTAAACTCTAGAAAAGATTGATATTTTACAAACAAATCATCATCCAAAAACTTTGTGCATGCCTCTACCGACATATCATCTTTTCCATTGAGCCCAGTGAGGTCAGCTTTACTTAACCTCATAATTAATTATTGTGTCACCCCCACTACTTGTGTAGTGGGTATTCCTTCTTGCATTTCCTATTTTGATACCCAAATATCATCATTAGATTCTTCATTAGCATAATCCACCAAACCTATCACTTCAACCTTCTACTTCTTCAATGAGGGCTCCTTTGGTGGTAATGCACTTGACAGTAGAGCATCAATATCCACAATTTCGGGCCTTTTTGGCCTTGAAGGAGATGGTGGTGATACTTGTGGCATAGGAGAAGGAGGTCTTTGCTCCTCTTGTTGGGAGGGAGCAGGAACAATATCATTTTTGTTTTTCTTACTATTTTTCCTCACAAAGAACTTTATTTTAAGTTCATTAAGGGCTTGAGGTTCAAGTTTCTCTTCCATAGTAGGGATCTCTCCCTCACCCTGTTCTTCTTCAATGGAGGATTTCCCCTTATCCTTAATTATTCCCTCACCTTCAAGATGGCCCACTATTTTTTCAGAATTCTTGGACACATGCTCCACCTTTTTTATAACATTATCAATCTCTAGAAGAATAATGAAATCAGGTTGTTCCTTCTTTATCCTTTTCTGCATTTTATTGAAAGCAATCAATTTTTCCTTTATTCCTTCTTGTTCTAAAATATCACACATTTCTTATCACATCTTCCAAGAATTGGAAGATGTGCAAAAAATTGTAACTCTTGTTCCTTTCCTTCAACCAGGCCATGAAGCCTTCAGGGTCATATCTAATCCTCTCTACTAATCTTTGCATGTGGTAGGCCTTAAGTATATCAAGTATCTTATTCCAGCCTCCTTTTATCATCACACAATCATAAAAGTATGTATATAAAGGAAATAATGTTCATTTTCCTTGATTCATCAGATGTTCATTTTCTACACTTCCTAGTTGCCACATTACCTCAAGGAAACTAATTCTCTTTGGTACATATTTTGGTAGTAGGTGAGGTGAGATAATGGAACCATATACTCTTAAAATAATATAATCAGGGTATGGGATAACATCTCCCCAATTGTGATCAACCCTCAGCTCAGACCTTCTTTCCTTGGGTCTCAAGAAGTCATGGAGGGCCTTGGGAATCCTAGGTATATTCACAACTAGGGTTCTCTTCAGTTCTAAAGAAAAAAAAGTCAAAAATATCATATAGTCATATGTCCTGTCATCCTTGTCTAAGACAGTAGTCCAACATTGCATGGGAAAATCCAAGTTACCCTCTTTCCTATCCAAAATCATATTCTACCTAAAGTAAAGTGCACCTTTGAATAAAAACATATGCTTCAACAATGAATACTAGCTAAACCTTACTCCACTGCTCCTTTCTTCAACCTTACCAAACCCTCATGAATACTTTATGCAAGAAACCCTACATAGTTATATAAAGTACAATATTGGGGTTGCTGAATATGGCCTACCATATACATCCATTCCATAGGCATTCTCGTGACATGATCATGACCATTTATTTGGAAAATGGATTAAAAGGTTTTTTGGAAGTAGGAAACAAAATAATTGACATGGAAAGGATCCTTATTATATTGCCCTATTGTAATCCTTCGGCCCCCAATTTTTGCTAGATACCTTGGCAGGATGTGGAATTTGAATGCAATCTTATTCTTACCATATTCCTCCTTAAGGATTCTTTCATTAATCTTAGGAATTTCATCATTCCATGTAGTGAGCTTGAAAAGAAGAGAAAATTCCTCCTTACTAATTTTAACCATTTCCTTCCCATCATAAGTCCTTATAGTCCTTTAGACTGGATCATAATGCAAGTCAACATCCATGTAGACATTTGGTACAATCAACTTTTGTAGGTCTTAATTCTAAGGGTTACCAACTAGAATACCCATGTTTCTATTTCTAAACCATCCATAGAAAAATTCCCATCTAGTATAAGGTAATTTGGAATCCTTAATAGAATTGTTCTTGTCAATCAAACCCTCAACTACTTGTGGACCTCAGAGAAGAAACCGACCCTTAGGTTTTTAACTGGTCTAGGGCGGTAATTGGTCAGTAAGGTCTTTATTCAAAGGCCTTTTGGGTACACAAGTTTCTCCTTTAGATGAGGATTCTTTCGATTGTGCCTTGGGAGCCATGACACAAAAGGTAATACAAAGTAGGGTTTCTGTATTCTTAGAACAAAACTTACAACTTATATAAGGGTTTAACAACAATTATGATAATGTAGGACTAACCAATTCTCCTTTATGAACGTGAAACCTTAAAATGCAGAACCAAGAAAAAATCCTAATTGACTCAGAGGTTTGGGGAAAACACAACTTATCAAAAATTATGATGAGAAGGTAGTAATTTACTTATTGGTTCTTTCACAAGTTGATAACCCTAGCCTCAATGTCTAAGAAGCCTAAAAACCATAGCACAAGCTCTACAAGTCTGTAGAATATCCTTCAAAATGCTCAATTATGCTATCAAGATAGGTTTTAATAGCTATGCAAACTCTTGCATTGACATATTGATGTACTTTTTGTTATTAAGGCTCACTCACGTGAACCAAAACACCTGACTTACTGTCAAATTGAGTTTTGAATGCTAGTCGTTGATCATGTGGGCATATTAATTGATGAACGATCTAGATTTAACCATCCTGATTTGAAAACACATGACTGTATGTAGAAACAATATTTGTTAAATGACATTAAGCCACATGGAACCACTTGCTAATGTTTCATGAGCCCCACCATTACTTTTTCATTGCAACCAGAATCCACGTGTCCTCTTCCCCTTTCTCCCATGGTTCTTAAAGCATGCACACCATTTATCAATGGGGAGATGGAGAAAGGGCTAAAATTAAATCTCATGACTTCCACTTACTCATATATTAATCAAAATGATTTTCCTCGAGCCTTATTCCTCCTACACCATCAATGCCCCAAATTAAGATATCTCAAAAAACGTGCACCGTACCTTCATTTAGTAGCGCATCCTTTATTGTTCATGTCCCGTGTGAAAATATTTGATTAATATTTGCCTTTGCTTTAATGCTTCCATGCCATCTAGGTCATTCCACATGGAAATCATCCGTGGCCCCATTGAGAACCTATCAGTAAAGGAGGGACCCACATGGGATAGTGGGGAGTGGTTAGGATTGATCCACGTCACCCTCTATCAACTGTCGATTCAATTCAAAGCGCTTCCTAGAAAAACTAAGCCCACCATTGGAATTGACACGTGACAATCACCCGCCAGCTCATTATATTATTTTAATGAAGAATAAACTAGGATGGGAATGCGTGGAATGGTCAAGATGACACCAAATGATTCATCGATTACCATTGATTTTTGTTTGATACCACCTGTAGTCTTCAACAAAGAAATTGGGCCCACTTAAGCACAAGACACGTGGCTTAAGCCCTCCAGATTGTGTGAATAAAATAATAAGCATTAAACTGGAATGGGCACATGGGGAACGATCATGATCTACTCGCAACAATCGAAAGACCACCATGGATTTTCATTTCTTCATATGCAAAAATTATTAGTTCTTAAAATGAGGCCACAACTAGGTCTATGAGAGTTATCCCTCAAGGAAGAAGACTTAATACCTAAGTGTTTAAATATGAAATTACTTAGCTCAACCATGGAAAAATTAAAATGATTATCATATAGATGGTGACCGACAGACCTAACCCAAGGGGCAGATGTGGATAAGGATTTAAATGGTTCAAGATACGACTTAAGTGACCAATAATCGGGTGTGATGGGTCAATAGAGAATTAAATAATTCACTGGTGATGATCATACGAATTTTGAAAAGAGGGTTTCCAACCTAAAACCCAAAACCTTACCCAAAAGCTCAAAATCATGACAGGTTAGACATATCACAAATTTTTCAAAAAATTTCAGGAGCTTTACTAGTGGCTCATGTTTGGGGATGCATACCCCTGGTGGGTATGGCGAGAACTAGATCTCATGGTGAATCAGACCAAAATAGAGAGACAAAAATGCATGAGCTTTCCCAGACAAGGTAAGTAGACACAACCAAAAACAAACACATCAAACCTATGCATAGTAACCATAAAAATGATCAATGTACATGGAAGATAATCTATTTCAAGAGAAATAGGACTTCATGAATTGTCCATGTACTAGTAGTTCTAAAAATTCTCCTAACAAGGATTGCAAAAAATATGATTCCTCTCCATGTGTATCCATAATAAAATATGGCCCAAGCCACAAAGGATCAAACTTCCCATGTTTTCCTTTGTCTTCCATCCTTGCATTCCACATCAGGACCATGCATCCAATTTCAAGTTTACTTTCACTGGCCCCCTTATCATATAGATTTTTGACTTGGAGTTGCATCTTCTCATTTATTTTATGATCTCCTCTTCTAGTTTCATCAAGTTCAATTAGCTCTTCCATCCTATGTTGCATCTCATCACATACATCAGTATCATACTCTTGAAAAAACTTTTACATTCTTAACAAATTTTTATGAGGAATCCTTGCTTCTACCCCATACACAAGGTTCAATGGTGACTTACCAATGACCTTCTTGGCAGTGGTCCTATCTACCCATAATTCAAGCTACAGTTTTGAATCCCAAGCCTTTTTGTTCTTCTCTATCACCCATTTGATGATCTTCATCAAAATCTTGTTGTTGGATTTTGCTTGTCCATTCCCTTGTGGGTGATAGGGATATGAGTAGGAGATACATATTCCATGCTTATTTCAAAATTCAATAAACTTAGATATGAAGTACATGGCATTATCAAAAATAATTCTTTATGGGATTCCAAATCTAATCAATATGTTATTCATAAAAAATTAATTACCACCTTGCTTGTTGCCTTCCTTGTGGGGATTGCTTCTACCCACTTTTTAAAGTAGTCTATGACAACAAGGATCCATGAATGTCCTCCACTTGACTTTTCTAACATTTCACCAATAAAATCAATGCCCCATTGTTGAAAAGGAACTTGAACTGAAATTGGCCTAAGAGGTAGATTACCAATTTGTTTTAGCTTACCAGTGAATCTCTGACAAGAATCACACTTCTTAACAAACCTATGAGAATCTTTGAACACATTAGGCCATCAGAACCCCGCTCTTAGTATCTTGTAAGTATTTTTTTTTTTCCATATAATGACCTCTGCAGGCTCCTTTGTGCATTTCAATCAAAAGGTCTTCTGCCTGATCTCCATCTACACATCTAAGTAGTACACATTCTGGGCTTCTCCACCATAGTTCACCATCAATAATGATATATTTGATAGCCTGTAGTTTGAGAGTTCTTCTTTCATTATTGCACATACCTTTAGGGCACTGCATTGTCTATAGGTATTCCACAATTCTCCTGTACCATCCACAAGTTTGCATGTCACGTATGGGTGCAAAATTTTCATGTTCAACTTGATTGATCTGATTAAGATGGTCTCTGCCATTAATTTTTCCAGACCTTGACCTATCACTATCTTTGTAATTTGGATATCAATGTTGAACTCCTAGATCCTATTGATCCACCTACATCTTTGACATGTGGTTTCCCATTGAGTGAAAATATCCTTAATTGCCACACTTGGAACATATGCCACTACAGTTGCTCCCATCAAAATATGTCCTAAAAATTTTCATAGCTTTGACCAATGCATAGGGATGCTTCTCTATAGAATTATATTTAAGCTCAAAAACCTGCAAATATTTGCTGAAGAAAGCAATAGGCTGCTCAAATCCTTCATCATTTTTTTGTAATAACACTCCTACCACAATATTGAATGAAACAAAAGTGAATAGTTGAAATGGCTTTGAATAATCAGGGGATTTGAGCATAGGTGCTTCCTTGATGGAATCCTTTATAGCTTGAAAGGCTTTGGTAGGCTCTTGTGTCCACGCTACCTTTTATCCTTTTTTCAATATTTTAGAAATAGGCCTGACAATCTCAGCAAAGTTAGTGACAAACCTTCTCACAAAATTAATTTTCCTGAAAAATGATTGAATCCCCTTTATATTTATAGGTTGTGGAATTTTATCTATAGATGCTACATGTTTAGGATCAATCCTAACTCCTTTAGACACAATGTGTCCCAAAAATTTACATTCCTTAACCCCAAAAGCACATTTCTTAGGATTCAAAGAAATCCCAAATTCAAGAGCTCTAAAAAATATTTTCTCCAAGTGGTAATAGTCATCTTCTTCCATCTTTTTGTGAGCAATCAAATCATCTTGATATATAGCTAGGAGTAGATCAATAAAATTTGCAAAGGCCACATCCATGACTCTTTGAAATGTAGCAACTATATTGATGTGACTGAATGGGATTCTTACATACACACAGGTTCCCCATGGTGTAGTGAATGCAGCCTTGTATTGTTCAGACTATTTTACCATGAATTGATTGTAAAATGAAAACCCATCCATCATTGATAGCAATTCACATCTTGTCACCTTTTGTAACATAGCCTCCATATTAGGCAAATGATAATTTTCTTTTAAGGATGCTACATTTAGATTTCTGAAATCAACATAAAGTCTCAAATCGCCATTCTTTTTTCTAACTAGAACCAAATTTGAAACCCATGAAGAATGCTTGATAGAATTAATTATCCCAACATCCCTTAACTTTGTTAGTTCCTCTTGCATTTTGGGATGAAGTGTGGGATTTATTGGTTTCTATTTTTGCCTAAAAGGTTTTACATTAGGCTATAAAGGTATCACATGCTGAAATAGATCCTCCCTGTAAGTCTTCAGGTCATCATATGACCAAGAAAACATGTCTATACTTTCTTAACATGTCAATCAACATGTTTCTAACATGAGGCTTCATTTTATTTCATATGTATACCTTTTTCGGAGAATTCTCGGTTCCCAAGTTGATTTCTTCCAAATCTTCCTTGTGGGAATATATCTGTTTAACATTTGTTTTATCAGGGCCATCAAAGAATTTTTCTAGTGAAACTAATCCTTTGGGAATCTTATTAGTTTTCAGTTGGATTAATTCATTCCCAAATAATTTTTCTTTACCATCTACTTCCACTACCAATGAACTAAAGTCAATTTCTTGGCTCTCATATTGATCTATACAACACAAGAATTTCAAAAATATCATTGTCATTATCAAATACTTGCCAGTTGCAAATATTGTAAGGAATTGCAGGCCATGTTTGCACCTCTATCTTTGAGATACCATCAAAATTAACATCATATAATATTATAGAAATATTGGCTAACAAATCTGCCCTATTATTCAGTCCTCTTTCTATCCAGTCTATGTTAAAAGCATAAAAAAACTCTATGGTTTCCCAAACTATGTTCCTATATTGCTTAAGCCTTTTATTTTTTGAAAAAAATCTAGATCTTACTTGGGAAACAAGAAATTTAGAATATCCCAACAATTTTAACATCTTAATACCATGCTTTGAAGCTAGTTTCAAACCAAGCAATAGAGCCTCATATTCAACTACATTATTCGTGCAAGAAAACTTTAACAAGAAAGAGTGCTTGAATGTTTTACCTTGTGGGGAGATAAGGATAAATCATTGGTACAAGGGCACCTACACCTTGGGGTGAAAGTAGAATGAGTATTGAAGGTTCATAGAATATATTTGGAAGGTCTTTTAATCAATATGCAACGAGAAAGTTGCAAAATATGCTAAAATGTGATGCAATGTAATAAGTTGTCAATCAATGCCAATATTGACAATAAGGTCTAGGTGGATAGAGTATAGTATAGAGTTGATATTTCATGTTTTCCTTATTGAATAAGGTCCAAAATTACCATTAAATATGTAATTGAGCTTTTTAAGTTAGTAGGATTCAAGAATGGGTGAAAATTACAAAACACAGTTGTAAATGGTGATTAAGACCAAAGATTGTCAAATTACAAATTAAGGAGTCAATAGAGTTTAAAAGGTGGCTAAGGGAAGTTGGTCAGTTATAGAGGTATTTTGAAGTTGGTACAATCATAAAATTATGTAATCCCTCGTGGAAAAGGTTGATAGTTCAGATTTGAAAGAAAAAAACTTGATTACAACGCCGATCTCCACATTTTTTCTCTATTTTTCTAAACTTCTTTTCTTTGGTACAAACCCGTACAGGTTTTTCATGACTTGAGGTTGTTGTTTATTTTAAATACATGTATTTTCTCTCATTTTAAGTTGGTTTTAAGATTTAAATCATTGATTTTTGTGAGAAATCAGTAAAACTTAGTGACTTCCCTGTTTGATAGAGTAAGGGTTTGAAGGGCCCATTTTAAATGCAAATGATCAATACACCTATTGTATGAACATATAACTCAGTGGATTGGTTTGGAGAATGTTAATTTAGATATTCCAATGCTTTGGAAGTTGTGAGAGTGAAGAAATATGATGATGGCATGCTATCCTAGGCTGAACAATGATATTTCATTGTGGAAATGAGAAACCAAAGTAGTGATTTTGAGAACTAATGAATGTAGTGGCATTGTGAGTGTTTGGAAAGTTTGTGTAGAGGTATTGGAAGGTGTTTGAGGCCTTATTTTGTTGGGTGGGCCCTGTAGGTGTCTTTTGCATAAAACCCTTGTATTTTTTCTTGTCTTGGAGGCTTTTATGGTGTAGGGTGTTGGAATTCTAATAGTGGTGAATTAACTATGGATTCAGTGTTTTTTGGGCATTTGAATTGCTTCCCCAAAGTTTTAGAGGGTTTGGTAATGTTTAGAGAGCACTCTCTTTGGAAAAAAGGCTAAGTCACTAGTCTAGGACAGGGGGTATGTTATTGAATCTCCACACTGGTCCAAAGGAGTTGGTGTTAAGTTTTACACATGTTGTATAATGCTAAAAAGGGTATCTAAATCATCCATTTTCTTGTGAAGTGTTTTGGGACTTTTGGTGGAAAAGGCCCTTGAATCGGGTTGTACATGCTACTAGGAAAAGCATGCTTGAAGGTGAAGTTTGAAGAGATCTTTCGATTTTGTTTTGGAGACTGATTGAAATACACTTGATTGTCTTTGTGAATGGTTTGAAACCCCTCTCTACATCACTCATGCACCCGAGCCTTCGTTGGAACAAGCTCCATAAAAATACATAGTCCAGAGGGTATCTTCTTGTGGTACATCTAGGACCTCTCTATCAATTGGTGTAGGATTAACCTCATCTTCTTGTTTTAATTCTTCAACTTAGAAACTATCCAAAACAATATCCACAAATTTGATTATCACTGGTTCTTCTAGCTCTCCTAGATATTCAATCATATGACGGGCTCTTGGATCTCTAATAATTTTGACATCCTTTTGGTCAATGGAGAAGGTAGCAAAAGATAGATCACATTGAATGCTTCAATCCATGGATGGACTCTATTATCTTGACAAAAAAATCCCTTAATTTGGTGGGATATCCATCATTGTGATACTCATGTACAATTCCTTCTTAGGGAAGGTTGCAACTTTATATGGGACTTTGTTAATCACCCCTATGACAGGTACTTCTCTTGAGTCCATTGCATAACATTTTCCATGAGCACTGTCAATCTTTAGACCTAATTCCTCCATAATTTTCACTGGAATCACATTATTTGAGGCCTCTGAATCAATCATACAATTATTTAACAACTTCCCATCAATAATCAGACTAAAAAAAATGGATTAACATGATTTGTGAATTCATTGGTGATAGCCCCCAAGTATAGCTCAAGATTTTTACTAACTAATTCTTCCACTTTATTGACCCTTTCTTGATTTTTGATTAACTTAGGAGGATCAATCAACATTTTGTTACTAGAAGTAGTAGCTATACTATTAATGAGGGCAACCATTTTATCCTTGTGTTCATCAATCCTCATCATTTCCAAAAGTGGGACTATAACCTTAACTTGAGACAATACTTGAAACATGTCCACAAGAGTGTACTTTGGTAATTCAGGAAAAAATACTTCCTTGTCCATAATTTTATCAGTTTGTTTCTCACTCTTTTTAGGATTGCACTCTTGCTCTTTACCCTTTCCAGATGAAGAAGCAATTTCACCATCTGTCTTGGCTTTATCATCCTTTTTAACCCAATTTCTGGCTCCTTTCTTCTTTTCGGGTTTTACCACTTCTTTCTTAGCTTCTGCCTTAGACTCTTTATCACCTACCTTCTTTTCCTTAATGAACATGTTTCCTGGCCTACCTTGATCACCATTTACAACTCTGTTTCTCAAATGGTAATTGTTTATTGCTAAATTAGTCAGATCTTTGATTTCTTTATTTGAGGGTTTTCTCAAGAAAACATTATCTAGTTAAAGATTATACACATGAAAATCATCTTCCCCTTCTTCATTTGAAAAAACCTATTCTTGCCTTTGTATATCAACACCACCCCTGCAAGGCTTAAGATGAAAAGAATAATCATTACAAGAAAAATTTGATGGTCATAAACACATTTGTTAGTTCATCTTGATCTTGAGGGGGTTCAAAATCTCCTTGGTCATCTTGTGCTTCTTCCACATATATTGCCACAACACATTATTGTGGTGAATGAGGTAATTGGAAAGCTGTGAACCAAGGTAAATATTTAGTGACATTTGTAGATTGTTTCTATAATGGGCCAGGTGTACCTTGTGCTTGAACATTTCTCTGGCTATTATGAACTGGATTTCCATTGTTCTAGTTAGTGTGGTAAGGGTAATCTTGTAACCTTGGTGGCCTTTCATTTCTCTAGAACTATGGCTTATCATTCTATATTGCCTTTTTCAACAAACTCTAATCCAATTTATCCTCAAGAACAACAGATTTACCAGCTTTCTCATTTTGAACTCTAGGATTCTTTAAAGATTTGGGATCATCTCTTCTCCCTACCTTACCAGAGGCCCTCTTGTTATTTTCTATGTATACTACCATATTATAAGCTTCTCACAAATATTATGAATTCTTATCTCTAAGAAAGTAACACATATTTAAATCATATGCATTACAGTATACTACTAGGCATGCATTTTCTTTAAGCCTTAAATATCCAGTGACTCTATTCATGGCCTTTTGGAACCTTGCATTAAACTCAGTTGCCATTTCATTCCGTCCCTTTGTGATATTATTAAAATAATTTAACCTAAACCTAGGATCAATTTGGTCTCCATATTGTTCTTCGAAAATTCTATAGAATGCATCTTTTGAATCAATGTTTACATCAGGAAAGATCCCTTACCAGTCTCTAGCATCTTCTATCAATGACTGCATAAATGATTTCATTGCAAAATCATCATCCCAAAGTTCAAAGTCATAAAAAAAACTTTGGAAAGATTTCAGATGATCTTCACCATTGAAAGCATTATTACCAGTGAACTTAGGAAAATGCTTTCTTGCATTATCAGGAACAAGATTAGGATATCCTAAGTTTTCATCAAAGCATAACTTCTTGTATCTATTAGTGTGTAATAATCTTCTTCCAAAAGGTCCCTCATGTTCATGCTGATTGTCATGATTACTTATTTTATCATAATTGTTTTCATACCTCAAATTTTTAAGTATCTTGGGTTGGGAATCAAATTGTTGAGTTGTCTTAGATTTAATCTCAAGCCGTGGGGATGAATTGGAAGGATTTGAAGATGATATACGGGCTTGATGGGGTTAGCTTTTAGGGACACAAGTCTTCATAGTAGATTATAGGAAACCTAATTTCTATTTCATTTCATTGTTCACATCTAGTTATTCTATTTTTTGAGAGGAACCTCCCTCATTTATCTTGACACCACCAAGTGGTTTCTTTCCCTTAATATTGTTCTGGGGAACTTCCTTTGCCTTCCTAGGGACAAGATCAATAGGTTTGTTAGGATAAATAGGATCAGTAGTATTATTACTAGGGGGAGGATTAGCTATAAAAGAGGCTTTCATAGAAGGATTAGTCCATGAACTTACATAATTTTTTCAGTTGAAGTGGTTATAAGATCTCTAGACAAAATTTCTTCAATTGTGGGACCATTTGTTTGGGTAGATTTAGCTGCTAACTTTTCTAATTCCTCCATTTTCTCAACTTTTCTTTGGAACATGTCTCTCTTAATCATAGCATCCCTTAACCTCTTTTCTCTCTCCTCCTCCCTCTTTCTCCTATTTTCATCACACTTCAATGCTCTGGCTCTAAGTTGTTGTGTATCATTAAAAACCCCCTTGTCCTCTGGTAAAGTAGTATCAACATTAGATGTTATTGCAATTTCAGCATGGGAAGGAGTATTTTCAATGATATACTCATCAAAAATAGTCAACATATCTTGAGGAAGAGGGGTATTTGTGATAGAAGATGTGGCCAAACATCCTTTAGCCCTAGAATTTCTAGCATTTATATTATCTCATTGTATTCTATCTCTCTCCCTCCTCTTCATGACCATTAAGTCTTGATCTAAGCACTGCTCATTCACAATATTTTTCATTATATCTTCTCCTCTTTTAGGAAATGTATTATCACTAAGCTCTAACAAGTTTATATCATGTTCATAACCAAAACTAGAATGAGATTAACATTCAGGAGTTTGATGGGGGGTGGACTTACTTATTTTTGCATCTTTTTCTTTCACCCATTTTCCTCGAGTATTCTTGGGTAGTTCTCCCTCCAACTTTTTCTCTAGATTTTTCTTCAAGTGACCATAGGTTCCTTGCATTTGTGCTTGAATATTCTTTGCTCTTGTCAACCTCTACAAATTTCTTCTAGTCTTCTTCTTCACTTCTATGATATCTTCAAATATTGACATGCATTGGTGCATAGACTTTAGAGTCACCACCCAAATTGCTTGGGATAATTGTGTAGCAGTTGTGTTAAAATTTATACAAATTTCGTAAGATCCCTACAGAATCAAACAAGCTTTTGAAAAACTTAAGACAATTTTGGTTGAACTTTGAGAAAAGGATTTTAAACACAAAATGGCAAGAAAATTGGAGAAAATATGAATAGTGGCTAACAAAAACTTCAAATAAACCGACTCTATGGATACACATTACTATGGAGCATAGTAATCCTTAACAAGGCACTCTGGAGAAAAAATATTTTATCAAACAATATCCCCAGTAGAGTCGCCAATCTGTTGGTTATTTTTGGAGAACCAAGAAGATCCCACTAAGTATCTATGAATTTCCCAACTTCAATTATTGAATACTCAGGAGACGATTGGCCAATGAATGAGAGAAAGATAAACTACTTCCCTCTTGCACTTTAGGCTCTGTAAGACTAGGGAGGGTAATCCCACAATGTGCATTATATAACCTTGGTACACAAATATACCACTCAATGCATAATTAATGAATATATTCTTAATCAAAAGCTATATCAATTAAATATTTAAAGAAAATGGAAACTCCTTAGAAAGATAATACCTCTAAAGCTGAGAATCCATACAATACCAACCTTAACAAAGGTAAAACAATTTAAAGATTATTTAAAATATTGCTCTCAAATTGGGTAACCAGAACCATGGGAAATACAAATAATACCTATGACCAGTGCCATATCTTTGGGCAAGGAGTCAAAACACAAAAAATCGAACCATAAGGTGATTTTAATTCTAAACTTCCATGATCTACGTGAGACTCTCTTACAAATCACATATCAATATTCAGATTCTATGACTACTTATCAGACCCACTAAACATGTATAGAAATTCATGATTTAATCAAATCATTTTAAATGATCCATTGAATGAGAGCCTAAATTAAAACACACATCAAAGTACAATGACAATGAAGATTAATGAAATGATCCTTGATCAATTTTTTTCATTAATAATTTAGATACAACATAAAAATAGAGAGAAAAGAGGCTTATGAGATATTCATTATTGTTTAGATATGCTAAAAAACCATACAATTAACAAAATTTACGTGCTAGACTCTATACTTAAGATATAGACTTCATATATGTTCTCTCTGTTTTCTCAATTTGCATAATTTAGATATAGAATTCAACAACAGACCTGTACAAATGGCCTAGAATTCCCTTTTATAAGAACAAGGGAGAAAAACAAGGTTTAGGTCGAGAAGTACACACTAACTCATTTGATTGCAAAATCTGATGAAACCTTCTGAAAAAAGCTATATAATCAGATGTATCGTCGGGCACTTGTGCAAATTTTCATTTTTAAAATTTTTTATCCCCAACGTTCGTCGAAATTCCAACGAACCGTTTTTTCGTCTATGGTTCGACGAAGATCTTTGGCCGAAAGTTCGACAGACCTGCAAAGTTAAATTGTGGTGGGCATAAATAAAAATGAGCTCGACTATTTATTGTGATAGTGTTTTTCTCGACGGTTTTCTTGGGGAAAATTAGAAGAAACTCAAGAAGATATCGCTAGGTTGAGGGTAGTCATTGTCTTTTTCCAGAATTCATTTGTGAAGTCATATTTGTACTTCCAGATTTGAAAATCATATTTTAAAACAACATCTCATCATATTTCATTTTTAGTCTTGTGCATTTTTAGAATTTCATTTCCAGATTTTAGACCTGACTTCACAAATTCTTTATAAGGGAATTGTTTATAACTGATGGAAAATTCTTGATGGATTTGGACAAAGATTATATTTGCAAGGTTTCAATTTTAAACCTAATGATCAATTTTCAATAGATTTGGGAGCCATAGCTAGATAATATCAAAAGTGTTGGTTGTTTTTTACTATAACCAAGTTTATCTATTAGACACATAGCATATTAAATCTCAGATAATATTGCCTTACAATACCATCAATCTATATTCTAACCCAATACTACTTATCAAATCCTTATATGAACATAGTCACCTATAACCTCACTCAAGCATTTTAATTAATTCCTTGAATTAAAGCCAAAATAAAAATTACACACACCATAACAGTGAGATGAACATAATAACCCTTGATCATTTTATTCAAGATAATAATATATTCATACAATGGAGATACATGACCTTGAAATGAGTAATTTTCATTTAGATGCTAGTACTGTCTTGAAAATTAAGTACCCATGAAACTAAAACCTACAACAAAATGACACCAAACCTAAGAATAGTTTCTTCACTATAATATCAGGCTCTTTACAAATTCACTCTGCAACTTCACTTAGGCTCGACCTAAATATATGTAACTTGCTAACCCATATTTCTGGTCCTGAAATCCTTCTTATAGGGAAAATGAAGGAGCAACAAGCATTGGACAAGAAATACACCTGTCACTGGTCACTTGGACCACCTTATGACATTTCAAAAATTGGTTACAACACCTGAGTCTCTTGAGAATCTTCTTGTTCATCCCATCCACTAGAGAATAACTGTTGCATTTTCCAAACTTCGAAAACTTGCAGCAAAACTACCACCAATACATAGCCAAAATTTGTTATAACCATAATCGCTAAGTTGTTAATTGCCGGTTGTAGACTTTGTCCTATTCTTGTTCAGTTAAGTACTTTTCTACCCATCCTTGATATTCCTCATCTATTGGCCAATTAAAATTTACCACCTCATTTACCTTGGCACTGTAAGGTGTATACTTTAGTGCTACTTGATTCACCTCCCTTTCAAAAGATTCCAAAAATGTGCTAGTGTTAATGATTTTATCCATACTACTCATCAACATGTCATAATTGAGTCATCACAAATCAATTTGATTTGTTCATTGATGATTTCATCTACCCTGTCCTTCCATTGCTATAGTGATCTAACATTTCGTTGGGCATCTACAATATCTTGTAAATATGTGTCACTCCAGTCATCAAAACTCTTTACCAACTCTTTAGTCTTCCTGCTGAAATCATCAGGTAAGGCCTAGAAGCCTTGCAGTGACTTCACAAAGTCTTGAGTAGGCCTTAATTGTTGAGGCCTATTAGCTACATTTTGAGAATTTAATTTCTAGATTTTGTTGTGCAAATTCAATATTCTGATTTTAGGAGTCTAACAGTTGGAAATCATAGTAAAATCAGAATTTAATAATTTCTGAAATTAGCATTTGAAAGTGTTTTTTGGGGTCATTAACTTCAGACTATCTTCTCTTTTGCAGGGGTGGTTGCATGCCAATATTTTTTGGTGTAAAATATCATAATTATTTTATTTTATTACCTATGTATGATTAAAAATTGTTGGAGTGTGATTTTGATATTTTTTGAAGATCTAAATATTCAAGCTTGGTAAAGAAAAATCATGTCAGATAATATTTGTCCAGAACAAAATGAAGAGTCACTTAATAGATTGTGGGCTAGATTCAAAAGAAAGGGTGATGGAAAATTTTATTGTCCTTGCAATAATTGCAAGGGCTTAAAGACGAGAATAATTTTAATCACAACAACTAAGAAACATTGTAGGCAACATGGTCACATTGAAGGGGGGAATGGTTATCGTCCATTGGTAAGTTGTTTATTATATGTGTTTATATTGTTTTAAAATTTGATATATATATAAAATCACTTGATCATGATCATGGTTTATTTGTGTTTGTCATTATTATAAAGGTGGGGCACCCTAGGGCACATGATATGGATTATCACGGCCCAGAGAATGTGGTTTTGCAAGCGGAGGAACATGGAGCTGTGAATATCAAAGATGAAGTTAATGATCCTATGGAAGAAGATGATCATGCACCAGAAAACACAATTGAAGATGATGATACAAATACATTGATCCATGACACATGTAGTGGCACATCTAATCATGTTGATCGAGATGAATTTGATGATGTTCATGATTTACCTATACTTGAGAAGGAATACGAGCCCCTTTATGAAGGCTCCCAAACAACTCTTCTCTCTGCTGTATTGTTGCTGGTGAACTTGAAGGTTATGAATGGTTTATCCAACATAGCAATCTCACGGATGTTAAGGTATGTCATATATGTCATCTTTTTTCATCTATTTTAATTATTGTTAGTTCATCGCTAGTAAATAAAGGATGAATAATGTACCATTAATATTCTTTATATTAAGAAATTATTTTTTGTTGTAGATTGATTGTTGAATTATTGTTACCACCATCAAATATTTTACCTCGCTCATACCGAGATTTATCTAGCATTATGAAACATATTGGAATGGAGTATCAAGCAATAGATGCATGTCCCAATGATCATATTATATATCTTAAACAACATGAATTTGTAAAAGAATGCCCAGAATGTCATATCAGTAGATATCGAATAGATCAACTAACAAAAAAGGTGCCTCACAAGGTTCTTTGTTATATTCCCATTATTCCACGTATGCAACAATTATTTAGGTGCGAAAGCTTAGCACAATTTATGGATTACTATGCACAAAATAGAAGTGAAGATGAGATTCTTCGAATGCCTGCGGATGGTTATGCATTTAGGGACATGGAGGAAAAATGGCCACATTTTAAAGAAGAACCTCGTAATCTCAGGCTTTCATTGGTAGTGGATGATGTCAATCCATTTGGAGAGCTGAAATCTATTTACTCGGTGTGGCCTGTTTTTGTTATCAACAATAACATTCCTCCATGGATGTCAATAAAGAGGGAGCACATAATGTTGGAAATGATTGTTCTAGGTATTTGTTTACATCAATTTTCTTTAACATAGTAGCATCTCATTTGTCTTATTTGTTGCATAATGACTTATATGTTTTTTTATTTAATAGTCATGTACATGAATTTATATATATTGCAGTAAAGTGGTTATAATAATTATGTAATGTTTATGTTCATTCAACTAGGTAAGTACCAAGTTAAAGATATGAATGTATATATTGAGCCTCTTATTGACAAGTTACTAAAGTTATGGAATGGCGTGACTGTGTATGACGTATCTAGACCAATAGGACAAAGACAATTTAAATTTCATGCAATACTTGTATGGACAATTCATGATGCCCCAGGGCTAACACATTTTTCTAGTATGTTATAATGTTCGACTGCATGACTTTAACAATATTTAATTTTATGAACTAGATATCATGCATGTTTTTAAAATAATCTATTCATTATATATAATTATTAAAATCGACATATTTAATCCAATTATATATGATTCGTAGGTCTTCAAACAAAGGAAAAATTTGCATGTCCAATTTGTGGTCCAAAGATGAAATATCGTCGTTCAACAAGTTTAGGAAAGTAGGCATTTGATGAGTATAGGCATGTCCTCCACATAAATCATAAGTATCGAACTACCGAAAAAAATCTTTTCAATGGGAAAGAAGAGACTACATCAAAACCACGAAGAATAACACCTCACATATGGAAGTTGGAATATAATAGAATTAATCGTCAAGGTTATACATCGGATCAAATTGTTTATCTATCATTTATGATATGTTTTGAATTTATATTTTTATATTGTGTTGTGTTTACTCATATTGTAATTGACAATGATTGTCGTTGTTAATTTGTTTAACTTATATTCTTCATGAAGGTCATCAAGGAATTAATGGTCGGCTTCCATAGGGACTGAAAAGCTATCCCAGATAATTTAGTAGGTTGCCCTACTATGAGAAAATACAAATTGTGTATTTGTTTGATACAATGCATATAAGAAAGAATATGACAGAAACGTTATGAAAAATATTGGATGGAAGGCATGAGAAAGAAAAAATTATCAAAATTTGTAGTGACATTCAGGAAGCCAGTCATGCAATGAAAAATGTCATTCAATTAAATAGTGATGGAGACCAAATTAATATAAGTGCCCTTCCTTGGTTATTAACAGAGCAGCAAAGCAATGCTATAAAACAAGTCATAAGAAAAATTCAATTTCCCACAGGATTTGTTGTGTACATAAACAATATTATAACAAAGAAAGGTGAATTTGGGTTAGGGATGAAAATGCATGATTGGCATACCTTCATTAAGGTAATTATTCTGGTATATTATATATATTTGTATACTGCATGTACTTTTCAGTGTATTATGTTTACTACTTTTGGAAAAATATTAATGAAAAGATCATTTTATAATTGTTGCAGTATGTTCTACCTCTATCTCTCCCAGATAACTTTGACAACAATGTAAAACAATTTATATATGATCTTGGAAAATACATGAGGTAAGTAGTGATATTTGTTCAATTCGTTGTATATTTTTGTTAAATCTCATTAATATATTTGTGCTTTGAATCACTTGTAGATGGCTGTCATCTAAAGCAATCCATAAAAAAGATACAAATTATTGGAAGAGAAGAATTCCTCATCTAGTGAAATGCAAAAGTTTCTACCTTTGACATTTTTCAATGCACAAGAACACTACCTCATACACCAAGTTGAGGAGATTGAATTGTGTGGACTTGTATACACAAGGTCAATGTGGATGGTTGAGAGAGACTTGAAATTTTTGACGGCTTTGATTAGAAAAAAAGCACATCCCGAGGGTTCTATGGTGGAGGGATACATGGTATACTAGACCATGGTGTACATGACTGAATATCTTCCTAAGTTTACAACAAAGATCCATGTAGATCGCATTTGAGATCCCAACTCCATTAACAAATTCGAAGGGAAGTACCTGATGGGGAAAGGTAGATTGAGGAAAGTGATAGGTAATTATAAGATGGTCATGGAGATTAATTAGAATATATTTTACATTTGGTTTTTATGTATATTGTACTTATTTAATTATTAATCTTCAATATTCATCAATTATAAATTAAGGTCATATACCGTGGTAATTAACTAATTATACGTCGTTTGTGAATTTTTTTTTTTTTGATACAATTGGTCAAGAGTGGCATGCACTGCATTTGTACGTCACAAACAATCTTGATTGGATGACGGTATGGATTGAATGATGTCAAAAATCTGGTCATGCATTAACATGGGAAGGTGTGGCTTCATTGGTTAAAGAAGCTCATCGTAATGGAGATTCCAATGTTACACCAAGGGAAATTGATTTAGCATATGGTTTAAGAGATAAAAAGGTATGTATAAATATATTAATCACCCATATTATTTAATTATTTTTAATTATATTGATGTATATATATGTTGATATTTTTTTCTTTGCATACATTCAGCCAGGAATAAATATGTTTATCAACTGACGATATTGCAATAAGTTTTACATGTTTGACATATTGCAGGTGAAACACCACAAGGCTATGTGGTGCAATGGTCGTAAATTTCAAATCAAAAAGTTGGATGACACAAAGAAAACTTGTGATTCTGGGATAACTGCAATCTTCCAGGTGACTAATGTTTCATCTAGAAGCGACATACATCGAGAAGTCTCAGAAAATCAATACTATGGGATTTTGGATGATATACTTGAGTGTGACTTTAGGTCCTTCAAATTAGTTATGTTTGTCATCCTATGGTACATGATACGATTGAATGAAAATGATCCCGAGAGAACTATTATTGAACATGATAATGGATTTACCATGGTTAATACAAGGTATTTTGAGCGAGCTAGAAATGAGCCCTATGTTCTTCCAAGTCAATGTGAGCAGGTATTTTTCTCAGAGGTTCTAGGTAAAGTGGGTTGGTCATATGTTGTTAGACATGATCCAAGAGGAAGGCCAGTAAAGTATAATGTGGTGGAAGAAGAAGATACTAAAGAAATAGAAGATGATGTAGATGATGATCAAGATCAAGAGTTAGTTGATGATGTGCCTGACGAAGATGTCGAAGAGGAGGAACTAGATCATGATGATGTAGGAGTTAATGTTCATGAAGATGATATCCATGTGGATGATGACATTATCAAAATTGATATCAATGACGATGATGATGATATGACCAATCCTTACAATGTTGAATTTGGATAGGATGATACAGACAAAGAGTTGGATGAAGAAGAAGATCAATGAAATTGAAATGTATGAGTTATGTGATTGTATTATCTATTTGATATTAATTTCTTGATAGAATTATATTTGACTTATGTGGTTACATAATTAATTTATGATGTTTTTAATTTTAATTATATTTGAATTATATTAGAATATGTTCAGTTAACAGATGTAAAAAATAAAATGGATAAACCAAAAGATGAAAGCATGAGACCACTGCCTTGTTGGGTGTATGGAGTCTAATGAAGATCTATAAAAGTGTAATCTATGATGGCAATAATTCAAAGTGTTTGGCACACAGATGTAGTTTATAACTTGTATAAATGTGCAAGTAAATGATTGACAAACTCTACTTGAGATAGAATGACAATCCTAGTTATGCGATTCTTCTTATTGATCCAATTAACACTCTTTAGTTACTGTGATTGACTAGAAGGGTTTAATATTTACTTGAAAGAACCAAATAATCACATCACACAAATACAAAAAATGTGTATCGGTAAACTGAATATATATATATATATATATGCTTGATATATCAATTTAAACAATAGAAAAGCATCAAAATGGAGACAACTAGATAACTGTATAATTCCACAAATAGCTGATACCAAGATTAAGCTACAAGTTTAGACATCTTCATTAACTTCATCAAAATTCATACATGCATTTGAGTCTTTTAAAGGAAAGTTTCATTGCAAACTATCTACTATATCTTTCTCCTATCCACCTATATCTATTTTACATTATGAAACAGATATAAATATATCAAAATTGTGAAAGGGTGCATCCTTTGAGAAATGTCTTTTGCTTAACAAAAATAACAAACTAGAAATTATGCTCTATTAAGCCATAAATAGATGTTTGACAAATAATCTCGGTATGTTGGCCGCTTGTGTGTATCAACATCCTCCAGTGCATTCCTTATGGCTATCTCCATTTCAAACATCTTCTCATTCTGTTCACATGCCTTGTCCATTGTTAAATCATTTCCTATGGCTGTCTCCAAAATTGTTTGCATCATCGTCTCACATTCCTTCATCCATCCTGTGGTAATAGACACTATTTTACTCCTCTTCGGTTAAGTACTTGTCCACCCATCTCTGATACTCTTCATCCATTGGCCAGCCAAAATTCACCACCTCATTCACCTTAGTATTGTAAGGTGTGTACTTCACTGCAACCTGATTGGCTTCCCTTTCAAAAAACTCTAAGAATGTGCTGGTGTTAATTATCTTATTCATACTATTTACCAGCAAATCATAGTTTGAATCATCACAAATCGATTTGATTTGTGCATTGATAAATTCTTCTGCCCCATCTTGCCACTGTTGTAATGTCTTAACATTTCCTTGTGCATCAATAATGTCTGGCAAAAATATATCATTCTAGTCATCAAAGCTCTTTATCAACTCCCTAATTCTTCTACTCAAATCATCAGGTAGGGCTCAGAATCCGTTCAATGATTTTACAAAGATTTGAGTAGGCTTCAATGACTAGGGCCTGTTGTTTGCATCAAACCTAGAAGATTTGTACATAATATCCAGATCATTGGCCCTAGGGATCCATTTCTTAGCCAAAGGAAAAACTATTTCCCAATCCCTATTGATATTTTTTATTCCATCCAAGAATAAAGAATACAAAGAATGTACAGATGGTAATTTACCATAAACCTTTTCATTAAGATGCCTTAAAACTGTGTCAACCACCTCACTTTGTTTGGCAATTGCATCATCCTCACTTTCCTTTAAGGTAGCCTACAATTCTATGATCCTATTCAACATTTTCTTCTTGGTGGGATCCATAGAATATTCAACTTCTTCTTCAACTAGCCCTGGTGTAGGACTAAGAGCAGGTGCTTGGATGGGGGACCCCAGAGTTGAAACAATTGGAGTAGTAGGGGGGATCGATCTTGCAATAGAAGGTAATGCTTTGATACCAGGAGCACTGGAGGATTCTCCCACCTACCCATATTTCAACCTATCTTCTTTAGATTGCAACTCAACATTCCTTTGCTGCATCCTACTATATTCTGCAATTATCATATTGTATTTCTCCATTAGACTCTTTTTTTCAGCCTCTTCTCTCTCAACTGTCTTTTGGGCCAATTTGGCCACTTTTAATGTCAGGCTTGTAGCTTCTATTATTGAAGTTTCAGAAGCTCTCTTGATGATTAGCCCTCCCCTTAGGTGTGGGCTAATATCAGTTACATTTGGCTTTCTGCCCTGGGGTGCCAATGCCCATATGGCCAGAGTTTCATACTCCTCACTGAAGGCAGAGTCCTACAGAGCTTCCTTAACCTCTTCTTCACTATTTTGTATAGGGTGCTTGGACTATAAGATAACATTGAATGCAACCACATTAGCTATGTCCCATTCAGGAAAAAGTAAGACACCAGCCTGAGTCACAAGTCTTCTTCCCTCCTCAGGAGTGATGCCTTTGAATTCTTCCATTAATTTAGCCTTGACCTCATCATCATTCTCTTGCTCAAACCTATTGGGTCTTGATTCTCTCATACTCTTGCAGTTGTTCTGGTACTCTTCTAGTTTCATCCTCCAAACTAGTTGCAAGAATACAAGAGTCTTTAAAAATGCATCATTGTCCAAGAATGCCTTGCAGGCCTCCATCCTGGCATCTTGTACACATGGCCCCTTTACATCCATGTCAAAAAGCACCAATTGTGTTGATCTAGGAGGGGAGGGATACCAACCTGCATATCTTGATCAGTCACAATTATCTCATCCATAAGAGTTTCCTACATTTCCTCAACTCTTTGCCTCTTAGGGCTTGGATTTGATGGTAACACTATAGGATCACCTCTTGGTGGCGAATCTAGATCCACAATCCTTATCCCTCTGGGTGCTCTGATCCTTGGACCCAACTGTGATGATGCTTGCATGATTTTTTTTCCCTTCTTATCCCCTTCATCCTCATCACTGCTCACATTCCTCTTTCTCTTGTATAGAGGCCTGTCAACTAGTGGCTGATAAGCTGGTCTTGTTTCTTTAGGCATCACATCTGATATTTCTATACCAAAATCTAATTCCAAACTGACCCTCTTGCTCATCAAGGTGCCCATGATATTTTTGAAATTAGCCATTAAGAAGTCTATTCTCTTGTGGAATGGAGTGAACTCCATTAATGGATTATATTTTGGATCCATTTTATGTATTATAGCCAGCAACTTTTCATATGCAATCCATTTTTCTTTATTCAACTCCTGCCTATTCAAATCAAACTCATTTCTGATTAGGTCCTTAGAAAATTTGAATTCATGTGCAAATTTTCCACCTTTAATTCGTTGTCTGAACAATGCAAAGAATCCCTCAGGGTCATGCTGTCTCCTAGGACCATTCCTCAAATTGAAGTCATCAAAAAACCTTCCGAAGTGGACCCATCCTCCCTTGGAGCAAACAAAATAACAAACAACAATGTAGTCAGGGAACAAAGTCCCTTTTCCTTTCTTTGTTAGGTTGTCCTCATGAATACAACCTAGTTGCCACATAACTTCGGAAAACCCCATCCTTGATGGTATATTAAAGGGGAGGATATGAGGGGTTCCCTGGAAATCACACCCTCAAGACAATTCTTACAAGGTACAAGATGATATCACCCCAATTATGACACACTTTTAAATTAGGCTTCCTCACCTTCGGTCGGAGGAAGTCATGCAAATCTTCAGGGACTCTTGGCACATTTACCACCAGCCGAGCCCTGAGTTTGGAGGAAAAATATTTATCAAACTGCACAAAGATGGTACCTCCTCTATTGTAAGACAAATCTGCACTCCACACCTGTACTGGTAACCTTTCTCCATTCACTTCCTGCCTCAACTCCATTTTTTCTGGGAAGAAAACAACATTCTTATACAAGAACATATGCATCAATAGGGAGTACTAGACAAAAAGGAGTGCCAATATCCCCACATGCAACTTCATCAAACCCTCATGCATCTTCTATGATAGGAATGATGCAAAGTCATATAACACAGAGAAGTTGGGATACTGAATCTGGGCTCCCATAAACATGTACGCAACTGGCATCACAATATTAGGGATGAACCCTAAAATATGGCACAATGAATAAAATGTTTCTAGGAAGTGACAAGAAAAACAACTCATCCTGAAAGGCTCCTGGTCATTTGGGCTAATAAGAATTGTTGAACTGCCCACCTTGGCCAGGTGAGGAGGAAGCAACCTCAATATGAAAAGAGGCTTTAACCTTTTGTACTCCTCCTTCATCTCCGCAAAATCTATTTGGACTAAGAAAGGGCTATACTCAGTCAAATCAAAAAATTTTCGAATCTCATTTGCATTTATGCTTAGTAGAATTCCACCATCATTATCCCTTATGACCCTTGTCACAGGATTATACTGTGCTGCCACTGCTCTAAGCAAGTCAACATCAGGGAACACATTTTGAACTGTTAGTTTCCCCATGTCGTATCTCCAGGAATTAGAGAAGGGGTGAGGTAAGTTTCACTATCCATACCACAACCTAAACATTTCAAGACCAGTCATAGGAATCCTGGCATCCACAATGTTATAATTTCTGCACACTAGACCTTCGCCTAGGATCTTTCCATTCATTAAAACCAAACCACTCCTTCTATCATTTTTTGACAATGGGAGTTGATCCAAGAAGTCATCATACAAATTCCTCTTCAAATAATCAACATGGCCAAAGTGCTGCTTCGGTGGTGCCATCTTAAACAACTAGGGATTCTTTTAAAAAATCAAATCCTCGAAGAAACTAGGGGTACCCAGAACACAAAATAACAATACAAATGTGTAATTCCAATAATTCAAATGAACCAGTAACCCTACAAAAATAATTAAGAAAACCACTTGACCAACAAAATAGAACCCTTTGCAAAGACAAAGTCAAATTAACCTAGCAGTTTAGAAAATAACTCACGAGATTTTGCGCCTTGTAGAGAACCAAACTTCACGGTGATCGCTTGAAATTTTTTATCTCTGGCTCTGAACTGCTTGGAAAACACTTGAATGCTTTTGTGATGAAGATAGAAAAAGAGCAGATACTTTATGTCAATTGAATTGAGCCAGTAGACGTCTCGTTCGCCATTAAATCTCATTTGCATGCCACGCCAACGACTCCAATCGCATTTGATGCGAATTTAAACTTCAGCCGTCAATCTTTTATTTTTTCTCAGATCATCGAGTGACCATCTTCAAAAGGGTTGACGAAATCTCCATGTCAGCATCGAGGGCCCACCACAGAAGGCAGCGCCAAAGGAATACACGTGGCACCTGCCCGTGATATCACGATCACTAAAAATCTTGCATCTTTGGATCACATGATGGCAGACAATTGTTGATTCCTACCATCGGCGATCGTGTTCACTCACAGCAGTCAGCAACACCAAACATAACTGTCAAGCAACTTTTTACCAAGATTATAACATCACCATCGATCTTGAGCACATGCATCTCATAGCTATTTTAGTAACCCACTTTATAATGTATTTAAGTTTGGCACAAATATTAAATGCTTTGTTAATCCCTTTTTGGCATCAGCAGCTTGGGACATGTGTTGCTCGCCCGTGATATCGCAATCACCAAACAACCAGTGGTGATGTCATCACGAGATTGCGGGGAGTGATCAAGATCAATCGTAGGAAGATCGATAGTCATTAAAAATACAGCAGTCAGCAGCACCAAACATAACCGTCGAGCAAATTTTTACCAAGATTATAACATCACCGTCGATCTCGAGCATGTACATCTCGTAGCTATTTTAGTAACCCACTTTATAACATATTTAAGTCCGAAACAAATATTAAATGCTTTATTAATCCTTTTTCAGCATCAATAGCTTGGGACATGTGGCACTTGCTTGTGATATCACAATCACCAAACAACCAACGGTGATGTCATCGTGAGATCGTGGGGAGCGGTCAGGATCAATCGTAGGAAGATCGATGGTCATTAAAAATACCCCTTGCAAAATAAAATAACTATTATAAGGGAGAAGGGGACATTGCCTAGGACAACGACAAATGATGGCTCAAAGTTGTTCTTAAAACATGGGGCATGGGCCGATCCAGACTTAAGAAATAATAAAGTCAGGCGAAATAACCTTTTTGCATGTACAGATTGCGCAACTATTTGATGAAGTGATTTCAATCTTGACCATTGTTTGTAGACCTCACAAGGTTTCTGCTAACGTGACAAATATGGTGCAAGGTGTGCAAGATGCTGCCATATATCACATGTGATTGTGGGGACCAATTTTTCTTGTTGATAAATGATGAAGGCTGATGTCGACAGCTATTTCCGTACCAATACATCATGGCCGTTCCTCGCTGACCTCGCGCAATTAAAATTATAGTTTCAATAATGCTGCGAGGTGTGCAATTTGGTGACGCATGGACTCCAATGATGTGTGTTGATAAAAAAGGTGGGGTCCATTTCTGTGTCGATGTGGTGCTTGGTAGGTGAATATCCTGTCCGTTTGGTGATTGGAGGGAGAACGTGGTATTTTCAAACTATTTTTACTAAATCTGATCCGTTCTCCTAGCCAACGTTGCGATTGATCAACGACTCGTATTTAAAAATAAACTGGTATTATACTATAGCCGTTTCATCTCGTGCGAGTGAATAGTAATGGCCGAGTTTGACTCTTCCTACATAATTAAATGCTAAAATTTGTGAATTACTATTTCTATGCTATATCTCTACATTGTGGAAGAATTTCTTGGTATCGAGTGAAGCAAGTTGTGGTTACAATTTCTCAATTTCGCTGCCCTGGATGTTTTGTGATTGAAACCGTAAGTAGCACATATGCCATTTCTTGTAAATTCAAAATATTTTATGGCTGCTTGCTAGGCAATTTGTGATTGTTTCCTATTTTTGTTCTTGAATAATTGATTGAATAGATTCGCTTTTAGAGCTTGTCTAGATAATTGCTAGGGATTTTGAATATTGAAGAATTTTCTGTAAAGGCTAAAGGAGAAAATTATAATTATTTGCTATCTAAAAATAAGCAAACCTAGTTCAAATTATCATTAGTCTAGTATAAATGGCACCCAAGGCCTGAAGTTTTGGTTCTGAAACCACTACGAGGTCTTTATCTCAAGATATTATTGATTTGTTACAACCCTCTACTAGCAAGAAGCAGGAGGGAAATGTTTTGTCCTATGGGCCTCAAATCTTGGAAGGATTGATAGACAAGCAATGTGCAATTCAAGATGCTGAGTTACCATACACCGGGTGGTAGTTGTTTTCCAATTGGTTTGGGAACAAGAATTTGTCGGTTCCTTTGTGTAACCCCTGGAGGTTAGACTTGGGTAAATCGGTGGTTCCTAATGTTTATATGGATGTAGATCTTTTAAAGGACATTGCTGCTAGATATGACCCTATGGCCCGAATTGTCAGAACACATGCTGGTGTGTAGATGATTAAGATAACCAAAGAAGAAATTGCAAAGATTTTCAAATTGCACGAATGGAGTAAGGATATGGTTCCTATCGACATGGAGGTTTTCAGACAAGAATATAGAAATACTAGGGGTTTGTTCAGGACATCCTTTTTAATACCTCATTTGGCAATCTCAGGAAGAGTTAAAAATCAGAAGAAGGTAGTAATTGGCAGGAATGAGCCTGAACCTTTTCCTATGGACTATTTTTGCAGTTATTTCAAAAAAACTATTTGTGCTTTATGTCAAGTTCTGAGAGTCAGCTTAAAGAAAACCTTGCCTACCGATATTATGTATATGGCAGTAAATCTCCAGCACCCAGGTTTTAATGTAATATATGATTTTGCCATTTATTTTGCAGAGAAGATGCACACAAGTCTAGTAGCCCTAAAGGAGGGGAAGAATTGGGTTGGATTTAGATGGTATTCCTTTTTAATCCACATGTTTCTGTATAGGGGTTAGGTTGTGTTTGAAAAATATATGGAATTAAAGAAGAAGGAAGGAAACATTGAAGTGCCTGTCCAATATTGGACTAGGATTCTTGACATGCATGATCATAAGTTTGATTATGTAACTTTCCATAATGTCTTTGGATCCAAATTAAGGGAGGCTCTGGTTCGTGATCCCCCAAGGATCCCAAAAGAAATTCATGACTTATTGAGGCCGATGGAGAGAAGGCCTGAATTGAACATAATGCACAATTGGGGAGACATTATCCCCTATCATAATACCACAGTTTTTTAGGGTTTTTGGCACTAATGTCAATCCAAAGATTCTACCAAGGGAGGTGCCCCTTAGAATTGGATTTTTGGAAATCATGAGGCAGTTTGGGGGCGCTTAGGAACTACACTTGGTAGCTGAATAGAAGAAAGGTTCTTTCTTCCCTGAATATACAACATTTGCTGATTTTGTTATGGAAAAGGGAGGATGGAAGGAGTTGCATAAATTACTTGGGACTTATAGGCTAAGGACTATGCACCCCAAGAATCATGATCCTGAGGGTTTTATCTCTCAAATGAAGGTAAGACATCAGACATGAGATTTTGTCCACAACTTCTATTTTCTTGAGGACACCATCAGGAATATTTTTGATTTGGAATTACAAAATGAGAGAAAGGAACTATACATTGCCTACTCTAAAATGGTAAGAATTAAGTAGGAGAAAATACCTGGTTTCAATTCCATACCTAATGCTAAAGATGAGTTTAGCAGGGAAATGTATGCTATTGATAATTTTGAGAGCTTGGTTAGGGTTTTGAAAGATGAAAGGGTTGTGGAAGAAAGGGGAAAATCACAAACCATTGAGGAGTAACCTGAGGCAAAGGAAGAGGAGAGGCCTACTTATCAGCCCCAAAAGAAGATAAGGGTTTTTTCTAGAAGAAAGGGAAGTAGGGTTGAAGATGTTGCTAAAAATATTGCACCATCTTCTTCAAGGAAGTTAGTACCAAAATGTTGTTGATTTGGATTCTCCTCCAAGTTTTTTAGAATAGGCTTCCCCACCATCACCAAAGAGGTAGAGTGTTGAAAGAGTAAAGATTGTTGATTGTGATGGTGATGAGGATGATGACATTATTGTCACTCTAGATGAAATGCATCTTGAGATGCCATTGGACCCAGTTGACATTGCAACAGGTTTAGGTACAGTTTCTTTGAGGTTAGGAAAAGATCAAATCAAAGGATTAACAAGCAATGATGATTTGAGAATAGAAGTCTGTAGAGAGTTCATGATGGATGACTCTTTTATTCAAACCGATGCTTTTAAAGATTTTGTGTGGAGAGCACATTCTGCATTATATGTTGAGAAGGTGGCACATGAGAGAAGTTTGCATCCAGAGCTCCTAGAGAGGGTAATTCAAGCTAAGGTTAGTGAACAGATGAGAGAAAAATTCAAAGCAATAACACCAGAGTAGGGCCAAGAATTGGTACAAAAAAGTGGAGTATTGCTACTCCCTGAATGGGATATAACTAATGCTGTGGTGTTTGACACAATAAGAAGGGCTAATATGACACTTCTTGCTACTGAAGAGGAGGCTACATTGGCACTCAAGGGATTGGCCTTTAGTGAGGAATATGATGCATTGACAATCTAGTCCCTATCCACTGGCTCTAAAAAGCCAATTGTTGCAGAACCTTCTGACTTCAGTGGTCACTTGGTTGTGAGGAGAGTTGCTAACACCCCAACATTGGAAGTTTCTGATATGGTTGTGAATGTTGCCAAATTCACTAGAGCAACTGTTGAAGATTTGACCAAGGACCGGGATACTCTGAGAGGCCAATATAATGACATTATTATTGAATATAATAAGAGTCAACAAAAGGTAGCAGAGTTAGAAACTGAATTGGCTTTATTGAGGCAACAAATGGATACCATGAGATCTCAAAAGCAAGCCATTTCTAGCCACACTATTCCCGACCCACTAGTAGAGCAGTCTCAACCTCCTACACAAGCACAATCTTTGGCTATTGTTCCATATAATATGGGACAAGTGCCTATAGCTATTGAGAGGGCTACTAGACCTAGAGGGGGAATTTCTAGGGAGAAATTGATTCATCAGGTTGAAGAATATAAGGAGATGGTAAAGCAAATCTGGGATGCAACAGGGAGAAGCAATGCAGTGATAGTGAACACTATTTTGAAACATTTAAATAAAAGGGTCCAGAGTAAGCTAAATAGTGTTCATGCAAATTATGTCCTAATGTTGTAAGCACTAAAAATGTTTCCAAGGGATAAAGAATTGGCCATCCCATTGCTAAACAAATGGAGCCCTAGAATTGAGAAGTTGAAATTCATGACAGTAGGGGAAAAACAACATGGTGATAAATATCTTAATGTTATTGCAACATATCAATTGGTCAAGGGAATTGTTGAGTAGAAGTTTCAAGGATTTTCTGCCCCAATGTTATCCAAGATTAAAATACTGAAAGATGTGTATGATGGAAAGGACCTATCCCCATTGCCTCATATTTTACATAGTCAGGATGAAGTCAAACCCCTGCAAGTTTGGAAGGAGCAAATGAACAATATAATTATGTCTCAAACACATGAGATATGGAAAAATCCTGACATCCGCATGCTAGAGAATACATTGGAAAATTTGTCTTTTGTTATAAGTTTCTTAGATAACTTTGATAAAAAGGCCACATCAGTAATGGTAAAGTATGCTCCCTATCAAAACAAGGCTGATCAGGTTGTGTCTTTCTAGTGGCCTTCTGAGGAGGAGTTTGAATTATGGAAAAAGGTGTTCACTAATGAATTGGAATTATGAGTGTTATAGTCGAGAATTGCAACTTGGTCATGTATAATACAGGTCTAGCCTTAGATATTATATTCTAAAATTACATTCTCCTTTTGAATCCAAGTACAGGGTGCTGAGGTGGAGTTTATACTATAAAAACTAAGCATGCCTTTGATGTATGGGGAGCAGCTTTTGGAGCGATGTTTTCTTTTCTCCTTATCAACTAATGATGATATTTGTCTTATGCTCTCCACTCGCATAATAGTATTGTAACTAAATCAGGAGTTAGCCATCCAATTACAAATGGACATGTGTACTCTCCGACCTGAAGCTTGTTGGCTCCCTTTTTTTATAAAAGGGAATTCTGGGCCGAGAGAGTGGTTGGTTGAAATATCCAAAATATGAGAAATAAGAGTCTAGTAATATAGAGAGTATGAATTGTAAGTCCAGGTTTTAAAAAGTTTTGAGTCAGATTGGATAAATTTGTTAATCATGGGGCTTTTGAGCATGTTTGTATCAAACTCGTGAATATTTGGAGTTTATTTTCTCTCCTATTGTGTTATATTACATGGATTATTAATGAAATATCAATCAAAGATGATTTTCATTGATTTTCATTTCTTCTTTACTGTGAATTATGTTTAACTACAACTCTGGTTCAAAGGATTGGTTAAATGCTTCAGTTAACCAGTAAATTCATGCAATATAAAAAATAGGATTCATAAAGGAGTAATAAACTCAGGTATAGATATATGGGTTGTAATGCAATTCATAATAGATCATAAGTGTTCAAAATGAAATTTACCCTGTAGTTCAGCTTTCTCTTTTGAATCCGTGCGCTGGGATATGGCACTGGAATTCTGATTATGTTTTGTGTTATGACATCAGGATATTTTACTCAAACATTTCCTATAAATTTACTTTATGTGAAGTTTGTGATTCTCTGTTAAATGGACATGAGTCTTTTTTAAGGAATAGCCAATTTCTTGAAGGATTTCATCCTTTAGCATTCATTGGGGATCTATCTGTTGCTTACCTATGTGTAAATGAATTGTTTAAATGTTGTATGTTAAGAGTACATGTTAGGGAATACCCTCCTGGATTTTACAAAGTCTGAAGTGTAGGAGAATTAGCCTTATTGCTATTCTTGTTAAGTTGGCCATACTATTCCTAGTCTTTTATTATTGAATGTGGCGAGTTCATAGGGGATTCTAGGAAACACATGTGGGTTGCAGTAAAAAAATGCCAATAGGTTCAATTGAAAACATGATCTATTGAGTAATTACAAAGAATTCATAATTTGAAATTCTAGATTTTGACAACATGATCTATTGACAAGTAGGAAGTATTTTTCACATTGTGTCAAATTTTGATATTGTTATCAGGATTCAATTATGTAGTTTTACAAGTCAAACTCATTGACCCCTATTTCATGAGTAGTGTTTCACAAGAACCCATCTCTCATGATAATGAATGGTCCACTTAGCACTCATTGCATCTAAATTATTCTCAAAGCGATGAAGCACTAGGCCTTCCTAGGAGGTCACCCATCCCAATATTACATTATCCATGATTTTATTAATAATTGATCATTTTGGATTTTGAAAAACTTGACACACAAATGGAAAATTTGACAATGAACTTAATGTATCACAATTAAGTTTCAAATTGAGTAACACAATAGAAACTAAAAAAAATTGAGAGATTGTTATGAGGGTAGTGATGCAACTTTTCTAATTAGAGTGTATTCCATGAGATTACAATTCTTTGAGATATTTTGTCAAATAGTTCACAAGATTTTCCTATCCTCCCACATTTTACATAGATTTGAAAATGGAGTCTACAACCACAACATTTGAGAAAATTCATCTTCATAGTATGCTTTGATGGATATCCATACCTTGTTCCAAATCTCCCATATTAAGGAAATCGACAAGGATTTTGGTGAAGGTTGTGAAATTTGTCTATGCATCTACCAATTGCATTTGATTGAAAGTCTCTAAAACCTTTTAAAAAAATCCATTATGTATATTCTACAATCATTATAGTCCACAATTTCACATTTATTTGGTTTTGCATCTACCAATTGTATTTTCTTGAATTTTCCTATCGAATTTTGAATGTAGATCCATTTTGTGTATATCTTACAATATGTTGGTGTTTTTTCCACATAGGATTTGCAATTCTCTAAGAGGTAGCCAACCTCCATTATAAAGAAATGCAAAGGCTAGTGGCCAACTAACAAGAGTCAGTCAAAGACTGACATCTCCTACACTTTTGGCTCTGTGAAACCAAGGTGGGTAAACCCAAGTGTGTTCATAAGAATGTTTCATGATTAGTAAGAACACTTCTTCTTACAGATGCAGTCCCCACTAACACTAACAAACAGTCATTACCCTGGTTGTGGAAAAATCAAAGAATAGTAATAGATATCCCAAAGCAAGGAGACTGAAAATTATCATAAGATCTATATCCCAAAAAGAGATAGCAGTTGATATTTGTTAAAATGTTTGGGTATTGAATCACCATGCTTAGAGTCACAGTCCTATACCTGAAAGGAATTTACCAATACTATCCAGTGCCTCATCCATTGGGTGGGAGTCATATAAAATGTAATTCAGATGAAAATGAACTTATCACCATAGTGCTTTGCTACCATGAGATTTGTCAGTATATTAAAACAATACTCAGTGAATCCTGAGCATATAACCATAAACATGCAATTTGTGTTCAAGCATTTGATTAACTCATTAAGTTAAAGAAAGAGAAAAAAATACATTTTCAACTACACCATTGAAACTGAATGAACAAACCCGTGATAAATCCATTCATAATCCATGGCCCATACATAGGAGAGCAAAATGTCTTAATTTTTTTAGATTTCTTTCGATATCAGTAATTACAATAGCATAGTACACTTATTTCATACTATTCCCAACCCAACATGATTTCCTACATAATACCTTCAAAATCCTGCATTACCACTAACTCTACCTATTCTAAGCCTTCAGACCCAAAAAAAATAACAACCCTTAACAATGAGCCATCAAATCTCCTTTATAGGATAGGAGAGCAACAAAGCAATAGGCTACATTGTTCATTCCAAAATTGAATTTCATTTAGAATGAAATTAAAATTCACATTCCTCATCATTAGAAAAAACCATAATCAGTTCGAGGAATCAAAAAAGTTATACCATTGTAACCAACCAGAGCTAAAGACAAAAGAGCGTGGCAGGCACGAGTACATCCACATCAACACACCACCCAAAAGTAACACACCCAACAACTGCAACTACTTGCAAGACACACAACCCCGGTAGAGGTGACTGCTCCTAGTCCTCGCTTCAGTAAGAAAGGAGACCATCTTCCTTTTATCTGCTTTAACACATGACCTGGTAGCATGGCACGACGCCATCGTAGTTATTGGGGCAACTGTGAGGGGCTCTTCATTAACCCCCAACAACTCGATCATGGACGCCAAGTAACATTGGTAGTCTAAGTCAATTTTGGACCCATCACCACCAGAACCAGAAGACAACACTAGTGGGGACTTGGAGCTCCCCGTCCCTTTATAATTAGCATCATGGACAACCTCGGGCTTGCTAAGGATAGGTTGTACCCCATTAGGCTACAAATTTCTCACCCGGAGTCTGGTAGTTCTGCGCACAACCGAATGGTCCATTACAAAGAACACCTCACAAAATACAGGAGATACTCGACCACCTGCAAACAAGACAACTCAAAATGTGATGATAATACCAGATAACACAATGAGCATTTATAGAGTTAATTGGTGCGAGAATATTAATTGCTCGAATGCAGCATGAGCATTCAAGCATTTTAGTGGCTGATGTAGCCACCACAAATTATTCCTAGCTTGTGAAGGCATGGCGTACAACCCATAATTGCATTTATTAGGAGAACACTGTTCGCACGCAGGAAAATCAGGCGAGGATCCATTGAAAAAACCTGCGCCATTAATGAGAACAACTTGCAGAGAGCAAGAACTCCCAATGCGGATGAACAAGAACCCAACAAAAATTGAACCGTTAATGCGGATCGAACATGGCAAGCCAGACAACTCTGATTGAGTCAACAATTATTTGAAAATACACATCAGCTCCCTTGGAGAACCGTGCCCAATCACAACCCAAGAAAATAAGAGGTTGCAACTAGACATCAAGTCCCACCTAGCCCCATCACTTCAAGAACCAGGCCACATGTCGCCTCTTCGTAGACCTCACAGTACCCTTAGGGGCCTTTAATCTGATCGTGCAAGATCCACGAGGAAGGATTATCATTGATCTCCCTCGTTAATACCCCATGCGTAGAAAACACCCACCTTAAACCCCAAAACCCTAGCCTCCATCCATGTAAATTTTAAGTCCCACCACAATCCTTGTACGGTCCACATGATTTTTTTATCCTTTGTTGAATAAACTATTACAATATATTTCTTATTTATGTGCTTATTTTCCATACATGTTTATAAAAGTTTGAAATTATTAATAATATTAATTTTGGCAAGACATTAAAAGAGTGTTGATTGTAAAAAATATGCATCCTAATGTGAAAATGCAAACAATGGAAGCAATGACTATAACACAAATTTTTATGTAGTATCCAATTCAAAGAATCATGTTACCCTCTACCTTGAATTTTTTAGTATAAAAAGCTAAGGAGATGCTATAAATAAGATAATAAGTTGACTATTAGCATATACCAATTTTCATAGAGATGTAGATTGTTGGATGTTGTGGTTGTGTTGCTCATGATATGTGGTTGTCATTGATGTCAACACTATTAGCATTAATGTCTTAAAGGTTGTATATGTCGAGGATATTGAGAAAATTAGAATAAATATGTTGCAGATAGTCTATGAAGTTGTGGAGATTAGACTGGTGGAAATTTTTGTACATTGGTATTCTGAAGTCGTGTATTAAAGGGTTTGTTTCTGAACCTATCTAGTATATCCTCTGGAAGTTTCAGAGGTGTGCATCAAGATTGGAGCGAGTTATGAGTTTTTGTGTTCCTACAGTTATTTTGTTGCTATAGTTGGTGTTTCTGAAAGAAGAGAATGTAATTCTAGTGAATTGAATTGTTGTGTATGCTCTTGAGATGTTCATTGATGTTTCTTGATCTCATACTCTATCATTGTGGTACGTCCACGTTGATCAGTGTGCTCGTGATCAAAGATTTTTCCTTTGCATGTTCGAGTTTTCATGTTCTTGGTTGACATGATGGTGGTAGCGTGTTGTAGATCCTTGTGGATTAATTTTTGAATGCTTGGCATGTTCGAGGATGTTGATTTAGGTCTTCATTATGTTGTGACCGATTTAGGTTGGTGCGCATTGAGATTTGTTCATGAATTTGGCCAACAGTTTGTATTCATCTATTATTTATTTTTGGCCGACAGAGTTGTTAATGTAAATTCATGAAGTGGATATATATGATTGATTGTTTTATTCATTTAGAGATAATGTATGTGAAGTGTATGCGAGATATGTGTGAATAAAGATTAGATCATTCAAATTTAGAGCAGAGTGTGAAGAAGTTTGGGAAAAGTATGAAGAAGTATTTATGTGCCTAACTGAAACTGTCATCAGGCTTTTGAAGAAGCTAATCTACTCTTGTCAAAACACAAACAACACTCAAATTTAGTATAAGAGTCAACCAATCATAAGGAAAACATAATATGAAGATGAATTTTCTCAAATCTTGTGGTTGTAGATGCCCTTTTGAAATCTATGCAAAATGTGGGAGGATAGACAAAGCTCATGAACTATTTGACACAATGCCTAAAATAATTGTAATCTCATGGAATACACTCTAATTAGAAAAGTCTCATCACTACCCTCATAACAATCTATCAATTTGTTTTAGTGTCTATTGTGTTATACCCAATTTGGGACATGGGGTATAACAAAATAGACACTAAAATAAATTGAGAGTTTTGGTTATGGTTGGGATTAGATATGAAATTAGGGTTAGGGTTTAGGATTACAATTAGGGATTATAGTATTAGGGTTATATTTAGAATTAAGTTTTAGGGTTATTGTTATGATTAAGGGTTGTTTTTATATTTGGCTTAGAGTTGGGGTTAGGATTAGAGCCAGGGATAGGGCTAGGGTTAGGTTTAGGGATAGGTTTAGGGTTATTAGAGTGAATGCAACTAATTAATAAAAGAAAAAATATTTAGGGTTAGGTAATTAGGGTTAGGGTTGGGGTTAGAGTTTTGGGTGTGGTTAGGGTTATAAAGATAGGATAAAGGTGAGGGTTAGTGTCAAGGTTAAGGTTTTGAGAAAAAGGGTTAGGTTATGATTAGGGTTAGGGCTAGGTTTAAGATTTGGATTATAGTTTAGGGTGTAGCATTTGTCTTTAGTTTAGGGTTACAATTAGGGTTAAGGTTAGGGTGTAAGTTAAGGTTAGTGTTAGGGTTAGATTAGAATTAGGATCATGGTTTAGGGTTTAGGGTTAGGGTTGTGTTTATGTTTAGGGTTACAATTAAGATCATGGTTTAGGGTTTAGGGTTAGAGTTATGTTTATGTTTAGGGTTGTGATAAAAAGGATTTGAGTTATGGTTAAGATTATGGTTTTGAGAAATAGTGTTAGGGTTAAAGTTATGGCCAGGGTTACATTAATGAGAAAATGATGGTTTACTTTCCAAGTAAGGGTTAGGATTAGGTTTATTGTTAGGGCTAGGGTTAAGGTCAGGGTATGAGTCAATCTTATGATTAGGGTTAGGGTTATAGTTAGATTAGGGATATGATGTTAGGTTTCAAGAAAAAGGTCTAAATTTAAGATTAAGCCATAGTTGGCTATAATGAACATGAGAAAAAATGGATCTAATTTCCTTTTTTGGGAAAATAATCAACTACGACTTAAACTTAAATTTAGAGATTACCCTAAACTCTAACCATAACCATAAACCTAATGCAAAACCTAACCCTAAAGAAAACACATAACCTAACCCTAATTGTAGTGTTTGAGGCTAGGATCAAACACTATATAACCTAACCCTATATAACCTAACACATAACCTAGCACTAGAAAAAATTCTTCTCCCAAACAATCTCCTCTACTTCTATTCATGCCTACTAGAGTTGCAACATTCAACATTGGTGCTTAAACCATTCATTCAAAGCTAAGAATTCCAATAAGAGATTTCAATGAACTAGAAGGGACAAGACTTACAACTTTCCAAGAAGAAATATCACATGTTAGATATATATTGATAGATGAAATGAGTTTCATTGGGGAGAGGTTGCTTGAAAACATAGATACCAGGCTTCGACAAGCATTCCCAAAAAATAGTAACCAAAGTTTTGGAGGTGAGTTCTGGATTGAAATTGCTAACTTTGATAACTTTACATTACAATATTTTTTATTCAATTCTATTATAGTTCCTTCTATACAAATTCATGCTTATCAATTTAATTAAATATTTTATATTCAAGGATATCTACATGATTTTAGTTGGAGACTTGGCACAATTACCTCTAGTAAAATGACATGGCTCCATATGAAAGAAAAAGGTGAGAAAAGCTACTATGGGAAGAATTCAAAATAGTCATTACATTAAGTTGTGTTTTCGACAAGATGGACAAAACGAAGAACAACAAATATTTCATCAAATTCTAACAAACATTAAAGATGTGAATCCCACAATTGACGATTGGATGTTGCTTTTGTAACTCTATAGACCAACTATTCAATGGTCATTTTTCTAATGACTCCTTTCTCACTCTCTTAGAGGACAAACATGACATTATTTAGGATATTCAATGCCTAGATATTTTCTGAAAAGCTTTAAGGTCAAATATGTAGTGGCATAAAACTCAATGTTATAGGAAATCATTCTTAGCCAAGCCCAATTGGTTCAATTCCTATGGATAGTAGGGGGTTGATCATAAGAAAGTGTTGAGATTCCTAAGCATCTCTTTTACCTTTTAGGTTTCTCCTTCCTCTTTAAGGAAACATATCATTTCTAGAGTTGAGAAAAATTATCATATTAAATTATGAAGCCCCTTTCTTTGGCAAGGAGATTCCATGTGTGTTCAAAAATTCTTACAGTTGCACACATTTCCATTACTCATGTTGCTAAGAACCTTCCAAATCCTCATATTTGAAGATCGAAAAAATCCAAAGGTATATTTTATGGCCTCCCTTTAACCAAGGAAAATGGTTTCACAAAGTATCCTAGGAGTTTTATTATTTCCCTCATGACTATAATAGGCTTGGATTACTTTATATTCACTACTCTAAATGGCACCATAACAGGCTTTGATTGCTTTATATTCACTACTCTAAATGGTGCCATAATTTTAAATTTAATTAACATACTCTAAAATCTAACTAAACCAAGTTGTAGCTCGTCAAATTGGACAAGTGAAAGGTCAATACCAGCACAGAGGAAGAGTTTGGAGGACTGAAAATAAGGTCGATACAAGCATCGACGAAGAGTTTGGAGCTAAAACAAGGTCAATATCAGCACCGAGGACGAGGTTGAGGGTACTCAGGGAAAATCGACGACCAAGGGACAATGAGTACTGTAAGTTTGGCACCCCCATTCTCTTTAACCTACAATTTTCATGCCTACTTTCCAAAGATCTCATACATTGGCCCCCCCATTCTCGTAAAATGGTATAAGATAAGACAAAAAAATAAAATAGCTTAGTCTTTCACATTTTTATAGTGATTACTAGAGGCACATAGACCAATTCTTCATAATAGAATAATTTGATCATACTTTTCCAATGATGGCATTATGAGAAAATCTTAGGTTAAATGAATAATTCCAAGCTAAGTTCTTGAAATCATGTCCAACCATATAAGAGAAGACTGCTGCTATGTGTAATTGGATAACATGGAGAAAGGCTCTTTGGGCTCTTTCATCAATCTATGTATTGTTAAATTTTAAAACCTAAAAGTGAGAATGAAGAATCTTTCCTATGATGGTGGCCAATTATGCTTCTCAACACCTAGATTACAAAATCCTTGTCAATATCATTGCCATCACAATTAAACCTATTGCTTGAGATATAGTCATAGAGGTAAACAAATTGGCTTTCTTGATAGTAGATACATTCTAGACAATTCAATCCTTGCATCGAAGATTGTTGAATGGACCCAACAAACTACTCATGATTCCCTTACTATTAAGTTAAAAGTTTGACAAGGCATATGATTGCATCAAATATCCTTTCATTTATAAAAGGATCAAATGGATTTATTTTCAACCCTAAATTATTATCACACATTCAAAATTACAAAATACCAGTTAATGAAGAACCTTCATTTGAAGGTGATGTCGTCATGACCTTTGAATGAAGAACCTTCATTCAAAAATGATGCCATGTCAAGACTTTCAAATGAAGGTATTTTTTATTTTAAATATTTCATGTCCAAAATGGTTTATAAAAGGAACCTTGGCATGAAGGACCTTCAAATGAAGACCTTAATTCAAAGGTCCTTCATTAGAAGATCCTTCATATGAAGGTTCCTTTAACACCATCCCATTATAGCTCTTAGAGTTGTTAGTGATATTTTTGTTTCGAAGTAGAGATTGGACCATCAAATAGTGTCACCATGACTCTACCAAGATATCCATCAAATTGATAAACCCTAACTTAACAACCACAAATTCACAAGAAAATTGCCCTTGTCAGCCGTAGGGCATCAATTCAATGCCAAGTTTCTTGCTTTAAAAGAACCCTAAATGCAATGAACCTATATCATACCATGATGCACACCAATCCACCGAGTTACAATTCCAAGATAGTGGGTGGATTGGTGGATGTCATTTCTATTTAGCCCTCAAACCCTTACATAAGAAAAATAGGGCAGTCCTTGTAAATCTGGTAAAGACGTGCCACTCCAGTCATGAAAATTATTTACTAGTTTGCTTAATCTTCCTACTCAAATCATCAGGTAAGGCTTGAAAACCTTGCAATGATTTTACAAAAAACTTGAGTAGGCCTTAATGATTGGGGCCTGTTGTCTGCATCAAATCTAGAGGCCTTATACATAACATCTAGGTCATTGGCCCTAGGGATCCACTTCTCAACTGAAGGCAAAACTAATTCCTGATCCCTATTAATGTTTCTTATTGAATCTAAGAATAAAGAATATAAAGAATAAAATGATGGTAATCTACCATCAACTCCCTAACTCAAACGCTTGAAAATTGTGTCTACAACTTCATTTTGCTTAGCAACTGCTCCCTTCTCAGTTGCTTTTAGAGTTGCCTATAGCTCTCTAATATTATTAAGCATCTACTTTTTGGTGGGATCTACAAAGTACTCAACCTCCTCTTCAACTGGCTCTAATGAAGGACTAGGAGCAGGAGTCTGGATGGGGGACCCGGGAGTAGAAACAATTGGAGAAGTTGGAGTTACTGATCTTGATGTAGAAGGTATGGCCAGGATACCAGGAGCACTAGAAGACTCCCCCACATGTCTGTACTTCAACCTATCTACCTCAATTTTCAGCTCAACATTCCTTTGTTGCATTCTACTATACTCTCCAATAATGGTGTTATACTTCTCCATCAAACTTTTCTTCTTAGCTTCTTCTCTTTCAGCTGTCTTTTGGGCCAATTTGTTCACATTTACAGTCAAGTTTGTAGCTTCTATAGTTGAAGTTTCAGAAGCTCTTTTGATTATTAACCCTCCCCTTAGGTTTGGGCTAATATCAATAACATAGGGCACAAGCCAACCTAAACTTAGGAAGTAATAAAGTTCGGAAAAATATTTAACTCAATTTATAGAAAGGGGCCTGGCCTAGACGAAACAATGAGAGATAAGTCATTTTAATGACCACTCCAAAAAGGTAACAGCCGAATATATCTCACCCAAGGTTTTACATGGAACATTAAGAATTTTATGAAAGCCAAAGTAAAACCCAACCTTAGGTTCCTCCCAAACAATGTAACAAGCCAAGACAAGGGAAAAACATAAATGGAATTCAAAGAACAAGATTTGAAACTCCATCAAATCCACCATGATGCACACCAATCCACCGAGTTACAGTTCCAAGAAAGTGGGTGGATTGGTGGATGTCATTTCTATTTAGCCCTCAAACCCTTACATAGGCACAACAGGGCAATCCCTGTATTTGATTGTTTAATCCCACAAAACAGTGATTGAGAACTTCAAAACAAATGCAAATGAAAGGGAACACATATATTTATCTACACCAATGATCTCAGAGCATTTCAAGCTTGTATGGATCCATACAACACAAAAGAACTTCAAAAAAATTGTAAAAACATAGAAAATTGCTTCAAGAACGTGGCATTTGATATGAAATTTTGGTATCAACTCCTCCAACAATTGCAATGGGATGGGAATACAATATGATAGAAGTGGGATAAAAAATGCATCGTTTGAAGCATCAAACCAATATGTAAAGATGAAAGAAAGTGCTAACCCCTTAAATTGAAAAAGTTTCTTTTAACTTTAAGTTTGTCGGGTAGCCAATTCTTTTAAGCTATCAAATCCTACCATCATATATAATCAAAATGTTGTTGTTTCAAATGAATATGAGCACTAACTTTCACTATTTGAAGATGTTGAAACCTTTTCATAGAAAATTAGAAAATTGATGCAACCACTCATCCTACCTTAAAACATACCAAAAGTCTCCTAGCAATTAGACATAGGAAGATTTAAGATGACTTAAACATTTTTTATTGCCAAAGCATAAACTTATGATGACTTTACCAGGCCTAGTACACACTCTTTCCCCATTAACCACTTAGACATATGAAAATTAAATGTAAATTTTCTGCTATTTTTAGTCATGTAGGTGTCCAATAAACCACTTGGTGGTGTTTCCCTTCAAGTTTATTTACTTGAATGAAGAGCAAAAGTCATTTTATTACAATTAGAGAATACATTTGATGCCTTGGTTTTGTAACTGGTGGACCATAGTCACATTTAACACTTGTTACAAATTTTGGGAGTTAAAACGTTAAGTAGATTTGATTTGTGATGGACACATTTGGACGGTAGTAACAATAACTTGCAATCTATCAAGACTTGATTATCTTATAACCTGTCAAATTCTAGTGATGAAATGATAGATTAATCATAATGTCACCTTTGGATCACATTACCATGAAAGAACTTCATCCAACATCCTTATGAGTACAGGTACCACCAAATAGTTATTTGTCAGATTTGTCTTCCTCGAGTGAGGGAAATTCAGGAAGAGAAGAGGAAAGCGAGACATGTAGTAGGTCTAAAAGAGGGAGATCAACTAGAGGTCAAAACATTAGAAGAAAATTCCGTAAAAGCACGGAATTTTTTCTTGCTGAAGGGGGGTCATGTTCTTATGATGATGAGAACATAGACGACATCGAGGCTCCCTTGAGGTACAAACATCTACGGAAACAATGGGTACCCAAGGAACTTCCTCCAATAAACACTGATCTTTGTGTCAACGAGAGGATATATCGCATAGCACCATCGTCATTACATGGTTTGGGCCTATTTTGCATGGATGACATAAAGGTCTGTTATGAAAAAGTTACTAAGTTGATGGACTATGTTGGACCCTATTACAGTTACAAAGATTAGATGCAACTTGTTTGATATACACGAAGTATGCGTAGGTATGCACTATCAAAAAATTATATACAACTAAAAGATAAGGATCAAAATAAAGGAGTGGCTAGGTACATTGATGGGAGGCCAAAAGAATTAGGGAATATTGCAGGGTTTATAAATAGTACATGACCTGGGTCAACAAATAAGCAACCCAATTGTATATTTGAGGCGCGAGAGGGAAACCGTGTATTCGCATGTGTGATTAAATCAATAACTGCAGGGGAAGAGTTGCTAATCGATTACAATTTGAATCACTTAGATACAAACACAATTACTATGTGGGTGGTATGTACTATATACCATTTTACCCAACCTCCAATTAATGACTCCAATATAGCATTTTATTATTATATTTTTTTCGTAAGTCTATTGGTTTCATTTCAGTATTATTTTTTATATATAATTTTTGGCACAACGGGACATTGATCATACAAGGAAGGCTCTGGCCTAGAGCGTATATCACGATCCATCTTTAGGTGCTTATATCTAGCAGGTTTACCTCATTGTAATTGTACAAATTAGATACGAGCAAAATGTTTTATTATTATTTTTTTTTCATGAGTTTATTGAGTTAATTTCGATAATATTTTTAATATTCTTGTTGCAATCGGTTGATCGGGGAAAGGCACCACCAGTACAAAAAAGCATCCATATGGAGGTGCAGTCACTATTTGTAGACACATAAAAATGACCTAGACCCACAGACTCTTATTCTAACCCTAATTAGGACATTTTAATTATGTCCCTAACTCACTTCCAATTATTAATTAGATAATTCTTAATTATTTAATTAATTCATGACCCCTTTATTCTTCTTGATTATTAAATAAATAAATTTTATTTATTTATCTAATGCATCACTAATTGTCTAAGTATCCTCCTATAATTAAATAAATTTCTTAATTTATTTTCCCCCTTTATGTCTTCGTAATTATTAAATAAATAACTTTATTTATTTATTTAATTATGTCACTAATTAAGTCCTCTTCTTCCTAAAATTAAATAAATTCTTATTTATTTAATCCACCTTCCACTATAATTAAATAATTATATTTAATTATCTAATTATTCATTAGCCTCTTCTCTCCTAAATTAAATTATTTATTTAATTTAGTCCACTCTCTTAAACTTTAAATTAAATCTTTATATTTAATTTAAAAGGTTCTATTTGTCACATTCCTCTAAATTAAATAATATCTTTATTATTTAATTCTCACCTAAATTAAATAACCTTTATTATTTAATTTCTTCTAAATCTTATTTATTTAAAATTATTTAATTTATCCTCTTTTATTGTGCTCATTTTAAATAAATATTATTTATTTAAAATAAGTCCCATTTAAATTCCCTCCTTTAGTAAATAATTTAATTTAAATTATTTACTGTAACATGACCCCACCCTTTTGAATTAAAATAGTTTTTAATTCGAAAAGTCAACTTCTCCTCTTAAATCAAATAATTTTAAATTATTATTTGATTCCCCAACGACTCCGTTTTCCGTGCTTGGAATCTTTTGTGACATGCATTGCCAGCCATTGATTTGAATTTTTTCTTAAAATCAATCTTGACCCTTCATTTCGAATCTGACCTAATGTTGCCCTAACCCTAATTGTGGGTTGCCTTATTGAATCTCGTCCATTGATTCTAGGGCATTTACTAACTTTCAATCTTGGCCATTCACACAAAATTGCCTTTTCTATAAAAGAGCAATTTTGGTCTCATTTTGGACAACTTACATTCTCATATTTTAGGATCTTACATTTTTAGGTTTTTATAATCTTGCATCATTGACATCTCTTGCATTCTTAGATTATTTAGCATTGTTATATTTCATTTATCATAGCATGTTTAGATTTCATTTGACATAGCTTAGACATTGTAGATGCATACTAGTTGCAGTAGGGCATAGTATTGCATTTAGGTCATTTCAAATCCTTCAATATTTGCTTAGGGCTTGTCATCTTCATTGGCTTGCTCTTCTCAAATATGAGGGAAAACTAAATCATATTCAGCAAATTAAGGTGGTGTAATGGAGGTTAGTCATGGAGGATGAAGACAATCTATAAGATTGTTCATCTATTCCTTTGCATTCCATTACCTACTTTGGGTTTTATGTTTTGCATGTAATATTGCTAACCATAGAAATTTCCCATTGTTACACTATTATGCGATGATGACATCACATTCTCCGCAAAACCTATGGATATGATGAGGAAGGCCCAAAAAAAATGCAACGAAGAAATCCTTAAGTTGGTATTCATAGTGCCTCAAACAGATGAGATAAGAGAAAGGGTTAAAATATTGTCTGAGAGAGCACAAAACTTGCAAGTAAGTTGTCATGAGATCTTTAATTATAACATAAGTTCATTCATGGTTTTATATTTTGTACTCTTTTATGTCATGAACTAAAATATGTGTTGTTTTTATAGGATTATTTGCATCCTCATCATGCTTCTAGCCATGATCAAGGTACTACAAGTGTTGCCCGGGAATTAGGGGTCAATACAAGTGTCAATCTTGATCTTCATGTGCATACAACACATCAGTTGACCCCATCATCCATGCCTATATTGTCGACTGAAATGTCAGCAACACATACCATGTAGGCATTCGATAGTGCACTATCTGGCAGCGAACACATGCCACTACATGTGTCAGTACCTATAGATATAGAGGCTGCTAGTACTGGTGATGTTTTAGCAACATTTCCTAGATCTTCTCGTTTTACTAGTACGGGAACATTGTCGGTCACATTTGTGGTGATCGAGGATTTCCTTCCCATAAAGATAGAGAAGGTCCCAGGTACATTAATTTTTTTTAAGTATTATTATATAATCCAATTGAAATTTACTTATTGATCACTCTTTATAGACTAATGATCCCATGATCATTTTGCAGGAAATGATGTTTTTTATAAACATCTAAGTGATCTTACATTGGAGCTCTTCAGGCCCACCATACATACACGGTGGAATGACCAAAATCAAGCTTTAAAAGATGAGCTCATTAACCATTTAGTTGTGTTGTTCACTGATAAAACATTCAACCGAACCAAGGTCCTTAAGAAAGCTAGTACCTATCTAAAGTATGTGAGGGACCAATATAGGTCACATTTACAGAAGAACAAAAAGTACGAGTGTCCCTCCATGATTCCAGAGAGGGAGTGGAAGGACTTGGTGTTGGATGGAAAGGAGAAGGCTGAAAAGAAAGAAAGGAAAGACACCACTGGGCCAAGGAAGGTATGTGATACTATCAAAAATTTAATTATATACTGATTACTCTTTCTTTTTACATAATCTAACGTATTTCATATTTTTCATAGGCTTCCCTACACATCGAAGGCAACAAAGGCAAGACTAGAAAAATACGGGTAGCACAAACTTGGCTCTGGTGGTTATATGAAAATAGCCGCATGATTTGGAAGTATCAATAAATGAAATATTGCATCCAAATAATAAATTGCAAACAATTTTGGTTTTATCACACCATAGAAGCAAAATTCATGATCGCATGCAAAAATGCAGGGCTGTGATTTCACCAGAGTGCCCACAAAAGAGGACCTAAAGATTTCCTTCCACCAAGGCTATGGAGCTCTGACTGAACAACTAAGAGTCTCAACTGGGCAAACACAATCTTCCACTACATCCAACACGCAAGTAAATAAACTCAATAAACTTTATTTCAAATTGAATACTTGTGCAATCTATTCAATATTAATTTCCACCATAATAATGTGCCTATTTGTTTTACACAGATAAGCAATGATAATATTGGACATAACATTGGAATGTAGCCTGGTGAAGGTGGAGCACAACCTATAGATGAAGGCCATGGTTTGCATCCCGATACTAGATGTCTTCATGTGCTATACAAAACACAGTATGGATTAATACAATTAAACATCTTTAATTGCACATGGTGTATTAATCAATGCAACCTTTCATGTTTCAACTTTAGAGCATGTAGAGCATGATCAACATGTTGAGCATGATCAGGCTAGACAAGATCAAGAACATGATGTGGCTCCATCAGGTAAAGAGGACAACTCTAATGTTATTTTAAACATATTTAATTGCAATTGGTGTATTAATTAATGTAATCTTTCATGTTTCAACTCCAGATAAGGATTTAGAGGGTGTTCAACATGTTGAGCATGAGGCTATAAGACAATAGTAGGAACATGATGTGGCCCAATCAGGTAAAGAGTACCACTCTGATGTTCTTTTAATTAATGAAATACGTGTACCAATAATAATAAAACATATCAATTTAACATTTCTTTGCTATTGCAGCAGACCCCCTTGCAGCCACGTCCACGTTGTGAGTACACGACTAAGCATACATTAGGATCACTAGAATATCTCAGATTAACTCAAGGGGGAATAGATGATTTTGAAAACGATACTCCACTTCAACTTTTTTTAGCTGCAAAAAAGAAACAAAAAAAAAAGTGATTGTAATCATATTATGATAACCATATTTTTGATAATATGTAAAAGATGAAAAAATGAAATACGTTAATGAATGAATGTGAATATGTTAATGAATAAATGTTATATGTTAATGAATGAATGCTATATGTTATTAATGGATGAATGAATGAATGAATGAATGAATGAATGAATGTGAATATGTTAATGAATGAATGTTATATGTTATTAATGCAGGATAAATGAATGAATGTTATATGTTATTAATGGATGAATGAATGATTAATGTTATATGATTGGGTATGGGGAATTGAGAGTGATGTGAGGGGGGTGGGAGGGGCCAAATGAGCTTCAACCTTCACGTGGTTGGCCCTATTAAGTAGAGAATATTAAACTATTCTCAAAACAAAGAGAAGCTCAATAAGGTAAGTAATGCACTTTTCAATATAAGAAATGCATCGTTTGAAGCATCAAACCAATATGCAAAGATGAAAGAAAGTGATAACTTTTCACTATGAATATTGTGTTGTGTGTGGATTTGGTTTCAAAGCTCTATTTTTTATTTTTATTTTAGTGGTCTCTAAAATTTAAATTTTGTGCATAACAGGTTAGTGGAAAATTTGACAGCTCTGAAGGGTTTAGAGGCTCGATTGAGATAGATACACGGATATTTGGATATTATTGTTGATGGGAGGCTTCCACTTAACCATGAAATTTTGTACCATCTACAAGTATGCTAAAATATCTCTACTTACATTCATTCAACTTACTGTAATATAATATCTGACAAAAATCTCCTTTTCATTATACTTAGGTGGATTTTCATGCCCTGTTCCAAACCACATGTTTTAAAATAGGCAAGAAGGATGCTGGCAAGGGTTAAGGAATTTGACTTTACACATTCCAATTGCATAGTTTACTTCATTCATATAGCATATTTCCAATGCATTTCACAATTGTTGGAATCATATCCTATAATTATAGAACTAGTAAAATTAAAATATGTAAGTTTCAAATATGGCATTACATATCTTTCTATGAATTTTTGAAAGAAAATATCAAAATGGAGAAGAATTAAAAAAATAATCTGCATAATTTCAAATATGGCATTACATATCTTTCTGCAGAAGGCATCAAAGTAACCTTCAAGATTGAAAATGGTGATGAGTACAAGGTCAGTATAACTTAATGCTAATTGGGTATGATTTTATTTGTTCAAAATCAATTTCGATTCATTTTTTGCTCGCACTACTTTTATTTACATTTATGTTTTGCTAATATCCATCTTCCTTTACATTCATATTCTTCTATACATATTGTGTTTACAATAATGTTTTCCTTAATTTAATCTAGGGGAGAGGACCCTGTACCTGAGCAACTTTCAATGTCATTCTTTTAGGATTTACTATGAAGCTAATCCAAAGTTTTTCATTGCTGCTCAAGGCCATATTGCAGTGCTTTGTCTAGGAAGCCCACATGATCCCCATCAGGTATCTTCTTTTTGTAGTCTCTAAATTTCTTAGAAGAAATCAACAACTAGTTTGTCTAAATGTTGCTCCTTGTTTACACATTAATATCTCTTTTGGCAGCGATGGATCATAGTGGATTCATGGGGTCTTAAAGAGAAGGCTCTCAAACATGGAGATCAAGAGTGGGACCAGGTAAAACCATTCATAATCATGCTCATATTGTTTAATTAACTGTCTAAGAGCTAAGTATCCAGGATAACATTATGTATTTTTCTATTGAATTTCCAGAGAGAATAATTTTGGGTTTTCAATCCTATTTTTTAGTACACTAGCTAAGTATCCAAGATGCACTGCAGGTACTTTTTCTCACCAAATTGCTCATTTTCCAAAAAATTAGATTCTAGTGTGTAGTTTAATATTCACTAGTTTGATTTTTTCTTTTTTAGCAAAATTAGAATCCAGTTCGTAGGTTGTGCTTGCTGTCCATGACAATCACCTTGATCTCATGACTCATCATAGGTTTTATATTTTGCTCCAATTGCTGATCAACATCAAATGTGGCCATCATAATATCATCCATAGCCTCCATATTCTACAATTATTCATTGCTTATTTCTCATACATAGTAACCAAATAATGTAGGCCTAGAGCTTGGACTGTAGATGTATGCAAAAAATGATAAATCCCTACCTCTGTAAGCCTAATTAAACACAACAACTGACATGTTGTTTGATATTTTAAACAGTCATATGACTGTCCTTTTTCTACGTTGTAAACACTTACTCAATGCATACAATAATTTATTGAAATGCAAAGTTAAATGGCCTCTTAACTCTTGACACTAATGTCATTGCATTTGTCCAAACAGGGTTAATCATATTGTGATCTAAATTCTCATAATGAAGTCTTCCAATTTGTCCTTTAAATCTAAGCATTGATGACAATCCATCTTGTCTTTTACTACCCCTATTAAATGCTCATGGTCTTGGCACATCAAATTTCTCTCTCTGATTGACCTATCATTATCCCTATGGATGCACTTTGGAGCCTCCTACTAGTTTTATATATCGCCCAGAGTCACCCCGATAAGTATTTCGATCCATTTGTATCTTCATCGACAAGAGATCATGTATCGCTAGGATATTCTATAGTTTCCCCAATGCGGTGAGTCTCCCTGATGATTATTCTTTCGATCTCAACTATGTCACCAAGATTCCTGCCGATTTAATCTTATCGGCGTCACATAGTGGGTTGGGTAGACATTCAAAACTTACTTCGATGGTATATGTCTTGCTGATATGCTTCTCTTGTGCTTCGTCGATGAGACAAGATGTGTATCTCGCCGATGAAACGCCATCGCTTAGACCGAAATCCAGTCCTCTTGATATATCTTCTCAAGCAATTTTGATTGCTGTAATAGTCTTGATCTTTCACCGATATTCCTACATTTCAACGATAGTTTTTTTTTTTTTAAATTGCATTGTTCCGTCGAAATTGCGATGAACCGCAAAAAGCGTCCAACGAATCTGCAATGTATCCGATGAAATTTCACCATAATGAATTGCCTATTTCATCACGTGTTCGATGAACTTATGTTGTTAATCCGATGGTTTGGCAAAGGTATGCCGCCCGTGCTTTGTGTACTGTTCGTCGCTAGAGCGACGGCATTGTTGTCTTGGTTTGGACGAATGTATGTCACTACTCGGACGTTTCATCAATGGTATGCCGCTCGTGCTCTAGGTACTATTTGTTGCTATAGCGACGCAACTATCATATTCGTTTTGACGAATCTACGTTGCTACTCTGACGCTTCATCGACGGTATGTCGCCCGTGCTTCAGGTACTGTTTGTCACTAGAGCAACGCAACTATCATCTCGGAGTGACGAATCTGCGTCGCTGCTTCGACACTTCATCGACGATATGCCGCCCGTGCTCCAGGTACTGTTCGTCGCTAGAGTGATGCAACTATTGTCTCAATTTTGATGAATGTATGTCACTGCTTCGATGCTTCATCGATGGTATGTCACCTGTGGTCTAGCCACTATTCACTACGTGATCGACGAAGGCTGCGTCACGGTTTTGATGATCATGTGTCGTGAGTTTGATGTTTTACAGTCTGTCGGGATATAGATGAAAAGTGAGCGATGATGCTGATTTCTGCGATTCGTTGGTCGACCGGCAATAGATCGTCGAAAGTCTGACGAACATCCATCAGAAATTGGGGTCAAATTCAGTAGTGACACATGTCACATTTTAATTTGACCATTATAAAAAATATTCCCTTATGGAAATTTACAACAAACTAATCAAATATTCATCATTAAAATAAAAGCCTCCTTTTAGTTGGTGCAAAATACTATGCCTTCCAAAAGGCACATGTTAAAAAGAATAATCTTCATTCATTACTGGAGATCTGGTCCCACCTTCCAAAAGGTATCTTGAAACAGTTTCCTCTAAAATTGTGCCCACACACACCAAGTGAAAGAACAAAAGCAATGAAAGAAATAGAAAGGAAAGGACAAAGAGAATGTCCATGTTCATTTCCCTGCCATCAATTCAATTTGAAGAAAATGCACTCTATTTTCTATACTTTATCAAAAGCCTAATCTATACTAAATCCAGGCTATGCAGTGCATTTTCACCTATTCATTACTCATCATAATTACAGTCTTCAAAATCAATATTTCAAGTCACCACCCCACCCCTTTATATTAATCCACCACCCCCTCCAAGTATTTGCCTATCCATGCCTTGAATTCCTCATCAATAGGCCAGTCAAAACTCATGACTTCATCAACTCTTTCTCTATAAGGTGCATACTTGGTAACAATTTGGCTGGCCACCCTGTCAAACTCTAAAAATACAATATCTACATGTGCCAACATATCCATATTACTTTTTAGTGTGCCCATATCATATTTTTGATAAATTAAAACCACCTTATCTGAAATAGTTTTATTAGTTTCATCCCTCCATTCTTGTAGGGTTTTTATATTACCATCATCCTTTAAAATGGATGGAAGGAGACCATGATGTGACTCATAAAAGGACTTCACCAGATCCCTTATCTTGATTTCCAAAGGTTCAATGTTTCCCGTGTACCCTTCAATTTTACATACAAGATTATGAGTGGGCTTGAACTTCTCAAGGGGTTAGCATCCTGCTTGGCTCCAATTGACATGAATCTTAGTTCCTTCATCCAAGGGATCCATGTTTCCATAAGTGGAATAGCTCTTTCCCTATCATTGTTAAAATTATTCATAATAGCCACCATGGATGAATAGTTATTATGTATGATATTTAATCTGTTATTCACCCCTTTGTTTAGATGCTCTAATACTGTAGTAACAATCTACATATTGCAATGAAAAAGCTCCTTATAATGATCTTCAAATATTTCTTTATATTCACTTAGCTTCCTGAGCAACTCCTCCCTACTAATATCTCCCTCAGCCTGTGGCATTTATGATGCACTAGGCTCTATTATTTAAATGGGTACACTTCCCATGTTATATGACATAATTTCCCATGAGGAACTTATTTCTGTGGTAAATTTAGGGGGTGCAACTTCTTGCGAAGTGGTAGGAGAATCAACACTAGCCTGCTCATGCTTTTGTGGTTGTAAATTTTACAACTTATCCTCTAATAATGTAACCTTTGTTTGCAACTGAATATTGTGTTGTTCTAGCTTTCCATATTGAACTAAAAAATTATTGTTGTCTATTTTGAGCTTCTCCTTTTCTGTAGTTACTAATTCCATTGTGGGCTTTGTGAATTTTGCAATATATACTGACATATTTTCTACCTCTAGATTTGATTAATTTAACACTCTCTTTATTATTAGGCCTCCTTTGTAGTGAGGTGCAAGCTTAGTGATATTAGGTTTTCTTGTACTTGGGGCTAGAGAACAAATAGCTAATGCATCCCACTGTTCACTAAAGGTAGAACCTTGCAATGCAATTGTAGCCTTTTCTTCTGAATTGTAAAGAGGCCTATCACACCTGTTTATTGTATCAAAGGCTATAGAAGAAGCTAAATCCCACTTTGGAAGTAACATAATACCACTATTTCTTACCAATTCTCTACCTTCCTTTGCAGTCATCTTTTGGAACTTGGATTTCATTTCATTCAAAACCTTTCCTTGAATGGTAGCATTAGGAAATTTTAGATGAAGACTTCTCTCTAAGGCTAGGCTATTGACATATTCATCTATCTTAGCCCTATACGAAAACTCCAAAAAAGATTGAGATTTTACAAATGAATCATCATCCAAAAAATTCATGCATGCCTCTACCTGCATATCATCTTTTTCATTGAGCCCAGTGAGGTCAACTTTACTAAACCTCATACTTAATAGTTGTGCCACCCCCACTACTAGTGCAGTGGGCATTCCTTCTTGCATTTCCTATTCTAGTACCCAAATATCATCATCAAATTCTTCATCAACATAATCCACCAAACATGTCACTTCAACCTTCTGCTTCTTCAACACATGCTAATTTGGTGGTGATGCACTTGATGGTGGAACATCAATATCCACAATTTCAGGCCCTGTTGGCCTTGGAGGAGATGGTGGTGGTACTTATGACACATGAGAAGGAGGTCTTTTCTCCTCTTGTTGGGAGGGAGCAGAAACAATATAATTTTTCTTTGTCCTTTTCTTTTTCCTCACAAAAAGCTTTATTTTTGGTTCATTGGGGGCTTGACGTGCAGGTTTCTCTTCCATAGCAGGGATCTCTCCCTCACCCTATTATTCTTCAATAGGGGCTTTCCCCTTATCCTTAATTAATCCCCCACCTTCAAGATGACCCACTATTTTTTTCAAAATTCTGGGACACACGCTCCACCTTTTGCATAACATTATCAATCTCTGGAAGAATAATGAAATTAGGTTTTTCCTTCTTTATCCTTTTCTACATTTTATTGAAAGCAATCCATTTTTTCTTTCTTCATTCTTGTTCTAAAAGATCAAACACATTTCTTATCACATCTTCCAGGAATTGGAAGATGTGCACAAATTTGTAACTCTTGTTCCTTTCCTTCAACCAGACCATGAAGCCTTCAAAGTCATATATTATCCTCTTTATTGATCTTTGCATGCGGTAGGCCTTAAGTATATCAAGTATCTTATTCCAGCCTCCTTTTGTCATCACAAAATAAAAAAATCATGTATAAAAAGGAAATAATGTTCCTTTTACTTGATTCAAGAGATGTTCATTTTCCACACTTCCTAGTTGCTACATTACCTTAAGGAAACCAATTCTTTTTGGTACATATTTTTCTAGTAGGTGAGGTGAAATAGTGGAACCATATACTCTTAAAATAGTATAATCAGGGTATGGGATAACATCTCCCCAATTGTGGTCAACCCCCAGCTCGAGCCTTCTTTCCTTGGATCTCAAGAAGTCATGGAGGGCCTTGAGAATCCTAGGTATATTCACAACCAGGGATCTCTTCAATTCCAAATCAAATAAATTTTGAAATGTCACATAGTCAAAATTCATGTCATTGTTGTCTAAGAAAGTAGTCCAACATTGCATGGGAAAATACAAGTTACCCTCTTTCCTATCCAAAATCATATTCTACCTAAAGTAAGATGCACCTTGGAATAAAAACATATGCTTCAACAATGAATACCAGCTAAACCTTACTCCATCTACTCCTTTCTTCAACCTTATCAAAACCTCATGAATACTTTCTGTAAGAAACCTCGCATAGTCACATATAGTACTATATCGGGGGTGTTGAATATGGCCTACCATATACATCCATGACATAGGATCTCCCGTTACAGGATCATAACCAATTATCTAGAAAATTAAGTAAAAGGTTTTTTGGAAGTAGGAAACAAAATAATTGACAGGGAAAGGCTCCTTATCATATTTCCCTATAGTAATCCTTTGGCCCCCAATTTTTGCTAGATACCTTGGCATGATGTGGACTCTGAATACAATCTTATTCTTATCATATTCCTCAAGGATACTTTCATTAATCTTAGGCATTTCATCATTCCACCCAGTGAGTTTGAAAACAAGAGCAAATTCCTCCTTGGTAATTTTAACCATTTCCTTCTCACCGTAAGTCCTTATAGTCCTTGTGATTGGGTCATAATTGTTGGTTGCTACTTTGAGAAATTCAACATCCATGTAGACATTTGGTACAATCAACTTTCCTAGGTCACAATTCCAAGGGTTACCAACTAGAATACCCATGTTTCTATTTCTAAACCATCCATAGAACAATTCCCATCCAGTATAAGGTAATTTGACATCCTTAATAGAATTTTTCTTGTCAATTGAACCCTCAACTACTTTCGGACCTCGGAGAAGTAGACGACCCTTAGGTTTTTCACTGGTTGAGGGTGGCAATTAGTCAGGAAGGTCTTTATTCAAAGGCCTTTTGGGTACAAAAGTCTCTCCTTTAGACGAGGATGCTTTCGACTGTGCCTTGGGAGCCATGACACAAAATGTAATACAAAGCAAGGTTTTTGGATTCTTAAAAGAAAAATTACAACTTATATAAGGGTTCAAAACTAATTATGATAATGCATGACTAACCAAGTCACCTTTATGAATGACAAACCTTAAAATACAGAACCAAGAAAAAACCCTAATTGACTTAGAGGTTTGGGGAAAACATAATTTATCAAAAATTATGATGAGGAGGTAGTAATTTAATTATTGGTTCTTTCACAAGTTGACAAGCCTAGCCTTGACATCTGAGAAGCCCGAAAACCACATCACGAGCTCTTGAAGTGTATAGAATATCCTTCACAATGCACAAATATGATTTCAAGATACGTTTTAATAGTTGTGCAACCTCTTGCATTGTTAGCTTGACATCCTTTCTATTATTAAGGCTCACTCACACAAACTAGAATGGCTCACTTTCCCTCAAATTGAGTTTTGAATGCTAGTCATTGATCAAATGGGCATATTAATTGATGAACGATCTAGATTTAACCATCTTGATTTGAACAACCCTGATTGCATGTAGCCTCAATATTCTTAAATGACATTAAGCCACATGGAACCACTTGCTAATGGTTCATGGGCCCCTCCATTCCTTTGTCATTGCAACCAAAATCCACATGTCCTGTTCTCATCACCCCTGTCATTCTTAAAACATGCACACCTTTTATTAGCGGGGAGATGGGGAAGGGATGAGATTAATTCTCACAACTTCCACTTACTCATATATTAATCAAAACCAATTGCATATGGCCTTATTCCTCCTACACCATCAACGACCCAGATTAAGATATCTCAAAACATGTGCACCTTACCTTCATTTAGTAGTGCATCCTTTATTGTTCATGTCCCATGTGAAAATATTTGATTAATATTTTTCCTTTGCTTCAATGTTTTCATGCCCTATGGGTCATTCCACGTGGCAATCTCCCGCAACCCCATTGATAACTTTTCAGTAAAGGAGGGACCCACATGGGATAGCAAGGAGTAGTCAGGATTGATCTACGTCACCCACTATCAATCATCGACTCACTTCAAAGAACTTCTTGGAAAAAATAGGCCCACCATTGGACTTGAAACATGGCGACCACCTGCTAGCCCATGAGATTATTTTAATGAAGAATAAAGTGGGACTGGTGTGCGGGGAATGGTCAAGATACCACCACATGATTCATTGATTACCATTGATTTCTGTTTGATACTATTTGCATTCTTTAGCAAATACATTGGGCCCACCTAAGCACAAGGCACATGGCTTAAGCCTACTAGCTTATGTGAATAAAATAATAAGAAATAAACTAGAATGGGAACATGGGGAATGGCTGTGATCTACTTGCAATGATCGAAAGACCACCATGTTTTTTTATTTCTACACATACAAAAAATGTTAGTTCTTAAAATGGGGCCACAAATAGGTCTATGAGACTTATCCCTTGAGGAAGAAGACTTAATACCTAAGTCTTTAAACATGAAATTACTTAGCCCGACCATGGAAAAATTAAAATGATTATCATGCAGATGGTGACCGATAGACCTAACCCAAGGGGCTAGTGTGGATAATGATTTGGATGGCTCGAGATATGACTTAAGTGACCGATAATTAGGTGTGACAGGTCAACAAAGAATTAAAATTTTCAATGGTGATGATCATACAAATTTTGAAAAGAGGGTTTCCAACCTAAAACCCCCAACCTTACCCATAAGCTCAGAATCATGACAAGGCAAGACATATCACAAATTTTTTAAATTTTTTTAGGAGCTCTACTAGATTGCGCCCTAGTTGAGTTGCAATCAACCATCTTATGTAACATGGAAACATCCTCAAGCTGTGGGTTGCTTATAATGAGGATGAACCTACAGAGCAGGTTGGTTCCCTTTGATGGATCACTTAAACTACAAAAAACTACAAGGAAAAGGGATAAAAGGATTGCTTGAAACTAAAAACTATTTCCTAAGAGGTGATGCACCAAAATATTTATATCCAACTCCTTTAAAACTATCACAATATGATTCAACAAGATTTTGACTTGTTCATAACTCAAAATAAACCATGAAGCACATAAGTATTTCATATGAAGGTGTTGGTTTGAACTTATTTCATGAAGGAAAGATAGGTTTCACAACTAAAATCTACTGAAATGGACACACAACATATAACCTACACTTAAACCTGCATCCTTTTCCAAAATATTACTTGAAATGAGACAAAAATGAAGGACTGAAAACTCAAATCACAACAAGTTCATTGACCAATTCATCTGCAACATGACACAAAATAAAAATAAGAAGGAACTGTTGTCATTATTCATTGAATCAAAAGGATTGTTACAATGAGTCTCATAAATGAGTTACAAGAACAATATTTTCTACTACAAGCATGAAAAGAAAGCAAGAACTAAGAAAATAAAGGCTTGGAGATTCCTTTATAAAGAAAATCAAAATGCTAAATTCATCTTTGATTGATTTGAGAAAGAACAACCAATCACTCATCTTGATTGATGTTGATTGCTACCCCTAACTACTTCAAACTCCTTGAGATCAACTTTTAGGTAGAAGGAAACAATTGAATTTCCAATTTGGGACTCTTCTTTGTTGCTGTAGACAAATTGATGTGTTTCCATTTAAAATCTGAACTCTGCCTCAAATTGGAATATTTCTCTCGAACCATAAACTAGGTTTTTGAGAAATTTAATGGGTTTTTTCATTTAATTGTTTCCTAATTTCTGTCAAAAAATCATGAAAACCCAGTTCATGGTTTTTGAGATATGACTGGAACATTCCTTCCTTCATTTTTGTCAAAACTCAGGGAAACAACTTGCATGGAAAGAAAGTCATGTGGATTTTTCCTCTAAAACTCAAATCAAAGTTCGAAACCTTATTTTTTTCCCCATTTTCACATAAAATTCATGAAAATAAGCCTCTTGAAATAATTAAAATTATTTTCCAATTTTTTGTCATAAAATAAAAACTCCTTGACTCTAATACTTGACTTTTAATATTATTCTTTGAAGTATGATAATATTTGAAAGGACATTGCTTTGAAATATGCTTTAAGTTTTAATAATAAGGCTTTTAATATCATTTTTTATCTTTTAATAAATCTTTGCAAATGGAGGCCTTTCCAAACCTAGGATATTTAACTTATTGACCTTTTAATGAACTATTTTGACCTAGACGGTAAAAATAGGTTATAGTGACAAAAGCTAAAGATACAGATGAAGAAAGTCTTGATGAAATAGAAGCTAACTTTGTAAGAAGGATGAAGAAATGCTTCGGCAAGTATGAAGGCAATTTACCCTTTAAATTATTTAGTTGTGGAGAAATAGGTCATTATGCTGCAAAGTGTTTGGAAAGAGATAAAATGAATAAACAAAGATATGAGAAAGAAAAGAAAAGAAAGAAGATTAAAAAAGCATAATATGTGAATGAGAATGCTAGTATATCTGATGAGGATTTAAAATATGAAGATCCTAATGACAATGAATGCTTCTTCTTGTCAATAAAGGATGAACCTACTTCTGCTAATTTTGAAAAAAAAGGAAAAGGAAAGCCCTCTAGAGAAGGAGAACAATGAAGGTACTATTATCTCTGCCCTACATGCTAAACAAGGAAAGAACTATTGGGTTGTTGAAATTGGTTGTTCACATCATATGACTGGTGATAAAAGTCAGTTTGCTAAGCTTGAAAAATATGATGGAGGCTTGGTTATGTTTGGAGATGATACTGGTGCTAAAATTTGTGGGATAGGTTCAGTAAGTTTTTATGGCAAGCATAATATTGATGATGTCTACTATGTTAAGGGTTTAAGACATAATATTTTGAGTGTTGGAAAGATGTGTAGTAAAGGATATGATCTTGCATTTAAGGATGAGAGAAGTCAGATTCGAAAAGGATCTGAAAAAATGATTGCTATTGGAAAGAAATCTGAAGGAAATATCTACCAACTTAAGGGTGCTAATGGATGATGCTTTATGACTCAAATCAATGACAACTGGTTATTGCATCGAAGAATATGTCACATGAATTTTGATAACTTGGTGAGGATTAGTGTTGTTCAAGCTATGAGAGATTTACCAAGGATTACAAAGCCTATTAATGCTATTTGCAGAAATTGTCAGCTTGGAAAGCAAGAAAGAAGTCATTATAGATCAAAGGAACATTCTACTACTGGACTATTGGATTTAATTCATATTGATCTCTATGGTCCTAAAAGAGTGAGAAGTCTACTAGATGAAATGGAATTTATGCTTTTGATTGATGAATATTCTAGGAGAGAAATCAGATGCATTAGATAAATTTAAGACATTCAAAGCTATGGTTGAAAATAAAATGAATTTAAGGATAAAATGCTTAAGGTCTAATAGAGGTGGAGAATTAACCTCCCATGAGTTTAATATGTTTTATGAAGTGCATGGAATAAAGAGACAATTATTTGCTTCGAGAACTCCTTAGCAGAATGGATTTGTTGAAAGAAAAAACAAAATAGTTCAAGATGCAACTAGATTGATGATGACTGAGGCTGGTTTACCAGAAGTTTAGTAGAAAGAAACTATTCATACTATTGTTTATGTATTTTTGTGAGGGGGAGAACATTATACCAAAAGATGGATCAAAACATGTCAAATCTAAGCATCTAAACTAAGATTAAACATATTAATCTAAGATCTAAACCTACACATATGAAATGAAACTAAGCTGTTTTAACATGCATAAACGAATCTATGATTATAGAAATGAATGCACAGAATAACACAGTCTTACTATCCCATAGTGGAGTGTACTCACCTGATGTTGGGTTGTTCCTATCACTGTGAAGCTTCCAAATTTTGTGTGAAAAATCTTGATGAGTGACTGTTTTGGTTGGTTGATTGGAGAAATGGTTAAGCTCTATCAATTGTGTTTTTGACAACACTTCATTGCTCAATGTATGTTGATTCTCCGATCCTTACTTTTGAGGAAAGGGGTTTGTTATATAGAAAATGAGATTTGAAATGAACGATCAAGATCATGCTGAAGAATATCCAGATCGACGGTCAGAGTGTGTTGAGAGGATTTAGACATGAGAAGATTGTGCAAAGTTGATTGCACAATTTGGGTGATTGAGAAATAGATTTTCCAGTCAGGGATTTAGATTGATTGGTCGAGATCTAGATGGCTTAGTTATGAATTTGATGACTTAGTTAGGAATGTGATTGATTAGTTAATAGATTAGATTGCTCGGTTAGAAAATTAGATTGATCAATTAACAAAATAGATTGCTCAGTCAACAATCATATTTTGCTCAATAAGAAAGTGGGTGAGGAATATGAATTAATTTAATTAATTAATTAATTCCTTTTTGGAGTTGAACGTGCAAATCGAGTTTGACTTTTGCAAATAAAGCTGCATTAGTTTGATTTGATTTTTGATAATCAATTTGAATAGTTTGATTTAATTATTCAAATTTTAGAGGGAAAGTGTCGTAATTAAATTATTATTTAACAATTTAATCAACTTAGGGGAATAAGGTTATTTAGCGACGTAATTAAATAATTGGTATTATTTAATTGTTTCCTTTCTCCAATTTGTTTTGGTTTTTTATCAATTGTTCTTGGCCTTTTGCATTCCTTTATCCTTTGCTATAAATTATTTGAGTGCAAATTTAGTTTTTTGCTTCGTATTTTTGTTGTTTTATGTCAATTTTTGGTTGTTTTTTTTTTTGTTTCATTGTTGTAATTGTTTTGGTTTGGAATTTGGGTATGTTGGTTGGTATTCCTATATTGGTTTTTGTTTTGTTTGGGGGTTTTTCATTTTTGTTGTTGGTGGTTTTGTATTTGTTTATTATGGTAATTGTTTTGGCCTGGTGATTTTCATTTTCTTTTGGTTGTGTTATTTGTTCTAATTATTAATTTTATTTATAGTCCAACATATTTGTTATTCTATTTGGTTTTCAATTATTTATTTATTTAATTATTTACCTTTTTTCTCTTTTGTCTTGTTTCTCTTGGTCTTTGTGCCCCCTCTCTCTCCTCACCTTGCTTTTGTTCTTTTTAAATAGCTCTTGGTCTGCATCTTTTCATTCTCTCCTTTAGCTTTGGTCTAATCTTGATTATGGATCACGGAGTGTGATCCGAAACGTTGATACAAAAATTCTCACACAATCAAAGCCAAAAATCATTGCAAAGATTATTTAATCAATCAGGACAAAATTAATTGACATTAGGACTTTATTAAATAAATATAATTTATTTAATTAGTCGAAATGATGAAACATGAATTAATCAAATAATGTTGTTTTATTTAATCAATAGAAAAATTAAGGTTTTAGGACTTTATTAAATAAATGAAATTTATTTAATTTATCTAAAATGATGAAAAAGTGAATTAATTAAATAATGTTGTATTATTCAATTAATAGAGGAATTATAAAATAAATAAAAATAAATAAATAGAGGAATTAGGGTTTTTGATGTCGTTTCAATGTGGTGTGATGTGGGAACATTGCGGGATGATTCTGAGATGATTCGAGACATTATGAGATGATTCTAAGATGTTTCAAGGTGATTTTGAGATGATCTGAGACATTATAGGATGATTCTCAACTATTTTGGGGTGATTCTAAGATGTTTTGAGATATTACGGGACGATTTTGAGCTATTTCAAGATGATTCTGAGATGTTCTGAGACATTTTGGGATGGTTTTGAGATGTTATGGGATGTTCTAAGACAATTTTGAGTCATTTAGAGATGTTACGAGACAATTCTGAGTCATTCTGAGATGTTATGAGATAATTTTGAGTCATTTCGAGATGTTATGGGATGTTTTAGGACAATTTCAAGTCATTTTGAGATGTTACAGGATGATTCCAAGTCATTTCAAGATGTTCTAGGATGTTTCAAGACAATTCTAAGTCATTTTAAGATGTTACAAGATAATTTCGAGTCATTCTGAGATGTTACAGGACAATTTTGAGTCATTCCAAGATGTTACGAGATGTTCCAAGATAATTTTGAGTCATTTCAAGATGTTACGAGATAATTCTCAGTCATTTCGAGATGTTACAAGATAATTCCAAGTCATTCTGAGATGTTATGAGATGTTTCGAGATGATTCCAAGTCATTCTGAGATGTTACAGGATGTTTCAGGGTGATGTTCAATGTTTGATGTTGTTCGAGGTGTGTGATAGGTGTTAGGTCAATTTACATGTCTACATTTTTCCCCTCTTTGATATAAAGTACTAGTTGCTTTATTTCAAAGAACATTTCCCTAGTATGCTCCAAGTGCAAGAGTTGCCCCAATATGTCCTAGATTTTCCCTAGTATGTCCCAGAAAGGATAGCATGGATGGTGCCCCCTCGAGAAATTTGGTGAAAATTTTGGATAATGAACCAATTTTTTTGATAAGCTGATGTGATGCATTTACGGACTGATTGAAGAAACAGTTGATTATAAGAAAATATTAGTAAGATTGAGAAGATAGAAGAAAGTGGATGATATTAGTCATTGATGAGTTTCTTTTTCTTTGCTTGGAGGATTCACAGCTTGAATAATCCTATTTGATGTAGCAAACAAATACGATGCACCAAGGTATTAATGACCAAGGTGACTTTGTATCCATTGCATGGACTTTGACTCCACAAATAAGGAGTACTCTTGCTCATATCAAACATACAAAAACCTTGTAGAGTGTATGAATGAGAAGCTTTAAAACATGTTAGATTAGTAATACAAGAGGTATTAAGAACCTAACATGCCACTGCTACACAAAATGCTTCAAAATAGCTTCCACACACAAAACAAAGAAAGTATTTTCCGTGGTAGTATAACAAAAATATCCAACACAAATTGAAATGACACTCAATTTCCCTCATTCCTTCCTCTCTAAATCCTTACGGACATCCTCAAGAGATCCTGGGAATGAGTCAAAATTGTAAATTGAAAGATAAGATAACAAAAAGATAAAAACAATGTTGTTGTATCACTTTCTCTATCTGTTATGGGACTATTATCTAGTTTTGATCATGTCTATCATAGGAATGAATCCATGAAGACATCTTAGGATGTTGTTGGGAATTTTCAATAGATAAGAAGTAATAATTGGCTTTGTTTTTTGTTTGTTTGCATTCAAATCCTTGTGATTGTTTGCTTGAAATTTATAGCTTTTGATGTTGCTTTGTTTGTTTGTCTGTTTTGTCAAAGGGTTAGTGTGATGATCTGTTTATTATGGATGAAACTTTATTGTGGATAGGTGATGGTGGAAATTGGATTTTTAAGCTTTTTCAATTTTTTTTGTGCTATTTGATGTTTATCAGATGTTGTTTTTGTTGCATTTTCAATATATCTAAATGTTTTTTGTTTTGGTTTTATTGAGGAACTATGGTGATGATTCGAGGATCCTCATATTGTGTGGATGCATTTTGAGAGTTTGGTTGTCCTTTAAGCATCGGTTTTATAGTATGTACCTTGTTTCTTCTCATTCTCATATTGCATGTACAAAGTTTCTTGAGTCAATAGAAAATTTATAGTGATTTTTGAGCATTTGCATCATTTTCCTCACCTTTTCTAGGTTATAACCGCACACTTGACCTTTAAACTCTCCTCCTTGACTTAAAACCTCACTTTTGACTCATGCACTAGCTCTAAATTCTCGCACTTGACTAGAAAAACTCACTTTTGACATGCTCTGGAGTTGTTTCCCCGCCCTTGCTTAAGAATCTTGCACTTGCTTTAAAATATCACATCTGAAAACCTCGCACTTGCTCTAAAAGCTCAAACTTGACTTAAAACTTTGCTTTTGTTTCATGCACTTGACTTAAAACCTCACTTTTGTTTTCTTTGTGACTTGTAATTTTTACCCTATCTTCAAATGACCATATCTTGGTCATACAAAAGTATTTTTTAGTGATTTTTTTTTAAATGGGGTAGAATTTCATGATCTTTGTAATGGTGTAGGTGGTTTTTAGTATTTTTTGTGCAGTTAAATTTTCCATTGGTGTCATGATCTTGCATTTTCCTTTGTTTCATTTAAACCCTGTTAGCATTTTCTTGTTGTCATCCTAAATGTCATTTTTCATCATGTTTTGTCATTTTGTGTTGCTTGAAATGTTCAGAGTGAAACCACAACATTGTGGGTTAAAATGATTGCAGGTAGTCCTCAAACCATTGCAGCTGAGGGAGAGATGACTTTGAGATCTGTTTGATCCGATTACCAATTTTGTGGGTTTTGCTATTTTATGAATATTTTTGGATTCTGGAATTTTTTGAATTTGTTTGGATTTTGTTATTTTGATTAAGTTGTAAGAAATCATGATAAAAAACTAATGCGAATGACCTATGGCCTCGGGGGCTGATAATCCTTTCCTACGTTGTACACGCAGAGACCACGTAGTTTGACCATTTGACTCAAAACATAAACTTGTTTTTGGGATAAAAAATTCTTGGATTGATATTCCACTTCCTTGTCTAGAGGATATGTTGCAGGAAATATACTTGAACTAGCTGTGAGGTTCAAGAAAATGTTGATATCTCAGATTGTTTGAGTGAAGGAATAACCCAATGATGTTGTTTTGGTTTTGATGTTTTTCGCATGTTTTTGATTTTTGATAATTTTCATTTTTTTTGGATTTTTACCCTTTTGCTTGGGGTGTAAGATGTTGAAAACCTGGATTGGTACTTCACTTTGTTTTTTCTAGAGGATGTGTTGTGGAAAAGCTTACTTGAACTAGTTGTGGGGTTCAAAAAACTATTGATATCTTAGAATTTTTGAGCGAAGGAATAACATGTTGTTGTTATCTTTGAAGGTTACCTTGGTAGTGCGTTGGTGGTACACCTATTGTTGGGATGAACTATTTCAAAGGTTACCTTTATAGTGAATTGGTGGTACACCTTGTTTATGGGATAAATCATTCCAAAGGTTACCTTGTTGTTGGGACGAATTATTTTGAAGGTTACCTTGGTGGTGAGTTGGAAGGTATACCTTGTTGTTGGTAGATTTTTAACCTCTTTCCTAGGGTGTAAGATGTTGAAAACTTGGATTGGTACTTCACTTTGTTTTTTCTAGAAGATATGTTATGAAAAAGCTTATTTGAACTAGCTATGGGGTTCAACCAACTATTGATATCTTAGACTGTTTGAGTGAAGGAATAATCCATGTTGTCGTCATCTTTGAAGGTTACCTTGGTAGTGCATTTGTAGTACACCTTGTTGTTGGGAAAAATTGTTTTGAAGGTTACCTTGATAGTGTATTGGTGGTATACCTTCTTGTTGGAATAAATGCCTAGATCACAACATGAGCTAGAAGACATAAATCAAGATTTATTCTGAAGCAAGATGCAAGCATTTTCCCCCAATGTCTAGCAATGTAGGTGATGGATTATCTTGTGATAGGATAACATGTTTGGATAGAGTATACCCTTTGGAAAATGCCTTTATTACTCAAATAATGTTGGATAGGATATGATCAACGAGAATGAACCATGTCAAGATGTTTTCCATAAGCAAGTGTAAAATGGCTTGTGTTCATTATGGATAACTTAAGATGCTTCTACCTAAAATAGTTCATGTAGATGCTCGATTCTACACATGATGCATGTTTTCCAAGTTTTCACCATGGTACTTGTCCAAAGCACCACTATAGTGGTTTTCACTGGAGGATTATTTTTTTCTTGACTGTTTTCTTGATTTTATTTATTTATGATGTCACACAAGATGCCTGTTTACTAGGTTTTCATCATGGTGAAACTGTTTTGCTCAATGTTGAACCGCCCGATGGTGCTAATGTAGACACTATTGGTGCTGATATGGTTGTTGTTGTCATGACGTGCCAATGATATCCTGCTTGGAGGAGTTGTTTTGCTAAGATACAAATGCTTGAATGCAACCCCTAATAATTATTGTTTCCTTGTTTGATACTAAAGTTGACCTTACCTTGATGCGCACATCATGATAGGTGCCCTTAGAGTCCTTATGATAAGGAGTCATTGCCAACACATGGTCAATATGAGATTTGGATATCATGGATGGAAAAATACGTTGAGGGATATGATATTTAGATGGATTGGTTGACAGTTTGGAACCTTTGATTTTCCAAACTGGGGATGATGAGCAATAATGGGTGGATATGGAGGTTCAATTGGGACCAACGTCTTGATATACTTTATAGGTCACTCTTAAAGCTTTCTTTTGTGAAATTTCTGATGGATGAAATTCCCTTTTTAATTTTTCCCCATAGTTTCTTTGACTAATGGAGTTTGATAGGGATGATTTTTTTGCTTTTTATTTTGTATCCATTTAAACTTTTCTTGTCCATTTTTCTTTGCTAATTCTTTTTCTTCAATGACTTGTTCCTTTCTTTGATATAGCTTTTTATTTTGTTGTTGGTCCCAATCAAAGGATGGAAATATATGTGGATGATGATTCATGACATGGCTAGTTGTAGCGTTGGTATCAATTTCATCATAAGGACCCTTCATACTCTCTATGTTGATGATTACATTAGATAAAGTTTCCCCTAGTATTATGGAGGTATCACTGATATGTTTAGATTCATTTGAATAACCAAGACCTTGATGCTTAGGTTTTCCAATAATTTGCACTAATTCTAGGATACCTTGTTCATATAGGCCTAATCCTCTGTCTTGATACTGAATCTGTTGAAAATTTTCATTTGCAATAAGATATATCTTACCTTGGAAACAAGGTATTAGTCCTTCTCTGCTCTGTTGTGGATCTTCAAATGTGGTAACTTCATTACTGATAGGTTCCTTCAGATGTGGGATACCTTCTTGATTGACATCTTTGGCTCGATCCTATGAAATATCAAATTTTAATGCTTCTTCAAGAGGTATTTTTGATTTACTATCCATGCAAAATTCTTCCTTATGATTTATTTTTGATATGTCTTCATAAGATGTTTATGATTCACAACTTATATATAAGTCTTCTTTATGATCCATTTTTGATATGTCTCCATAGGATGTTTCCGATTCACAACTTATGTATAAGTATTCTTCATGATCCCTTTCTGATATGTCTCCAACTTTTGCTATGTCTTGATCTTGTGTACAAATGTTAAAAGTAGGAAACTCTTGTTCTTTGGTAATGATATCTGTAGACACTGAAAATTGGTCTAGGCCTGCGACACCATTTTTGATATATTTCTAGTGTTCATGGTCATGATTAAATAATGTAAATTATTTAATTATTTTCTAAACTCACCTATCATCTATTAATTAAATAAATTTAATTATTTAATTAATTCATTATTACCTCTATTCAATCTTGATTAATTAAATAAATGTTGTTTATTTAATTATGCCACTAATTAATTAATCCTCTTTCCAAATTAAATAAATTATTATTTAATTTACTCTCATCACATTTTTTACTATAATTAAATGTTCCTTTCCAATTATTTAATTATTCTAAAATCTTTTCTCCAGTCAATTAAATAAATCTTTATTTATTTAATTTAATCTCCAAATTTTGAATGTTGAATTAAATAATCATTTAATTCATAAAAATAATTATTCTTCACATATTCCTCTATGATTAGATAATCACTTATTTATCTAATTATTCATTTACTACTTAAGTTGAGATTTAATTAAAGCAGTCAGTTATCTCTTGATTTAATATCTAATCATTTCTAACAAACAAACTTTATGGTTTGATCAGTTAGTCTTATTCTTCTGCATGCAAGCCCTTATTAATTAAATAACTTTATTCAATTAATTAATTCATTTGTGTGTTCGAATAGACCGTTTCATCCATTTCGCTCTTTATCTTTTACATGAAATCATTATTCTTCTGAATTTCAAACAGTCTCAACTAAAGATTAAATTATTATTTAATTTAATCTCCACTTTCTAACTCACGTTATTACTAACACTGAATCTCTATCACATGGAATTCATTAATCTCAATCATCGATCTATCTTTTGAATCTGAGCTGATCATTCAAAAACCAATTTTCTATAAATTGATCTGACCTTCGTCATTATTCCTCCTCCTGAAATCTATATACTTTTAGGAAGTGAATTAAATAGTCTTTGATATTTTTCTAAATCAATTATCACATAGGCCATACTTGCATACTTGTTAAAATCTTGGGGAAATTATTATACAACAACAAAATGGAGAAGTGCAATCGAGGTTATTCATGGAATCATATAGATGTTAGGTGAGATCTTTCTATTTATATATGCTTTTTAGTTTCCATTGTTCTTTGTTGTTAGCGTACGATATATTTAGAGTTTATTGCATGTAGAATTAATTAACCTTCTTTGTCTTTTTATTTTCCTTAGTGTTACATTGGTGAACCCGATGTGAAAACACCATCTTCAAAATCTGTAGAAAGTTTGAATTTTGCAGGTACAGGTATGACGAGACACATTTGAAGTAAAAAATGACACAAATGACATTCTGAGCTGCATATGAAATTTCATGACACATCTGCTATTCTGTGACAAATTTTGGCTTCTCTGTGATGCATCTGACTAGTAATAAGTTTTCTTAAATTCTATGTTTTTGGTTTTTATTTTTTAGCTTTTTTTACAACTAATTTCGAGTTTGCAATGTGTGTTTTAGGGGAGTTAACATAGTGTTTGAAGGATGATTCATAGAAGAAAATAATATAAACTCTTTTGTAGGATGATTGACAAAGACAAAGAAAGAAATCAAACTACTAATCACTTGTCTTACAAAACCTTTATCGAAGAAATTTGTGAAAACTACTAATGATTCGTTTGTAAGACCAAAGTCAAAGATAAAATTTTAAAACAAACGAATTGCTTGAGTAGAATAGATAATCGTCATTTGGGTTTAAAAAGAATCAGTCTTCTATGTTTGGTGCATTTGCACAAATTTTTAGATTAGAACCCGATTCGATAACAAAAGTATCATCTCGCCTTGCGCATTCATGTGATGCTGGGTGTAAGAGAAACTATTATTGAATCTAGAATTTGGACTTGCTTTGGTGGGAAAAAGTAATCACCTCAAAGTAACTCATAACTGGTGATGAGCTAAAGCCAATCTACTCCCAACTGGTATATAAATTTTAATGCTAAGAAAAACTCAACATTACAGGAGCTCCTGCGGACCAACAATTGATTCCCTTAGTATCCTAGTGGTGTGTCAAAACCTGTAGAGTGTAACCTCTACAATCTGGGATAATACTGCCTCTCAAGTGGCCTTCTGAATAGGTGCCCATACTAATTAGCCAAATTGTTTATAGATTAACCAAAAGCCCCTATTTCTAGTGCAATAGGTTGGACCTCTGAAGCCGTCTCACGTTCATATAGTTCTTAGTAGAGATGAAAAGTTCACCATGGGAGAGTCATGTGAACTAAAGCTTGGCTAACCTGAGAAGTGTGTGTCATGTAAGGGGGAGCTAGTGTGGTCAAGCTTCTAGTCATCCACTTTGAATAAGCGTAGCTCAGAAAACCCAAGTGAGAATTCAACAAGTATTGCCATTTCCAGCCTTAGGATTGTGCATGTTTTCTAGAAATATACACGTTCATGATTATCAAACCAAAACACTTTGTTTTCAGATTTTCTACATTTTCCAAAATTTGATCATGAAACAAAGTCAGTCAAAACCACAACTGTCAAACAGAGTTGCATCTGTTAATTAGAAAACCACAACTATCAACTTGAGTCACATCTGTGAACTAAAAATTTGCAACTATCAAAACTAAGTCCACTGTCATTTACCAGAAAAACTGAGTTGCATATGTTTAACAGTATGCCACATTTGTCATAGTGAGTCACATCTGTCATAGTGAGTCACATCTATTTAACTGTTAGCCACATCTGTTATATCGAGTCACATTTGCCTATCAAAATTCAGAGCATAATTTACTAGAAACCACATGTGGGACTGAGAACCACATTTATTAAATTATGCGACGCATTTCTAATAGTGAACCACATTTTCCTGAGAACCAGAAAACTATAATTCACTATCACAGTCTGAAACCAAACAATCATACCAGTTTCTATTTTTCATAGTCATCCTTGGAAAAAAACTAGAAAGTTTTCTCATACTTTGCACAATTCCATCCTTTAGGTGTCATTTAGCCTTAGTGATAGGCATCCTAGTTATGAAACTTAGTTGCATCTTAGGAGCACAGTTCAAACTTTTAGAAAAATCACTTTGCATAGGATAACTTTCTACGTTTTGGGAAAACCCTTGCTTCAAAAAAATTTATCATTGAACCTGGTCACTTGTCAACTTATCATTTTTCCTACACATGAATCCTTCTAGCTCATCAGTCTAGTTTGGGAGTTCACCTTATCTTTTGGTCCTAGTTCTACACAGGTTCCTTGAAAAATTCAAATTGTAGCATTGGTTAAACTATAGGTGGTAGGTAACCTCCTTTTAGAATCATTAAGGATTGATTACCTTAGAAGTTTTCTTGGAATTTTTCATACATAGTCATTTTCCTCCTAGCATAACATCATTTTAGACATTCCTTATTTTTCATAAAATACCAAAAAATAGTAGCATTCATTCATTATATCCAAAAAAACCCAAAATCATAGACTAGAACATATCATTCTTAGATGTAGATTTACATCACCCCATTTTGAGCAACATCTTTCATGGTCGAAACAAGGTCTTAAAAGAAACATAAAGAAATGGATGATCCACAGGATTTCATTAATCCCTTCTTGAACATACCATTAGGAACAAAGAGAACTCACAAAGCCTTGCTTGAAAAAATTGTCACTAGAGACACACATGGACAGATCTTTGTAGAAGACATAGACGTTGCTATCAAGATCCTGAATTTGCATCTTTTATAGATGAGTGTTTGGCAAAGGATGCTCAAAGATACCTAGCAAAGCTTCTAGTAGAAGGTGCCACACTACCACTAGGATTTAACATACACACTTAAAAAAAACCATCTACTCAAGGAACAAAAACCATGACATCGAGTGTCTCTATTCCTCAGATTACTACACCAATACCATCTGGCATACCTACTCAAACTACTACAACAATACACACAACACTATTTGGTATAAAACAAGGCCTAAATTTTATTGTAGGAGCATCCTCATGGAACCCATTTGACACGAATACCAGAAGTAAAAGGCCCAAAATTGGCATAAACACAACACACACTATACCATAGATCACCACCAATACTACCATTCTGTAAATAGGGGTGATATAAATAGGACATATACCCACACCGAATCAGAATCTATCACAAAATATTGTATTTCAGAGCACTTACATCGATCCTAACAACACAACCAACATGTAGATGTTCTACAAAATCAAATGCAAGCCCTCTAAAAAAAATGGATAGTATGTCAATGTCAGGAAAATGAACCATTTCAGCACAAGATTTATGACCATGTCCCTTTGAAAAAGCACTATACAGGACAACCTTCCCACACAAATATATTATACCAAATTTTCCTAAGTATAATGGGAAGAGAAATCCTCTGTAACACATGAGGGAATTTTCCACAACATGCATGGACATCTCGTATGACCCCAAGTACCTTATGAGACTTTTTTCGTGAACCCTTGTGGGGATAGCATTGGAATGGTTCTCTAAAATTCCATACAACATAAATCATGGGGCGAATTAGCTAATTTTTTTTTGAAACACTTTGCCTTCAACATTGACAATGAAATCATGATAGCTACCTTGTGTCACACCACACAAGAAGACAAAGAAAATGGTGTAGGAGCATCCTAAGGTTGCCTTAGGTTTTTTAGGAGGTTGACTAGGACAACTTTGTCTAGGACAAATAAAAAATCTATCTTGGTTCATTTGTGTGTGTGCCTTAGTGGCATTTTTGTTGTGACTTGCTCTGATGAAGGTCATGTTGACCATAGAATAGGTGTCAAAGGTTTAAACTCAAATTTTGGTTTAGGACTTTGAGGAGGTTTTGCAAATTTTTGAAAATGTTGTTCAATGGGAGCTACAAGTGGCCAAGGAGAGGTTAAGGGAGAGGATAACTGATTTAGTGACCCTATTTATGGGATGCATCGGTATTGGAGTGAGGTTGGAAGCATTTGAGATTGTTTTTGAAGTTTTGAATTCAAGGAAAGCAATTGTGATTTAGTGTGAATTTTCTGGTTTTTGCATTGAAGTGGGGTGTTAATGGATTGATCATGGCACTGTAATGTGTGTAGGATGTAGAGTAATTGTTCTTCAAGCATTGTGTGGCATTAGATAGTTTCTTTATTTGGTTTCAAGCATTGTTTGTGGTTGATTTTGGTTTTCATACTGTTGCTGATCTGAACTAGGCAATTTGTAAGTATGGGGTGTTAGTTCACTTTCCCACCATACAAATTGTACGCCCCTTTGGGAATTGTGACTAGACTCCATGGATGTACATATAGTAGGGTTAGGAGCCTTTGATAGCACAAGAGCTACTGTGGAAGTCTTCTCCTAGGCGAGCCAGGGAAGTGTTCGGCTAGGGAAGATCTTAGTGCAGAGCACATGATTTGTAGGGGTGTCAATTTCTCGACAAATTACCTTATGGAGAGGGTAGGTATGAGTCTTTCCAAGACAGGGTAAGGAGAAAGTAACTCCAACAATCCATTTGGTGAGGGAAGGACTTAACAGTTTGCAAGGAGGTCAGGAAAGGCTTAAAAGGCCTAGTTTTCTCTTTTTCTCAGGTTAGGGTTTGGTATGGATAGTTGAGACCCAAGACCCCAAAAAACTATTAGAGGTGGGCACATGAACCAAGAATCCCAAGCAAATATTGGGTGTTCTTTGGAAAGATTTGGAAAAAAAACCTGATTTCTCAGAGAAGGAGACCTATTAGGGCTAGTAGCCTTCTAAGCCAAATAGTGAGGTTAGGTGAAAGCGACTTGCAGATGGAGCTAGGTGGACCCCTAATACCCTTAGTAGGATGGATTGAAGACTGTAGAAGCACCTCCACACCCCTGTGAAACTGAATTCAATAATTTGGAGGATTGGTAGCCTTTAGGGTGGATTAAGGGCTAAGGTAAGTGTTTCAAGATTGCACCAAGTCTTGACTTGGTAGGAGGCTTATGTTGATAGTTGGGTTGGCAAGGAGAACTAGGGGATCCTAAGAAGGAAGAGGTCCTATAGGTTGCAAGTGGTGGAGTGAGACACCCTAGAGGTCTTCCAAGCAAGACCTAGAGCATGAATCAATAATTGATTCATCCAACCTCCCTATCAGAAAACTTCACCACTTTCTTCTAGAGATGGAGGAGTTTAGCTATTCGATGTCTTGTTGAAATACCAGAGAAACAAAAAGTCACAACATTACTTGAAAATATTCATCCAAAACTACGAAGTGACTTAAGAGTAAATTGTTGTACCTCTTTTTTGGACCTAGTGAAAAAAGGAATTATACTTGAGAAATCCCTCATTGACAAAGGTGAAATTATGATGCTAGGTAGGAATCTAGTTGTTCAACACCAAAATTCCCACAATGATAGGAATAAATTTTGGTCCAAAAACAAAAAAATAACTAATGATGGTGTTGTTGATGCTAAAACCCTACACATAGGACCAATCATTACTTTTAGAGGACGCAACCCCTCTCATGACATACCTAATAGTGTTGATCAAACTACCAAATTTGTCCAAAATTCACAATAACAATGACCATAGAGGATATTTCCAAAACATGAGTTTACCCCCTTAGGGGAACCAATCGAGATAGTTTTCAAAGAACTGATAAAACATAAAATCATACAACCTCCAGAGCCAAAACAATATGATCCTAGACAGTTTAAACCCTCATGGTGGGATGACAACGCCTTTTGTGATTACCATCAAACTAAGGGACATAGCCTACAACAATGCCGACAACTGAAGAACATCATACAAGATTTTGTTGAAGATGAAACAATAGAAGTCAACGGGAAAAAACATACCAAAAACAATGACCACAAGGTCTTCACAGATCCATTACATGACCATGGGAAAGGAAAGGCCTCTAGTTTGGGAACTAATAATAATACCCCGACTAGTTATACCAATACCAAGTATGACTATAACCAAGGTACAACCATCAATCATATCCGAGCTGCTGATGAAAATATCACACCATTACCATAAAGAAAAGTCCTGAATGTGCTATCAATACATCCAGAACTAAGATAACCATTCCAGGTCCTTCATCAAGGCCATATCCATAGTCTTCCAAGCTGAAGTATAATTTACTTGACTAGTTGTGGAAGACCCCAACATAAATATCCATCTTGGAATTGTTGACCATATCACCAGATCATCGAGCCATCCTAGACAAAGCCTTGCAAAGCACAAATGTCCCCACCAACTTAGATGTCAATCATTTTGAAGAGATGGTAGGATACTTAACCAATTATAATCATGCTACCTTCTCTCAACAAGATTATCCAACTGAGAAGACTGACCATAATGAGCCATTACACCTTGAAGTTATTGTCCATCAAACAGAAGTTAGATGAGTCTTGGTAGATGGAGGAGAAAGGTTGAATCTTTGCACCTTGACATTGGTTAAGGCATTAGGTTTCTCAGAAGAATGTGTGGACACCACTAAGAGTATATTCATAAAGGCATATGATGATGAGGAAAGATCATCTAAAGGAGTTGTAACACTCCCTATCAAAATTGGCCTTGCAGTTATGGACACTAGTGTCCAAGTCTTGGATCTTGTCCTTCCCTATAATCTATTACTAGGTAGACCTTGGATACATGCTATGAAATCCGTACCTTCCACTTACCATTAGTGTCTTAAATTCCCATACAATGGCACCGATATCATAATCGATGATGATCCAAATCATTTTCAATATTGCACTAGCCTACATGAAATACCACAACGATAGGTGCCAGTTAATTAGGATGCTTCATCCTCCACTTTATCCCTATATGTTGATCCATCAACTCTTTCCAAATCATATGCATCCCAAACACCATCACCCGCTCCCAAGGTTGAGATCCAAGATAAGGGCTACGATGAACATCACATGAAAGCATCCTATTATGTCAACCAATTGGTTCCTCCTAAGTCATATGGTTTACCCACAATAGATAGGATAAAATCCATTGTTACAATACATGTCCCTCCTACAATGAATTTCACAAAATGGGGAGAGTTAAGTAAATAAGCTATGGATCAAGAAGATGTGACCTCTTGGTTATATAACAAAGACAATGAAAACCCTCCACCGTTTGTCCAAATATCTAAAGATCAATATGGAAAAGGCTTCATGATAATGCAAAGGAAAGGATATGACAAAAATAGTGGGTTAGGGATACATTAGAATGGAAGGATTGAACTAATGATTGTCTCTCAGTGACCAAAAGGCCTAGGGCTAGGGTTTCAACCGATTAGGATTGGCATTCCTAGTACCTTGACACCATCACAAGAGGAATTAAGTTCTTCTGAAGACATCAATATATCCCATGAAACATCCAACCCATTCTACTATGACTCCCCTAACTCAAACGAATATGAATGGGATTCCCTTTCCTCCACCAACATAATGGACCTAGATAAGTTATTTGGGGAACTTGACTAAATGCTAAATCCCTCTTTGAATTCATCTGACTCTTGTCCTCAAAAGTCTTTGAAAAAATAAGAATGGATCAAGCTCTATTATTGGGAAACCCTCGATCCTACATCTTGGGAACCTAATGAACCACCTTCTGATGACCTATCCCTAGCAATGGTACAACCACAAAGTCTACCTATCCCTAGGAAAAAAAAAAAAAAGGAGTTAGTCTAAAACTTCTATGATCATGTCAACCAATCTATCCTCACCTTGTCAGCCTCCACCTTTGATAACTCCGATGATGACATGCCCCTCGTATATCCTCAACTTATCGATTGGGATCAACAAGGCACCCCCATCTTAGACATATTTGAGAACGATGAAGCAATAGCTAAGTTCATGGGGCTGCGAGAAGGAATACCTAGAGGTGATCATAAGGCTATACTTACCAAAGACTTGGATAACATGGCATATTTTGGGGAGTCTTTTAACACCTCCAATTGGAAAAGTGAAAAAAAAACAATGAAAATGACAAGTCCCTAGGTGAAAATAAAAAGGTGCCTTTGGACAATGAAAAAGTAAAAATAAAGGACACATCCAAGGGTGAAAACCTCTCCGAGGTACCCAAGGATGGAGGTTTGAACATTCTCCCAGTTTATAAGGAAAAGTCACCAATGTTAGTGGAATAATTTGTCGAGATAAACATAAAAACTGAAGATAATCCTCAGGTAATTTACTTTGCAACATCTTTGATAGAGATAGAGCAACCAAAGTTTCATGACTTCTTTACAAAAAGATAGATCAATTTTGCATGGTCATATGCCGACATGCTTGGGATGGATCTTGACCTTATATTCCATCATCTACCATTACAACTAGGTGTTAAGTCCGTCAAGCAAAATTTAAGAAAAATGCATCCACAAATTGCTTTACTAGTCAAAGTTGAACTTAAGAAATTATTGGATGTTAGCTTTATCAGATCAATAGACTATGTCAAATGGATTTCTAATCTTGTGCCAGTAATGAAACCATCTGGGGGCATCCACATTTGTACATAATTTAGAGATATAAACAAGGCATGTCCTAAGGATGACTTCCCTTTTCCAAACATTGACATGATAGTGGACCTAACAACAGGGTATGAGATGCTATCCCTCATGGATGGTTTCTTCCGATATAATCAAATCAGAATCGCACTTGAGGATAAACACAAGAAATTTTTTAAATTTCCATGGGGAACATATTGTTGGAACATCATTCCTTTTGGGCTCAAAAATGTTGGAGCTACATACCAATGTGCCATGACAACTATATTCCAGGACCTTGTACATACACTCATGGAAGACTATGTGGATGATTTGATAGACAAATCATTGACAAGAACTAATCACTTGCAAGTCCTAGATAAGATATTTCAAAGACTAGAAGCATACAAAGTAAGGCTAAATCCAAAAAAATGTGTATTTGGCATTCAATCAAGAAAACTTCTAGGATATATCATTTCTAGACGAGGCATTGAAGTGGACCTCAAAAATTTGATTTTGTACCCCAAATCCTATTTATACGTAGGGTTTTGGAGGGTTTTTCTCCAAACTTCTATATTGAACACACTATTTGTCAACTTATGACATCCATTTCGCATTCAAAACCACTTCAAAATCAATTTCTTTCACCACCATCAAATTTTTGACTATCAAAATACCTAATCAGGACAATTTCCAAAATTTTCATTTTTTTTTTCAAAAATTGTCATTTTTCCCGAGGGGGCATACCCTAGCATATTTCACACTGAGGCATGAATGAGGCATGTTTTAATTGATTTTATTTGACACAAAGCTGAAACGATAGTGTATCAAAGAGGGGAAAGTTTTAGACACCGAAAATTGGTCTAGGCCTGCGACACCATTTTCGACATATTTCTAGTGTTCATGGTCATGATTAAATAATGCAAATTATTTAATTATTTTTGAAAGTCACCTATCCTCTATTAATTAAATAAATTTAATTATTTAATTAATTCATTATTACCTCTATTCAATCTTGATTAATTAAATAAGTGTTATTTATTTAATTACACCACTAATTAATTAATCCTCTTTCCAAATTAAATAAATTATTATTTAATTTAATCTCATCACATTTGTGACTATAATTAAATGTTCATTTCCAATTATTTAATTATTCTAAAATATTTTCTCCGATCAATTAAATAAATCTTTATTTATTTAATTTAATCTCTGAATTTTGAATGTTGAATTAAATAATCATTTAATTCATAAAAATAATTATTCTTCGCATATTCCTCCGTGATTAGATAATCACTTAGTTATCTAATTATTCATTTAATACTTAAATCAATATTTAATTAAATCAATTAGTTATCTCTCGATTTAATATCTGATCATTTCTAACAAACAAGCTTTCTTGTTTCATCAGTTAGTCTTATTCTTCTACGTGCAAACCTTTATTAATTAAATAAATTTAATTAATTAATTAATTCATTTGTGCATTCGAATAGAATGTTTCATCTATTTCAATCTTTATATTTTACATGCAATCATTATTCTTCTGAATTTTGAATAGTCTCGACTAAAGATTAAATTATTATTTAATTTAATCTCCACTTTCTAACTTGTGTTATTACTGACACTGAATCTCTATCGCAAGGGATTCATTAATCTCAATCATTGATCTGTCTTTTAAATTTGAGTCGATCATTCGAAAACTAGTTTTCTATAAATTGACCCGACCTTCTTCATTATTTCTCCTCCCAAAATCTATATACTTTTAGGAAGTTAATTCAATAATCTTCGATGTTTTTCTAAATCAATTATCACATAGGCCATACTTGCATACTTGTTAAAATAAGAGGGAAATTATTATACAACGAAAAAAATGGAGAAGTACAATCAAGGTTATTCATAGAATTATACAGATGTTCAATAATACATTTATGTTTATATATGATTTTTAGTTTCCATTGTTCTTTGTTGTTAGCATAGGATAGATTTAGAGTTTATTGCATGTAGAATTGCTTAACCTTCTTTGTCTTCTGTTTTTCCTTAGCATTACAATATCAAGAGTATGGGAATCTTGTCTTAGATGAAGATCATCTACATGTCCATTAGGAGTAAGAATTTCATGGGTAGATGTATGTGTGCTTAGTATATGGATTTGTTCTTCTTTTGGAAAACCTTGGATGTCTTGGAAGATATATACCAAGTCATTATATTATTTTTATGGTAAGATTTCTTGATCTTGATTTTGTGTGGAATTATCTTTGACATGCTTTAGATCACATTCTTGACATGGATCAATTTCAAAGAAGGGATTTCTTGTAAAGGATCCTTGTCTTTCCTCAAAATGTGTACATACAGGTAATGACTCTTGGCTTAGATATTTTGCATTGAGTATAAGTGTTGGATCAAGAGTCTCTTGATCATCAATATGTACTACCATAAGGTTGGATGATGTCAATATATCTTGGACTAAATCATTGCTAGACTTGGGTGATTGATTTTGATTATTCTTGGGATTAAATTCTTGATGCGTGTCCTCTAGCTCACTGGATGATGCAAAAACATTGTCAATGTGATCGATGATAGATAGCTCTTGATCGTTGTTTTCAAATTTTGAGGTTGAGACATTATCATTGTTGTCATTGGTAGATGGACCTTGAACATCATTTTTAATAGCCGTTTCTCCCTGATCATTGAGGTCTTGGATGAGGTTTTTAAGTGTTGTATTTGTTTGTTTTGTGACCCTTGATTTTGTGGAACTCACATCATTCGTACTAGTTATACCAAGGGAGTTTAAATCTTGTTTCACCATAAGTTGGAGTATCATTGATTTTGATAAGTTCTTGTTGTACTAGTTTGTGCATGATTACCTCTAAAGTTTCTCCCAAAGGGGTGAATTTCCTTCTTGGTTGGTATTCTTTCCTCTGTGGCTTTTCTTGATTTTGTGGAACTCCTTGATACTATGTTTGAGGCACATTTTGATATTTCACATGAGGTACACCTTGGTATTGCAAAACTTCTAGATTCTGTGATTAAGGTACATTTTGATATTGCACTTGAGATACACCTTGGTGTTGTAGAACTTCTAGATACTACGGATTTTGAAAGTGTTGTTGATGTCGATATTGAGGTGTTTGAGGATTTTCAAGATGTTGATATGTAATGTTCCAACTTTGTACATGGAATTGGTGATATGTCAAATTTTGATTTCATTTAATTTCCTCAAGATCTCTCTCAATTTTATTTAGGGAAATTTGATGTTCTGGACTTATTCCTTGATGGGGGTTTTGAAAACCTTGATGTTGTTGCCCTACTTGATATTGTGACCCTTAATAAGAGTAATTTTGGTAATAGATTGACATGTTTTGGGGATGTTTTGATACTCAATACCCTATCAAAAGATCACTTGGTTTATATTCTCATGGGCCACTTACATGATTTGTGGTGTTTGTCAAAGATCATGAAGTATGTATGTCTATTGCCACGCGGGTGGTGGTAATACGAGTCTTTTTGCTGCTATGTCTACTTTTTCTTCCTCTTCATCTAAGATGATTGATGCAGTGATAAAATAGTGGGGTGTTTCATTATCTTGAAAAATGAAGGTTCTCAAGTTGCTTATGATGTCAGTTTGTTCACCTTCGATATATGTGAGACTAGGTTGAAGGATTGGTGCTACAAGATCTAGTTGTTGAATTTGGGGAGTTGGTCACTAGATGGTCATAAATTTTGATGGTGTTATGGGATGGTTGCTATGAAGCTTAAGAACCTAGGGTTTGAGTGTTGTTAGTACTAATTTTTGAAAATCAAAATGTTGAAGAACTAAGGTCGATATTCCACTTCCTTGTCTAGAGGATATGTTGCGAGAAATCTTACTTGTACTATTTGCGAGTCCCAAGTAACTATTGATATTATGGATGTTTGAGTGGAGGAATGATCCTAATGGTTTTTTTGATTTTGATTTCAAATAGGTAGGATGAAAATAATGGATGTGGGACTATCTGACCTTTTATCTTTCTAATTGTTTTGGTTCAAACAATGATCTTATAAACAAATCCCTCTCAATTTTTTCCCCGTGTTTGAAGTATGGAAAGTGATAAGATAACACTTGGACTGACTCAATAAGAATGGACTTATATGACATTCATGTCTATAACCTAGGTTGTGAAATCAAAACACCCAAGCCATAGTTCCCAAATGTTTACTTTGATTAATGTAACCTAAAATTAAAGCCAGAATGTTTGAAAAACTTTAAGGAAAGATCATTTCAAAAGGGTGCAAACATAAGGCTTCTTTCACAAGTATGCACTAAATCAAAGGGTTTTTGGCTCAACCATCTTGTTCAATGTTTATTTTGAATGCGTTCTTTTTCTTTAAATCAATCACATAATTCGATGTCCAATTATTGTAAATGTAATGGGCTAAGTTTAACATAAACTAGCAATCACGACCCTAGGAGATAGAAACCATTCTCTTAGGTAGGATTTCTCATGCTCTGAAGAGATGATTTTACATGCAACTTATGGTGCGGGCCTATAGGAAGACATGGAAAGTAACTTATCAGAAGTAAATTCTGATGCACTACTTTCAAAGAATGTTTTTGTATAATAGGGTAGCCTCTAAAAAAATTTGGTTCTTAGTGGTAATTGTGAACATGGGAATCTGACAATCACCCACTGGCCACTTAAGGCTCTTTAACCGTTTCCATTCCACTTAAGGCATGGGATTAGGTGCAGTTTGTTGTTAGCATGACTTAAAGCTACTTTCTTACAATTTTATAACCTTTAATATAGCCCGCCAGTAAATGTTCTTCGAGACCTTGCAATGAATTCTCTATTGTAGGATGTATCTCAAAGCAAGCCCCCACTTTAAGCTAAAATTTGAAAAATTAAGTGCAATTCTCAAAAATATTCTTTTGCTCACCCAAGATCACCAAAAGGTGTAAGGGGAGAAGATAAGACACTTCAAGTTTTCCAATCAATGAAAGCACAGTGAACAATCCATAGAAAATTGATTCCTTTTAAACACCTCGAGTGGTGTTATCCCCATAAATATGTGAATAACATAATTTTTTTTTTATTTGTACTTGCACCAATAGAAAGTATTCAAGATATCGTTCAAAGATCACAATGGTGCAATACAAAAGAAATAACTTGTTCATTTTAAGCTCCAAATTTGGGTGTTTCTAAGAAAACAATCCTCATCTCTAATTGGTCAACAAATGAAAATCGTGTGTGTGTTAACAGAAAGGGAAATCATTTGTGCTCTTTTAATGCACCAAATTTAAAGTTTGTAAGTTAAGAAAACATGAAATTGGTTCATTTTTTAAACACTAAATCAAATGTGATTTTGTGTTTGTTCATTATAGAGCACCAAATTTAGATTCCTAAGTTAAGAAAATAGGAAATTGGTTCATTTTTAAACACTAAATCAATGTGAGTTTGTGTTTGTTCATTTCAGAGTACCAAATTCAAATTTCTAAGTTAAGAAAACATGAATTTGTTCAATTTTAAACACTAAATCAAAAGTGAGTTTGCGTTTTTTCATTTTAGAGCACCAAATTCAAATTCCTAGGTTAATTAAATGTAAATCTAAAAAATTGGGACCGATCGTCTTCCCTACAACAAATGCGTTAATGTTATTTGAATCTTGCATTAGATCTGTCAATATCTATTTGTATATCCAAAAAAAACAAGCTAGTGGAAAATCCCATTACAATAGTGCAGGATCCATGCACTTGTCTGTCAAAACAACTGCTAAAAAAAAAGATGCAAACACGCAAAAAAAAATGTAACTACTTAGTTCCATAAATAGATGCTCAAATTAGACAGTAAAAGCTAACACTGTCAAAAGCAAGTACGAAGGTCTTTAAGCAATAGCATAACTCCTGATGCAATAACATAGTTTTAAGTCAATAGCATAGTTTTCTTGATAGTCAAGTGCAGAGGTTTTCTAGGAAGCACATGAAAACTCTGTCAAATGTGTTTCTAGGACCTGCAACTTCAAAAACAACTCAAACGAATGTTAGAGGAGGGGACAAGGGTCCCACCGGGCATGCCAAAAGGTGTGAGGGGGAGAATGTTAGACCAAAAGATGGATCAAAACATGTCAAATCCAAGCATCTAAAATAAGATTAAACATTTTAATCTAAGATCTAAACCTACAAATACGAAATGAAACTAAACTATTTTAACATTCATAAACAAATCTATGATTATAGAAATGAATGTACAATAATAACACAATCTTACCATCCCATAGTGGAGTGTATTCACCTAATATTGGGTTGTTCTTATCACCGCAATGCCTCCAAATTTTGTGTGCAAAAGATTGATGAGTGATTGTTTTGGTTAGTTGATTAGAGAAATGGCGAAGCTCTATCAATGGTGTTCTTGACAACACTTCATTGCTCAATGTATGTTGATTCTCTGATCCTTATTTGTGAGGAAAGGGGTTTGTTATATAGAAAATAATATTTGAAATGAATGATAAAGATTGTGTTGAAGAATATCTAGACCAATGGTTGGAGTGTGTTGAGAGGATTTAGACATGAGAAGATTGCACAAAGTTGATTGCACAATTTGGGTGATTGAGAAATAGATTGGTCAGATAGGGGTTTAGATTGATCAGTCAAGACTTAGATTGATTAGTCAGGATCTAGATGGCTTAGTTAGGAATGTGATTGATCAGTTAATAGATTAGATTGCTTAGTTAGTAATTTAGATTGATCAGTTAACAAAATAGATTGCTCAGTCAGTAATCGTAATTCGCTTAATTAGAAAGTGGGTGAGGAATATCAATTAATTGATTTAATTAATTAATTCCTTTTTGGAGTTGAACATGCAAATCAAGTTTAAATTTTGCAAATAAAGTTGCTTTAGTTTTATTTTATTTTTGATAATTGATTTGAATAGTTTGATTAATTATTCAAATTTTAGAGGGAAAGTGTCGTAATTAAATTATTATTTAATAATTTAATCAACTTAGGGGAATAAGGTGATTTAGTGACACAATTAAATAATTGGTATTATTTAATCAATCAGGACAAAATAAATTGTGATTAGGACTTTATTAAATAAATGTGATTTATTTAATTGGTCAAAATGATGAAACATGAATTAATAAAATAACATTGTTTTATTTAATCAATAGTACAATTAGGGTTTTTAGGACTTTATTAAATAAATGAAATTTATTTAATTTTTCTGAATTGATGAAAAAGTGAATTAATTAAATAATGTTGTATTATTCAATTAAAAGAGGCATTAGGTTTTTTGATGTCGTTTCAATGTGGTGCGATGTGGGAACATTGCGGGATGATTCCAAGATAATCTGAGACCTTACGAGATGATTCAGAGATGTTTCGAGGTGATTTTGAGATGATACGAGATATTATAGGATGATTTTGAGCTATTTTAGGGTGATTCTGAAATGTTTTGAGACATTATAGGATAATTTTGAGTTGTTTTAGGATGATTCTGAGATGTTTTGAGATGTTACGGGATGTTCTAAGACAATTGTGAGTCATTTTGAAATGTTACGAGACAATTCCAAGTCATTTCAAGGTGTTACGAGACAATTATGAGTCATTTTCAGATGTTACAAGACAATTTTGAGTCATTTCAAGATGTTACGAGATAATTTTGAGTCATTTTGAGATGTTACAGGATGTTTTGAGACAATTTTGAGTTATTCTGAGATGTTACAGGATAATTCTGAGTCATTCTGAGATGTTACATGATAATTCCAAGTCATTTCAAGATGTTATTGGATATTTCAAGATGATTCAGAGTCATTCTGAGATGTTACAGGATGTTCCTAGATGATGTTCAATATTGTTTGATGTTGTTCGATGATGTTTGATGCTATTTGATACTGTTCGATGTTGTTTGATGTTGTTCGATGATGTTTGATGCTATTTGATACTGTTCGATGTCGTTCGATGTTGTTCGATGTTGTTCAATGCCGTTCAATGTTGTTCGATGCTGTTTAGGGTGTGCGATAGGTGTTAGGTCAATTTCACATGTCTACAGTATTCATCCGAGTTCAAGTAAGAGAAAACAATACAAATACTCCCTATGAGCTATGGTATGGAAGAATTCCTACTATTAAGTATTTCAAGGTATTTGGAAGCAAATATTATATCAAAAGAGATGGAGACTTTGGGAAAGTTTGATACAAGAAGTGATGAAGGAATTTTTCATGGATATTCTACTAAAATAAAAGCATACAAATATTTCAATAAAATACTAAGAAAGATTGTCGAAAGTTCTAATGTTAAAGTTGATGAATCAATGAAGAATTGTATTGATATTGATGGATATATATCTGATGAACCTAATTGTGTGAGAATGGAAGAGATTGTGGAAGGACGGGAAAAGGATGAGCAAGAAAAGCAAGATGAATAGAATGAAAGAGAAGAGGAAGCTCCAGTGGTGTCCCCTAAGACACCTATGTATGTATAGAAGAATCCTTCAAAAAATCAGATTATTGGTGACAAGCCAAAAGGTGTATTAACTAGAAGCAAAGCTGCTGCTAAAGTAAGCCTATGTTTACTTTATGAAATTGAACTAAAAATTGTAAGTGAGGCATGTAATGGTGAACATTGGATGGAAGCTATGAAAGAAGAACTTATGCAGATTGAAAAGAATCAAACTTGGGAGTTGGTCCCAAGACTAACAAATAAAAACATTATTGGATGAAAGTGGGTGTTCAAAAATAAGTTGAATGAGAATGGAGAAGTGGTTAGAAACCAAGTGAGAATTGTGTGTAAAGGCTACTCACAAGTAGAAGGCATAGATTTTTAGGAGACCTTTACCTTGGTATCAAGAATGGAAGCTATAAGGAAGTTCTTAGCATTTGTTTCTCATAAAGATTTCAAGGTTTATCGGATGGATGTCAAGTCAAAAATTTTGAATGGTGAGCTTGAAGAGGAAGTCTACATGGAACAACTAGAAGGATTTCAGTTGTCAGATCAACCAGATATGGTGTGTAGATTGAAGAAAGCCTGATATGGATTAAAGCAAGCTCCTAGAGCTTGGTATGCAAGGTTAGACATGTATTTGATTCAACAAGGTTTCAACAAAGGTATGGTAGATAGTAATCTATATTTTAAGATTGAAAATGATAAACTTTTGTTTTTAGTTGTGTATGTTGATGACATTATCTTTGGAGGAAATGAAAATTTGTGCAAGATGTTTGCTGAAGAGATGCATAAAGAATTTGAAATGTCTATGTTTGGAGAGATGAATTTCTTTCTTGGGCTACAGATCGATCAAACAAAGAAAGGAATTTTTATTTCATAGTCTAATTATGTGAAAGATATGTTGAAGAATTTTTGGATGGATGGTTCCAAACCAGTATGTACTCCTATGGTGACTTGTTGCAAACTAGGTAAAGATGATGATTCACCTAAGGCTAATTAGAGAAAGTATATATCTATGATAGGTGGACTACTATATTTGACTGCTACTAGACCAGATATTATGCATGTTGTCTATCTTGTGGCTAGATTTCAAGAAGATCCTAAGGAAATACGTGTTGCTGCAGTTAAAAGAATTTTTAGATATTTGAATGGAACTTTGGATTATGGGTTATGGTATCCCAGAGATACTGATTTTACACTTAGTGCTTATATAGATGTAGATTGGGCTGGATGTGTAGATGGAAAAAAGAGTACAAGTGGTGGTGCATTATTTCTTGGATGCAAATTGGTGGCATGGTTTACTAAAAATAAAGGTTCAGTTTCTTTGTCTACTACTGAAGTTGAGTATATTGCTAGTGAATCTTATTGTAGACAAGTTATATGGATACAATAAACATTGAAAGATATCACAGTGGTGTATGATAATCCTATTTCTATCTTCTATGAAAATACAAGTGCAATTAACATTTCAAATAATCTTGTGATGCACTTGAGGACAAATCATATTTCTATCAGGTATCATTTCTTGATAGAGAAGGTTGTAGAGAAGTAAGTAAATCTTGAGTATGTTTTGACGAAGGATCAAATTGCGATATATTTATGAAGGATCTTCCTAAAAATAATTTTGAGTATCTCTGGGAGAATTTAGGGGTCATTTCTCCTCCTTTCTTGAACTAGATGCATATGGAGATGCATTAGTTCGATGGACCTATGGATTTATCTTTCTTCTAGACTTATGTCTTGTGGCTACCTCTCAGGGGGAGCAAGTAGTATCACGTGTTTTCATTGTGAGTTTTCTGTTGACAAAGGATAAATCAATGTTAATATCTTTTTCCTTTGCCATTGATGTCAAAGGGGGAGAGAAAAAGAATATTGTGAAAAAAAAAGAGTAGAAAAAAAGAAGAAAAGAGAGAAAAGGAAGAATGTGAAAAAGTATTATCTGATTATCTATTAAGGGGGAGAAAAAGAAAGAAAAATATTGAGAAGTGTATTCAAAGCTAGTATGTTGTCTTTGATGGTTTTTCAAATCATGTGTTGCCATCAATGAAAAAGGGGGAGATTGTTGCAAGAGTGGAAGGAATGATGGAAGGATTGAAAGTGTTGTCATTGATGTCAACTAGTCAATTGGTTATCAACTAGTTGTTGTTGACTATATATGCCAAGGATATTGAGAAAATTGTATTGAAGATTGCAAGTGTTTAGGTTTTTCTCTAGTTTTTTATCCTATGTTTGTGTGGTTTAGATATGTTGATCAGGGTGGTTGGAAGATGCTATATCCATATTTTTGGTTGTTGATTCATTGTTCAGTGTGAGTTGTGTTCACTAGTTGTGAACTGTGGTTTTTTGTGTTTTTGGTTGAGGTCTGGGAGAAATGTTGTTGGTCTAGATTTATCTTTGGTGAAGTCTTATGACCTTCGGTTCTAGATATTAGTTGATTTGACTGTATTGAAGATAATTTTGGTATCTGGAAAGTTCATGCTTAATTTTTCTATGTGTTTTACACTAGGTTGGAAAACCTTGTGTGGAATACTAATTTTGAAGTTAGTGAAGTGTGTTGGATCTATTTCAGTCCTCATGAAGCATGTGTTTGGGTCACCCTAATTCTAATTCCACCTTAGGTTGTTTTGGTGTCAACCTAATTTGAATTCAATATTGGATGGCTGACTTTGGATATGTTTCAAAGTTGAAGATAGTATAAATACAAGATGAGTTAGTGGTGAAAACACACACAAGAGAAAAGAAGAGAGATAAGCGAAAAAAAAGGTGAAAATAGAAGCGAGATTGATGCTATTCTATGTGTGTGATGTGACTGTGGTAGATTAGTGCAAAGATTAAATGATGAGTTTCTAGATATAGTGAGCAGAAAGTGTACTCTATCTTTCATGCATTCTTGTGAGTAGTTGTGGTGGATTTCTCTATTGCATTGAGATTGTCTTCTCTTTGTGACATATATCTTGTATCTTATTTGTATCCTTATGGTAGTGAGCCCTCTAGGTTGTTAGCCCTGTTGGACAGTGAGTCCTATTCTAGATAGTGAGCCCTTGTTTTGGTAGTGAGCCTTGTCTCTTAGGTAGTGAGCCTCTTGCAATCAGTTTTTTCCCTCATTGGGTTTTTCATGTAAATTTGGTTTTGTTGTTGTTTTGTGATGGTTTTCATTTTCTGCACTTGAACTTAATGTTTAATCATTTAAGCAGTGTTAAGGATTTGTTTTGATAATTGGATTAAAGGTTTAATTCTATGACAACTGATTCACCCCCCTCTCAATTGTCCTATTTAACACAACAAAGCTTCATGTGCATGTTTTGAAAGTGTGTTTGTATGGATGAATGTAATCCCTTTATTAAATATCATCTTGCATCCTCAACCCTTGATGGGAATCCATGATCCATGCCTCTATCTTCCTTCCATTCTAACCGTTGATGGATTATTTAAATCTTGACCATCAGTTTCATTTTTCCTATTCTATAAATAGAGCTTACATCTATTGAATATGGATCCATCTTTTAATAGTAAAATTTATGCTATTAAAATCACACTCATCTTCAAGCTTTGCAGTTTCAAAGCCTTCAAAATTTATATCAAGTTCAAATTCTTCCTCCTCATCATCCTGCATAGGTTCAACATCTAAAAGTAAATTTTTATCAAATTTGACATTGAAAGATTCAACAATTTTATTCAGCCTAATATTAAAGCATTTAAAGGCTTTGCTGTGAGTAGAGTATCCTAAAAAGATACCTTCATCTGTCTTAGATTGAAAACTACTTAAGTTATCATCATCTCTCTTTATAAAACATTTGCAGCCAAATATTCTGAAATATTTAATTGAGGCCAATTTACCATACCACGGTTCATATGGAGGGAAATTAGATTTCACTCTGATTTGGACTCTATTCAAAATATAGACAGCTATGTGAACAACTTCTTTCCAGTGCATGTTTGGCAGATTTGCTTCATTCAACATAGTTCTTGCCATCTCTTTAACAATCCTATTTTTTCTTTCAACAACCTCGTTCTGTTGGGGTGTTTTGGCAGTAGCATATTGTCTTTTTATGCCATGTCTGTCATAGTAGTCTATGAATTCTTGTGAGGTAAATTCACCACCTTTGTCAGATCTTAGACATTTCAATTTTAAATCTGACTCTCTTTCTACCATTTTTCTAAAAACTTTAAAACGTTCAAAAGCTTCAGATTTATGCTTGAGAAAAGTAACCCATACCATACGAGAGTATTCATCAACAAATAGCATGGAATATTTCTCACCATTGATAGATCTAGTCCTTGTAGGACCACATAAGTCAGTATGAACAATTTGCAGAGGTCTAGTAGAAGAATGTTCCTTGGATTTAAAGCTTACCTTTGAGACATTCTTTATAGACTGCATTATTAGGCTTTCTTAGAATAGGTAGACCTCTTACATTATGATTTTTACTAATTCTAACCATATTTTCAAAATTAATATGACCTAGTCTCTTCTGCCACAACCAACTTTCTTCAACACGACTCATTAAGAATATATTTAGCATTTTTAGTTTAAATCTTGATCATAGTAGCTTAAAGCATCCATTAATGGCTTCCATGGTAACTTAGTTGCATCCATTTAGCATATTTTAAAATTAGGACTTGCATCTTTAACTCTTGGATGAATTTAGAATGGATTTTCATACATTTACATCGATCATCTTAGCTTTTATCATATTAAATTAGCTTTATTCATTTTTCGCATACTATTTCATCGGTTTCATTAGTTTTCTTCAATAAAACTCATTGAAACAAGTTCATTATCCAAGGGATTGGGAAAGGGTCACCATTCCATATCAATGCAACACCACTCCCCCAATAGGATAAGTTTCAATGGATTAGAATAGGTGTTTTTGAAGATTTCTTATTTTAATATGTTAGTTTTAATGGATTCTTAGTTTAGTTTACATTTGTACAAGCTGAAATTTAAAAATCCAAATTGATTTAAACTATAAACCTCAAATCAAAATTGCAACATGAAATCAATGGAGTTTTTCTTAATTAAAAACATATGAAAAAATGAAACTAAATTATGCAAAAACTAAAGCAAATGCCTTCAACAGAAATTAAACTCCATTGTTATCCTTTTCCACAATATCTTGTCTTTGCTCTCAGATTTTTGTATGAGAAAAAGCACAAGAAGCTATGCAGAGTTGGATTTTGATTAGAATGAGATTGGAGTTATAAATGTTTTTTGGTGAAAAGAAGAGGCTTTTATAGATGTCCTTGTGGGAAAGATCCACATCTTGGGAAGAATGTGGGATAAATAAATGAGACGGTGAAAATGCATTTTGAAATTGATTGAACTGGATTAAAATAAAATTAAATAGATTTATAATATAAAGTATGTTAAAAGCATGGAATAAAGACATTTACAAATTTAAATGATTGATTTGATGAAAATAGATTTAATGATTAATGATTTTATGAATTAAAATTATTTAACGAAATATGTAAATGGAAAAATGTTCTTGTATGAATGCAAATGATATTTTAATTTTCAATGTAAATATATTTAAATGAAATATGCAATATTTTAATGAATTTATGGAGATATGATTATGCAGTGAATTTAAGTGATTTATGAACATAGATGATTAATGTGAATGCAAATGATATTTTAGTGATAAATGTATAAATGATAAATGATTATGATTAAATGCCTATAAATGCTTATAATATTTGAATGGTTTTATGAATATGGAGATGATGGACAAAAATGATTATGAGGACATTTTTATGCATCTACATTTTCCCCCTCTTTGAGACAATGCAACTTGTTGCATTGTTTCAAAGAAAAATATTTATTAATTGATACATGCCCTAGGGAAATCCTAGTAAGGATGATGATGAATATGATATGCCCCCTCGAGAGATTGATCAAAAAATATTTGATAAGATTAATCTCTCAATAGATCATGAGGAGAAGATTTGATAATTGACTTTGCGTGAGTGATTAAGCAGAGATGCACATTTGATGAAAGTGCACAGTTGGTAAGCGAAGATGTATATTTGATGAAAATGTACAACTGATAGGCGTAACTAAACAATTGATTGAAATGATCAGTATAGCCAAGTTGATGAGATGGTTAAGCTGATTGAGATTGATGCTAGCACAAAATAATGATTGATTAATAGATTGAGTGATTAGGGAACAACAAACTCCCATGCTAAAAAGAAAGTTGCTTGATTTGATATTTGAAGACAAGCATCAGTTATATAAACCAATTAATCATTCTTTGAAATCGGGAGCATGAAGAAAATGAAATGATGAAGGAGATGGATGACGGGAGAAATGAAGGAAATGAAAGTGATGAAGATTCTTGTGCTTTACAAAGTTCTTTATCATCATTGAGCTTATTATGTCACAAATTAGTAAAGTGTCTAGATAACATGAACATCTAGATGACCTGAATACTATTTGTGTTTTTATTTAGTAGTGAAGTATAAGCATCTAGGCATAAGGACCTTAGATGACCTGAATACTTAATGCATGGAAGACACTATCAGACAAGGAATGTTCTCATCCATAGTAGACTCATATGTCCTTGATGATTTTCGATAACCATGTCTTAAGACGAGTCATCCTGTGAATAAGAAACAATCCACATACAACAAACAAGTGAGCATGCCCCATCCTTGCCTCTCTAGCCCAAGACATCCTCGAGAAGCTAAAAGACATGCCACCAAAAATAAAATCATAAAATAATCAAATATCAACAAACAAACATGCATCATGCTTCAATGTAGAATTGATTATTGTCACAGTTTATGCGGTTGGTTGGATTTGAAAGATGGATCGATAGGTATGCTGCAATGTTTGTTTGATTGGCAATTGTGGCACATTTTGATTTTGTTGAAGTGCAAAGCTGCGTGGCAATCTGAAAGCATCATTATTTAGGGATTTTTGAGGTTATTTGATTTTTTTGGATTTTTTGGATTTTTGAAATATCTATTTTTTTTGGGTTTTTTCAGGACATTTTCTAATTTTTATGGATTTTTTCAGGACATTTAATGATTTTTTATGGATTTATTCAAGACATTTTATGATTTTAATGGATTTTTTCTAGACATTTTATGATTTTTATGGATGTTTTAAGGATATTTTATGATTTTAATGGATTTTTTCAAGACATTTTATGATTTTTATGGATTTTTTCAAGACAAATTATGATTTTTAGGGATTTTTTGAAGAACATTTTATGACGGAAATAGATGGATCTCAAGCGAGTAGATAAATAAAAAGAGTAGTTTCTCTGACTGTGAGATGTTCAATATCCTAACCCATAGCTAAGGGTGAGGAAATGCCCCAGTGAGGAATAGGACCAACCTAGTACACATGACAAAGTGAGCAAGCGAGGGGAATGTCAAACATTTCACAAGCCATGATGAGTATGAAAAGGCTATTTTGAAGTAGAGGGGGAATGAAAATGGGTTGAAAAGATCAAGTAAAGTTAGGAAGGATAGAGGAGCAAAGCCTCTACACATGGCGTTGATTACTTGGTTTTCGCCATGGTACTTGCTCAAGGCGCCACTAAAGTGGTTTTCACCATTGAATGAATTGATTTATCTTTAATTTTTTTTTGCTGTCACCATGATACTTGTTTGCTAGGTTTTCATCAGGGTGACCATTTTTTAAGGACTTTTTCTTATTTTTATATTTTTTCAAGACTTTTTAGCCTAGCTCCTTGAAGCTAGGTATAGAATTGATAAACATCAGATCCATAAATTGCCTTGATGCTGCCCTGATCTTGTTTGGATGATTGTACTGGATGAAAGGACCCAATCGGGATGAGGATTGCAAGTGGAAAATATGAAGGATGATAGATGTGGTAGATGAAAGAGGCTAGGGTAGGGTCCCTAATGTGCACACTTTGTGGGCCATCAGGCTTCAAACAAAGAGGAGCTTGGGCGACCAATGAGCTAGAGTACGTGAAGGGGTTGTTGTCAAAGGTCCATTGAAAAACATCGCCAATGGAGGGATATGATGGATATGTGAACATGGATGGGTGGAATGGAATGCATGGTATGAGTGAGAGTGAAGTGGATAGAGACCTTATATCAACAAGCTCTTTGTTTGAATTTTTTCCTTGATAGATGCCCCCAGTGATTTTTTATGGAGAGATATACTTGGAGATCGAATTTTTCCTGATTTTACTTTTGAATTTTATTTTTGATTTGTCCAATAGCTTTTTATTTTGGCTAGGGGACTTGTCTTGATCTTCTTTTGTTTTTTATTTGTCCAATATCTCTTTAATTTGGCTACTCGTCTTGATCTTTTTTTTTTTTGACTTTTCTAATAGCTTTTTATTTTGGCTAAGGGAATTTTCTTGATCTTACTTTCTTTGCATGCTTTCTTTTGATTCTAGATCTCCATTTGAAAAAGGAACTTTTACCTTTGATTCTTGAATTACATCCTTTTTATTTTCTTTGGGTGATACTTGTTGATCCATGTCTATGAGGTGGATGGATGTGGGTGAGATAGGTAGGGTGACATGAATGTTTAGTGGGAAAATGAGAGTGGTGATGCCATCAACAGTGTCTTTGGGACTATCCTTTTTGGTATTGATAATGTCAAAGGAAGCTTGCACATCCTTAATGACTTGGCAAGATGGCTTAGTAGAGGTGACAATATGAGGTTTATATCCTAGCCTAGGGAAGGTAGGATGGAAGGATGATGATTGGATATCCTCAACAAGGTCATGATCAAAGAGTAGGTTATCATAGATATCCTAGTGAAACATTGGGTTATTATAGATATGAAAAGCTTGAGTGGAAGAAAATATGGAAAAGGCAGGTGTATCATTAGGATCCCAAAAGGTTTCAATCTAAGCACAATCATCTTTTGGCATTCTTTCTACAACTATTTTGATATCATTGTTGGAAGATTGACCCTTCTCGATGATATTAGCAGTGTCTTTTGCTAGTAAATTATCTATACTATATTATCCACATCCCATATCATGGATTTGGACCTTGGTGCTTGATGGTGTGGTAAATGAAGTGGATGAATTAGTCATTTGTGGCTTATCATAAATGTGGGGAGATAAAGGTAGCTTTCCAAGGCAAAGAGCATGATCTAGGGTATATTCCCCTACTCCTTGTTCTTTCACTTGTATTTTGATCTCAGAAATTGGATTTTGAGGTGGATGCTTTTAAGGAATTAAGATCAACATATGCTTGAGAAGGAGATGATTCATGATTTCTAGGGATTGTGATTTTAGTTTTATGACTTAGATTATGGCAATACATGAAAGGGTTGGGATCTCCTAATATTGTGATTTCAACACCATTGTGTGGGAATTTAATGCACTGTGGTATGTAGAAGGTACTACTTGCATTACATGAATCCAAGGTCTTCCAAGGAGGATATTATAGGTTAGTGGGAGATCAAGGACTTGGAAAACCACATCCTTTACCATAGGGAGAAATCTGATTGGTACAGTAACTGATCCTTTAGACAAGCATTCCTCTTCATCATATGCCTTTACGATAATCTTGTTTCTTAGATCAACCACATTTTCAAAAAAACCTAATTTTGTGATTAATTCTTGGGTACAAATATTAAGACCTGTTCCTCTGTATATTAGAACTCGCTTGATCTTGACATTATGGATGAGGATGTCAAAGTGTAAAGCTACATTATGCAGTTGTTGAGGGGATGAATCATCATTTTTAGTAAAAGTGAGAGTGTGAGGAGAGGTGATTTGTCCCACCATAGCTTGGAATTGGTTCACATGTAGGTCTGTCGACATTGTAGCATTATAAAACACTTTATATAGGACAACTTTATGCTCAAGAGATAGGCGTAGAAGCTCAAGTATGGAAATTTGTGCAAGTGTTTTCCTTAAATGTTCTATGAGGTTATATTGCAAAGCTTGTGCAGTGGGTTTTGCATTAGGAACTCTAAGGGTGACCGTGCCTTTGTGGGTAGTAACCTTGCAATTAGATTCTTTGCCTTTTATAATGAAAGTGTTTACATGTTTATCAACCTCACTGATGTTATGTATGGTATAGTCATACTTAGTCATAGTATAGTTTACACCATCACCAGATTCAAGGGCCTTTCCTTTATCCTTTTCATTCTTAGGGAAAGGGTTTTTAAACACCTCATGATCAGAATTACCAAAAGGAGTGTGTCTGTCAACTATTATCTTATCGTCATCAATAAGGTCTTGTATTAAATGCCAAATTTTATTGCAACTATTAGTCTTATGTCTTTTGTGTCTATGATAGTCACAAAAGTGATCCTCATTCCACCATGGGGGTTTGACTTGTGGATTATATTCCTTCATTTCAGGTAGTGCTATAGCATTGTTTTCAAGAATTTATTTTAATGCGGATTCAAGCGATTGTCCCAATGGTGTAAAATTTGTTTTGGGAAGCTTATTTTTTTTTCTTTTCCTTTATCTGAAGAGTAACCATTAAGGTTGGAGATAGGTAATGAAGTTTTAGTTATTTTTGCATCAACAACTCCGTCATTGATTACATTCTTATTCTTAACCCAAAAAGGTGTCTTGTTGTTTGAGCTTGATTTTTGATCTGTCATTATTGAATTTAATAGTTCCATCATCAATGAGAGTTTTCTCAATTCAAAATCCCATTTCTATGGCTACATCAAAGGAATCCAAGCATTTAAGGAAAAGTTCCCTTCCGTTTTATTTGTTTGAATTTTGAAAAAAGAGGTCAACCAATTTTTGATCAGGAATGGTATAAGGTAATCATTTTGTTAAATGTCTCCATCTTTGTAAAAATGACATAAAATATTTTCCTGGTTTTTGTTTGGTGTTAAAACATTTTTCCGTAGTTACTTTAAGGTCACAGTTGAAGCTATAATTGGAGATAAATTTATTAGCTAGTTATTGAAAAGATTTGATGGTTGGGGGTAATCATGAAAACCATTCCATAGCTTCTCCTCCTAGACTGTAAGGGAATAATCTCATAAGGTATGTTTCATTAAATGAGAATTCCATGGTAGTAGCACAAAATTATCTCAAGTGGTCTTTAGGATCTCCTTTTCCTCTATATTTATCAAGTTTAGGTATGTCCAAGTGACTAGGAAAAGGTGGCATTGGTATGCTTGGATCGAAAGGATAAGGATGTTGGCTTTCAATTGTTTATGTGTTAGGTTGTCCTTGATGCCAAAACTATTTTATGGGGTTCATGACATCATTGATTCTATTCTTTGGATTATTAGTCTAATGAATGTATGTCATGCAGATTCACATGGTTGGTATTATGCAGTTATGTAGTTAAAGGATTGAGATGATATGCTTAATAATTTTCTTGATGGATGTTGACAAGATACAGTTTGACATATGATTTGTAGTTACATGTTACAGTTTTTCACATGGTTCATGGCTGGCACATGAAACATTGATGTGATATGATCTTGATGGCTCATGATGATTAAAATTTCTTTGCATGGTCCTTTCATATCTTACAGTTACAGAATTCAGTTTTTGTTACATGAACATGTTGGTACTGATATTTGACATGGTGTTATTTGTATCAGGGCATGCATTTTCTTCAAATATGTGACATTGTTATCTTGACAGGTCTCAAGTTTATCCAGTTTGATCTTTTTCAGGTTGTGGTGTATTTAGTTTGGTTCAAATAGGAAAAGTGTTTCAGCATGACATACTATCTTGTCAATACTTATGAGAAGTTGGTTTGATCTTGTGACTTCACCACTGGTACTTGGTATGTTTTCATGAAATTTGGCTCATTGATTATACAATGCACTACTAGCAATTACCTTGTCAAAGGTTTCAAGCATTATGGTTATTGACTTACATTGTTCTAAAAGGTTCATAGTCATTGTTTAGGCATCATTGTTTTATCATATTTTAATTTCACGTGACTTAGCAAAAGTCACGTCACCTTGTGGCTCAAAAGGTATATACAATTAGTCACTTTGTATGTGACATCAATATCAAAAGGTGATTTATGTGGTAACATGGTTTATAAACCCTATCGGGTTTCCTTGAGCATATAGCTATGGTAATCTTACCCTATCGGTTACTTTACATTTACCCTGAATTTGACTTTGAAGTAAAGTCACATGAACTAATGGTTGGAAATGACTATAATTTTTTGTTGAACTGACATCAATGTGTTTTGAATATTGATTTGGGTTCATTGAGTGTATCGGGCTTGTTAAGATGATCTGGCAATGGTGATTTGGCACTGGCTATGTGTATTTGTTTGTGATGTGGCATTGACAGTGTGGAAGTAATAATCAAAGTGATTATGGTATCGACATCCATTGTAAATGTTTCCGTCAATGGACTCATAAGCATATTAATAAGTTGATTATAATTATGGTTTTTTTTAATTCTCCGAACTTCAATGTATCATTAACTTTTAAAAAATCTTCTAATGTCATGAAGAAGGAAAGAATAGGGAAAAGTTTTTTTTGTTTTCATTGCTTAGGGTTTGGAACCCTAACCACCGCCATGGAAAGATTGTGATTATTGTTACTCTGATAATTCATTCTTGCTGAAGTGCTAAAAATAGAAAGTGAAGCTCATTGTATTTTCTATGATGTGTATGGTTGCTCGATCTATTATTTTTCATTGGCTAAAGGCATGAATATGAAACGAAATTCGATGGAATTTCTTCTGCTGGGTTGGTAGAAGCTTTTTGAAGGTTATCATGCTCTTTTTAGTTTCATTCTTCATTATCAGGTATTATCTCTTCTATTTTGGGAAAGTGTAATAAGGAAGTTAGCATTTCTTTCTACTCAAATTTGAAAGAGATTTAGTGGGTTCTGAAAAGATATCATGCTTTTCATTCGATTTATTTTTCTCCATTATCTGTATTATGAAAAGGTTGTTTGTTTTACTCAAGCCTTATGAACATTGTGTGGTGAAAAGGTTATCATTCTTGGAAGTTTTTAGCAGTGACATTTTATGCTTATATCTTGGTAGGTGAAGACAATTTCTGATGAAAAAAGATGTATTATTTGTTGTCCACATGTCATTGTATTCATTGTTCTTGGAACATAATAGACATTGTATTTTGTCTTATCTAAAACCTTCGGTGAAGTCACTTGACAGAATGTGCATATTTTGTAATACACACACACACATATATATATACAGTGATTAATCACTGTTCTAGTGTTGTAATTTTGAAAAATGTTAGATTGAAAAGATCGGTAATGAAACCTTGTAAATATGATGCAGCATTTATGTATCTAATGTGTCTGGTATTTTGGAAATTCAAGTATGAATCTTTAAGATTATATAGATTAGAATGAGAGGTATATGAGAGTTGTATTTGAAATAGAGAAATCCTTTGATATATTATTGTTTTGAGTTCTTGAATATGGGGTTGGTGCTCCTTGAAATGGGTGTTTCTAAATTTGTAGAAGGTGTTGGTGCTCCTTGAAATGGGTGTTCCTAAATTTGTATGGGGTTGGTGCTCCTAGAGTGGGTGCTCTGAATTTTTCCAGGAAGGCTTTGTAAGTAGTAGTTTTAAAGCTTAAGCTAGTAAGGTAGCATTTCTGGAGTGGTTTTCTACCCCAAGTGGGTTTTCCACTAATCATATTATTTGTATTGTGGTCTCATTTGTGGTCTCTTTGCTTTAATGTGATAATGTTGTAATGATCCTTATTTTTCTTTGATGTTTCTCATTTTAGTTCTTTAATGGTTGCATTCAACTCATGAATGTATTTATCATTGAAATATTGAGAGCATAAATTATCTAAGTTTTATTTTATGGCAACTGTTAAGTTTATTTAAAACACTGATTCACCCCCCCTTCTTAGCATTTTCTGACTCCAATGATTGGTATCAGAGCATAGGGTCCTCATATAGGTCTAAACCACCTAGGATTGATTCTTGTTTTGGAGTCTGTTAAAAATGTCACAAGCTCATGAAGGTACTTCTGTAACTAGAGATCCATTGTTTGATGGTATAGACTACGTGTTCTAGAAAATCAAAATGGAAACATATCTAATTTCCATTGATCTTGATGTTTGGAGCATATTTTTAAATGGGTATACTATTCCACCTGCAATACCCACAGATGCTGTTGAAAAAATGAAGTATGAGACTAATGCTAGAGCTAAGCATGCCATGTTGTTTGGATTAACTAAAGATGTTCTTGTTAAATTCATGCATTGAAAATCTTCTCAGGAAATCTAGGAAAAAATTAAAACCATTTATCAAGGAAATGAAAAAGTCAAACTGTCAAAAATCCTTACTCTCAAACATCAGTTTAAGGAAATGAGAATGAAGGATGATGAAAAAGTGGCTGAATATTTATTGAGAATAGATGAAGTGGTTAATGCTATGAGAGGATTAAGAGAATATGTAAAAGAGTTTGATGTGGTTACAAAGGTCATTAGAACCTTACAACCTAAATTTGAATATAAGGTTTCAGCCCTTGAAGAAAAGAAACATTTTGTTCAGCTTACCTTAGATAGTCTTCAAGGAACTCTTATTGCTTATGAAATGAGAACAAGGAAAAAAAAATCAACACGAAAGGAAACTACATTTAAAACTGAAAAAAAAAGAAAATGCAGATGAAAGTGAGTCAGAATACTCTGATTCAAAAGAAACCCACTTTGTTAGAAAAATTAAAAAGGGATCTAACAAATATAAAGGAAAACTTCCCTTTAAGTGTTTTAACTGTGGAAAAATTGGACACTTTGCTGCTAAGTTCCCCTATGGTGATCAAAATAGTAATGATGAGAAATAAATTGCCTAAGAAGAAGGCCTATAAACCTAAAATAAAATTCAATTTCAAAAAGAAGAAGAGTCTGTTTAGTAAAGATGAAATTGGCATTGAAACAAAAGACTCTTTAGTTGAGGAAGATGAAACTCTGTTTATGAATGTTACTAATCCAATTCAAGGTCATAATAAGGAGATTGATAATGTTATGAACAATGGCTCAAAAATAGATGAATATCCTGTAGTTAGAGTACCTCAGTTTGAAGGCACTAAATTTATTTTTTGGAAACATAGGATGGAGACTTATTTATCTTTTTTAGGGTTTAATGTGTGGGAGGTTGTTGTAAATGGTTGTTTAGTATCTACAACATCTACTCCAACTCTAAATTAAAACAAGGCTCTTGAATACAGTGCTAGGGCTATGGATGCTATCTTTAATAGTTTTCCAAATGAAATTATTGGTAAGGTCATTTATTGCAAGGATGCAAAGGAGGTTTGGAAAAAATTGATTGAAATGCATCAAAATGATGAGTTGCAGGAAGGGACATTCTACAAATTCGATACAGATTGTGGCACATCAAGAAGTGAAGATGTTAATATTGAAAGTGAATTAGATAGTACCTTAAGAGAAATTCAAAAACTCAAAGAGGAAGATGTGGTAAAGAAGAATAATTTTGAGAAACAAATTGCTAACCTAAAACTTCAAATTGAAATACTAGAAATTACAAAAGTGCAGTTAGAAATCAAAGAAAAAGAATGCTACACTTTAGAGGCAAAGATTGCTAACCTGAGGAAAGAACTTGATATATATGACAATAGTAATAAATTGGTAGAACTTTTAGGTGAACAAAGACATTATAATGATAAAACAGGTCTTGGGTTTATGGAGGGTCAATACTCTTATTCTAATAGGTTCCAACATAACAAGGCAACAAAGAAAACAAGGTTGAATTGGAAACCAAAGAAAATTAATAAAAAGATAGAAGGTACAATTAGTCAATCAATTTTACATTCTAAGTTGAATAATGAATTGATTCTGGATAGTGGGTGTTCACACCATATGACATGTGACAAAAGTAGGTTTATCAATTTTGAATATTGTGATGGTGGTTTAGTTTGGATTATAAATGATGATTGTATTCAGATTATTGGAAAAGGAAAAGTTTCTTTGAATGATAACTTATGTTTGTAGGATGTATACTATGCAGAAGAACTCAAGCATAATCTTCTAAGCATTACTCAAACATGTGATCAAGGTTTTTAATGTTCTTTTTAATGCTCTAGGGTGTGAGATTAGAAAGAAAATAGGTGAAATTGTTGGTGTAGGCTTGAACTGAAGGGAATGTTTATAATATGAAGAAACAAGATGTGTGAAAATGAGTGCTCAGTTGAGGGAGACAGTGTGTGCTCTTCCTCATATTTCTCATCACTAAATCATCTATATGCAGGTTCAAGGCACATTTCAAGTTTTTTTTTTATATCCCTATGATTAGGTGCTACATTGAGCTCTAATTAGTGTAGTTCTAATTAGTTAAGTGATGATTCTATCATTGAAGTTTTTGGGAAGACTCAAATGGCAATTTTGTTTTGGAATTTTTGTTTGATGAGAAAAAGGTGACAATGATGTTTTATGTTACAACTTTAGGTGACAGTAAATTTTCACATTTGCTTATGCACTGTTTAGCCATGCTTCTTATTCTATCATGAAAGTGGTGCTAATTTTTTTTGAAGATGGCATCGCTTGAACTCAATGGCTTAGTATCTCATACTGTTCCATACAATGTCTATATACATGTGATTCTTTCTTGGTTTATGGATTCAATTCCTATGATCAATCCTGTGTGTAGCTAATGCATACTTGATCAATTTTTTTTAAACATTGAAGATAGTATTGACAAGTGTTATCTTGAGTATTATCGAGATTGTATGGTGAGTTTGCAGTTGTCTTTAACAATGGCAAAAACTTTTAGCTTGACAGATTGAGAGTGCTAGTAGATATGTTGGCAAAGCTTTGTTTCTTAATTCAGTATCATTGGTGATAAGGGTATGGAAAAGTTTAGGAAATTATTTGATATTAGTTTTTTGTAGTTGTATTATAGAAAAGTTGAATTATGAAATTATAATATGGTGAATGTTTCTTTGAGGATACTCTTATTGTTAAAATGACAATGGAAGCTATAACAATTTTGATTATTTATTTGCAAGGCTTCAAGGCTTCTTGAAATAGTCTTGTCTAAATTCTCTTAAAAGTATGCATGGTCTAAGGGGGATACTTTATGTCTATTTTACACCCTTGGTTCAACTATTATTATGTACGCTTCTATGAATTTATGATGCATACTGATATTATGATGATACACTACTACTATTTTACCAGTGTATAATCACTCTTATTTGTTTGCACCATTTGTTTCCTTAAGCACTAGTTTAGATCATGGTTGCATTTGGTTCTTCTTAGTATTATTAGTGTTCATATTTGACATGTTCAGTGAATGGTGTTACATGCATTTTGGTATTGCTTTATGGTTTGGATTGCATACTGATTGGTATAATAGTTGTTTAATGATTCAGATTGGCAGTTCAAATTATTTCAGGTTTCATGAGATAGTTACTTAATATAGGATAACATCAATGATAGCAACATATGTTGCTTGGACACATGTCAAGTAATATGCAGTGATAATGGTGAGCAGTGATTGAACAATGTTATATCATAGGGAGAGGTTTCTTGCATATTTCATTCTCATGGTACAAAATAATTTTGGTGATTGGTTGTAATACAATATGGTGATCTGTACGTTCTCAGCTTGTCATTGATGTATGGTAGTGGTATTTATTACATTCTTAGTTCATTCTTGGGGTGCTTGACAATGATATTCCTTTGTATTTTTGACAGTGAGTTGATACTTGCAGGTTGTGCAATTGATGCATACATTGATATTTTTGATCTCATAGTACTTGATTTTATGATATTTACATACTGATGCTTCCATGGTATAAGGTAACAACTATTTTTGAGTATTGTGACTTGATCACTACTAGCTACATGTTGAAAGTAGTAGTGTATTACAGGTTTTCCTTGGTAACAGTTACATAATGAGCTGTTTTTTTTGTTTCAGTCCGCCACTATTAAAAATGGTATTCCTATCATTTAAGGTCTTTGTTCCCAATGTTGATGTTTCTTGAAATTATTATTATTTATTGTGCTTCTATTAATATCTTTGAAGATGTCGATAGTATCCACAAAGAAAATTAGCAAAAGTTTTTCAAGGTGGAATTTAGATAACAGAGACAGTATTATGGCTGCACAATACATGGTGATAATAAATTATATGAACAAAGGCAATTTTTTTCTGAACTTCTTTGCTAATCAACATATAGAAGCATAAATGCTTTACAGTAAATTCAAAGAAATTTTAACTAACATGTGAAGTTAATGAGTCCATAAAGGTGATTTTTGTGAAGGAAAGATAATGAAAAGCATCAAGGGGAGGTTCATGTTGCAATTTGTCTTTAAGTATCTGAATTGACAGGGTCTTTGATTGTTGTGAATGTAAAGATATTCTATTTATCCATGTGTTTAACTCAAGGAGATATATGTAGTAAAGTTGTTTGATTATGAAGTGATGATATATTGGTTGATCTTTGATTCTTGATTCATACTTTCAGATGGTTACTATTTTGGTTGCTTTCAATTTTTTATATTCATGGCATCTCACATTCTCTTCTTTCATTCTTTGTCATTGAGTCAAAAAGGGGAGAGATGATATGTGTTTTTCCATCAAGAACAAAGGGGGAGTTTGTTGGCTTTCAGTTGTTTATGTGTTAGGTTTTCCTTGATGCCAAAACTATTTTATGGGGTTCATAACATCACTGGTTCTATTCTTTGGATTCTTAGTCTAATGAATGCATGTCATGCAGATTCACATGGTTGGTATTATGAAGTTATGCAGTTAAAGGATTGAGATGGTATGCTTAATAATTTTCTTGATGGATGTTGACAGGATGTAGTTTGACATATGATTTGCAGTTACATGTTACAGTTCATTCACATGGTTCATGGCTAGCACATGACACATTGACATGATATGATATTGATAGCTCATGATGATTATAGTTGCTTTTCATGGTCCTTTCATGGCTTACAATTATAGATTTTAGTTTTTGTTACATGAACATGTTGGTACTGATATTTGACACGGTGTTCTTTGTATCAGGGCATGCATTTGCTTTAGATATGTGACATTGTTATCTTGACAGGTCTTGGGTTTATCTAGTTTGATATTTTTCAGGTTGTGGTGTGTTCAATTTGGTTCAAATAGGAAAAGTGTTTCAACATGACATACTATCTTGTCAATACTTATGACAATTTGGTTCTATCTTGTGACTTCACCACTAGTACTTGGTATGTTTTCATGAAATTTGGCTCATTGATTGTATAGTGCATTGCTAGTAATTACCTTGTCAAAGGTTTTAGGCATTATGGTTATTGACTTACATTGTTATAAAAGGCTCATGGTCATTGTTTAGGCATCACTTTTTTATTATATTTTAATTTCGCATGACTTAGCAAAAGTCACCTTGTGGCTCAAAAGGTATATGTAATTAGTCACTTTTTATGTGACATTGTTATCAAAGGTGATTTATGTGGTAGCATGGTTTATAAACCCTATCATGTTTCCTTAAGCATATAACTATGGCAATCTTACCCTATCGGTCACTTTACATTTACCTTGAATTTGACTTTGAAGTAAAGTCACATTAAGTAATGGTTGGTAGCGACTATAATTTTTTGTTTAACCAACATCAATGTGTTTTGAATATTGATTTGGGTTCATTGAGTGTATTAGGCTTGTTAAGATGATCTGGCAGTGGTTATTTGGCACCGGCTATGTGTATTTGTTTGTGATGTGGAATCAAAAGTGCAGAAGTAACAATCAAAGTGATTATGGTGTTGACATCTATGGTAAATGTTCTTGTCAGTAGACTCATAAGCATATTAATAAGTTGATTATAATTGTGTTTTTGATTCTTCGAACTTCAATGTATACTTAACTTTGAAAAAGTCTTTGAATGCCATGAAGAAGGAAAGAATAGGGAAAAGTTTGTTTTGTTTTCATTGCTTAGGGTTTGGAACCCTAGCCGTTGCCATGGAAAGATTGTGATTATTGTTACTCTGATAATTCCTTCTTGCTGAAGCACTAAAAACAAAAAGTGAAGCTCACTGTATTTTCTATGATGTGTATGGTTGCTCGATCTACTTTTTATATTGGCTAAAGGCACGAATCTAGAATGTGATTCAGTGGCATTTCTCCTATTGGGTTGGTAGAAGCTTCATGATAGGTTATCATGCTCTTTTCATTTTCATTCTTCATTATTAGGTATTATCTCTTCTATTTTGGGAAAGTATAATAAGGCAGTTAGCATTTCTTTTTGCTCAAATGTGAAAGATATTCGATGGGTTCTGATAGGATATCATTCTTTTCATTTGGTTTCTTTTTCTCCATTATTTGTATTATGAAAAGGTTGTTTGTTTTACTAAAGCCTTATGAAAATTGTGTGGTGAAAAGGCTATCATTCTTGGAAATTTTTACCAGTGACAGTTTATGCTTATATCTTGGTAGGTGAAGATGATTTCTGATGAAAAATGGTGCATTATTTGTTGTCCACTTGTCATTGTATTCAGTGTTCTTGGAACATAACAGACATTGTATTCTATATTATCTAAAACCTTTGGTGAAGTCACTTGACATAATGTGTGCATATTTTTTAATACACACATATATATAGTGATTAATCACTATTTTGTTGCTGTAATTTTAAAAAATGTTAGAGTGAAAAGATCGGTAATGAAACCTTGCAAATATGATGCATAATTTATGTATCTAATGTGTTTGGTATTTTGGAGATTCATGTTGGAGTTGAGAAGATACAACACCACAGAAGCCCAAAAGATCTTTGCAAGCAAATAACCTGTTACAAGGAGAAACAAAGAGAAGCAACAAAGGAAATGCTCAAGAATGTGGAGCAATGTATTCACTGAAAATGTAAAATGAATAATGATACAAAAGATAGTTTTCAACTACATATAGATGAAAACCCTAAAAAGGAAAACCCTAGGCTTGCACAATAATAATTAATAAAGTAATTAATTATTATGTACCTAATGTTAGCTTAAGTGAAAAAGAGTTAAAAGGAAACTTTACGTAATTAAACAAATATTGTTTAATTAATAAAGTAAATGTCCAATTACTCTAACACCCCCCCTTCAGATAGACATAGGGAGAAGCTAAAACCTAGAAGAAGCTACTGAAAGCAAAAGCAATGGGTCCCGACAACAAGGTTAGATCAGGTACCCAAGTACAATGAAATCTCTATGAAATGGAGAAAAGGAGAAAACCCAGTGGGAAAAACTCCTCTCCAAAAAGAGATAGAACAACATGCTAAAAGAAACATGAAGGAAGGAAGGCCTCATAAAGACCCCCCAAGGACAACTTCCTTCACCCCAAGCATAGAGCACAACTGAAGATAGCGCGGAGATGCAAAAGGTTTCATGAAGATGTCTGCAACCTGCTCGGTAGTGGGAACATACTCCAAGATGAGAGAACCATCCTGAATCAATTGTCTGATGAAATGCATATGAAGCTCAATGTGATTCATCCGCTGATGCTCCATCGGGTTGCATGAAATGTGTATAGCACTCTGATTGTCACACCAAAGAATAGTGGGACTATCAAGAGGAAAACCAAACTCAGTCATCAACTGATGAAGCCATAAAATCTCCTAACTAGCGAGCATAGTAGCTCGGTACTCAGCCTCTGTAGATGATAATGCATGAGCAGTTTGCTTCTTGCACGACCATGTGATAGGACCAGAGCCAAGACAAAAAACAAAGCCAAAAGTAGACTTCCAATCATTGACATCACCAGCCCAATATGAGTCAGTGTAGCCAATAATGTGAGGATCCCCTAATGTGTAGTGAATGCCATATGAAATGGTGCCCTGAATGTACCTCAAAATATGCTTGGCATCTTGCCAATGACTCTCATGAGGATCATGTGAGAATCGAGAGACAAGACCAACTGCAAAGGAAAGATCAGGACGAGTGTGAGTCAGGTACAACAAACTACCAACCAACTGCCTGTAAAGTGTAGCATCTACTAAAGGAGTGGGGCAAGTAGTAGTCAAAACAACCCCTGATTGAAAAGGTGTGGGGGCAGGCTTGCAATCAAGCATGCCAAGGTGCTGAAGCATATCAAAAGAATACTTTTGCTGGTAAATGGAGACCCCCTCTGAAGAATGAATCACCTGAAGACCAAGGAAATAGTGCAGAAGGCCAAGATCTGTCATCTCAAACTGCTCCATCAAGGCTAGCTAAGAATGTTGAATCATGGAGGATGAGCTACCTGTGATGAGAAGATCATCAACAGATAGCACAAGAATCAATATCTCACCCTCAAGATGCTGAATATAGACCGTGTGATTAGAATGATAACGAGTGAAACCAGTGGAGAGCAAAAAAGAGTCCATCTTCTCATACCAAGCCCGAGGGGCTTGTTTGAGACCATACAATGAACGCTGAAGTTTGCAAACCAAAGAAAAATCATGAACAAATCCATGAGGCTGCTCCATATAGATCTCCTCCTGTAGGTCACCATGTAAGAAGGCACACTTCACATCCATCTGAAAAATGAGCCATCCTCTAGAAGCTGCAAGTGATAATACAAAGTGAATAGAATTCATCTTGGCGATAGGGGCAAATGTCTCAGAGTAATCAATACCCTCAACCTGTGAGAAACCCTTCGCAACAAGACGTGCTTTGTACTTATTAATAGAACCATCAGCAACATACTTGGTGCGATACAACCATCGGCACTGAACCATCTTTCTGCCCTTAGGAAGAGGACATAGATCCCATGTATTATTCCTCATCAAAGAAGAATACTCCTCCTCCATGGCACTATCCCACTCAGGGTGACCTGTCGCCTCTGAAAATCTCTGAGTATCCTCTGAAAGAGCATGAGTCAAAAGACTAGAACCCGTAGTATGAGAACAAGTGCGACGAGTGTCTGAAGGATCACCGGCCATAGATCCTACTGCCTCAATAGTAAAGCGAGCCCATTTGGGCCTCTGAGGTGAAGCAAGTGGAGGTGGAGATGGGGGATCATCAATATCCTCATCAGAATCCTCAAAATAATCCTAAAGAGCTATAGTGGGTGGAGTAGGTAGTGAAGTGGACACTGGAGACAGGGTATCAACTGGAGGAAGGCGCTCATCAAACTGAACATCTCGTCAAAACAAGACCTCTAGAATCAGGATCAAATAACCTGTACACCTTAACATCTTCACAATAGCCGACAAATATGAGGGGTCGACTCTTCTACTCCATAGCTCTCCTCTGAGCATCAGGAATAAAAGCCCATGCCTCACTACCAAATACTCGAAATGATGAAATATCAGGCTTGTCATGAGACCAAGCCTCCTCAGGAGTCATATGTCGAATCGCCTTGTGAGGCATCCGATTCTGAATATAGTTGGCACAATTGACTGCCTCAGCCCAAAAAGATGAATCCATGGACCTGGACTGAATCATACAATTAGCCATCTCCCGTAAAGTTATGTTCTTTCGCTCAGCGATACCATTCTGCTGAGGGGTGTAGGGAACATAAAACTGATGATGTAAACCATGCTCAGTGCAAAAATCTCTGAAAGCCTGATTCACATACTCCCCCCCATTATCTGTACATATCCGTTGGATAGAGAGACCAGACTGCTTCTCTACAAATGTCTTGAAGACATGAAAGGAATCAAAGACATCAGACTTGTACTTAAGAAAGTACAACCATGTGCGTCTGGAGAAGTCATCAATGAATGTGAGTACATACTTGGCCCCTGAAAAAGAAGGAGTGGGAAATGACATGAGGTCACTATGAATCAACTCCAAGGGTGCCAAAGCACAAGTGGTACTTCCCTTCGGAAAGGGATCCCTGTGATGCTTTCCAAGCACACAACCATGACAAACATCGTCAATGTAGGAAATCCATGGAAGACCAAGAACAAGTGACTATGTACTCATTTGCTGAAGATATCTGTAATTGACATGGCCCAAACGCTCATGCCAAAGCTGACTCACTAAATCTGCATGTGCTATAAGAGATGAACCTGTACCCTCAGAAGGTGCAAATCCATCAAATCTGTAAAGACAAGATGCAGTATCAACACTACTAGTAGCCACAACCAAATTAGAATCATGGAGGTCCCGAATAACCACATCATGTGGTGAGAACTCAACTGTCTTACTAGAGCCAGTGTGGAAAATCTGATAAATGGACAAGAGGTTCGTCGAAATATCAGGAACAACCAAAACATCTTGTAGAGTGCCTCCATCCAAAGAGACAGAACCTGAACCCAAGACGGAAAGCTGTGAAGAGTCACCCACTGCAATCTGTGAAGTACCACAAGAGGTAAGAGAAGTGACCAACTGTTGAGTGTGAGTCATATGGTGAGAAGCACCAGAGTCTAAAATCCAAGTGGACCCATTGGTCGATGCTCGTGCAGTGAGAGCATGACCCTTCCTTGTGGTGGAAGAAGAAGAAGACTAAGGTGAGGAGATGTGTTGCTACTGCATGGCCTCCTCTAAAGCCTCTAATCATTTCCAACACTTGGAAACTAGATGACCTTGCTTGCCATAGAAACTGCAAGTGTCTCCTGATTTCTCCTTAGTCTTGGAGGAAGACTCACCAGACTTTGAAGATTTCCCATGTTTTCGATTAAATGGTGGTTTAGAATCAGACTTAGGAGGCGGTTTGGAGGAATGCTCACTACCTGCAAAATCTTTCTTGGGCCTCAATTTTTGCTTTTGTTTCCCCTTCGGTGACTGAGCAACCAATGCTTTGCTCTTTGAACCTGAGAGCATATCCATCTGAGAAAGGTGAGACTGTTCCCGAGACAATCACTCACAAAATAAATCAAAGGAAGGCATGGTAAAACTGACACCCAAACCATCCATGGTGGAGTAGAAGGAGGAAGCAAATATCTGAAATGGACCACGAAGCTTCGAAAGAATCAAGGAAATGCACTCTATGTCTATCTTGTTCTTCCCACAACCCTGTAAAATAGTATGGATAGTTTTGAACTTGTTCAAAAAATCTTCAATAGTGGGAAATGAATCAGGTAACAATGAAGTCAGCTCTACCTCAATCTGTAATGTGCAGAACTCATTAACGGCCCCAAAAAGTGTCTCAAACTTTAGCCACATGGCTCGAGGAGTGAGCAAAGCATCAAGGTGAAACAAAAGACTGTTTGAAACATGCATGCATAACAAACCCATAGCCTCATCCATCTTGTTCCTGTGCTGCATAATCTCAAAAGAATGCTGTAACTGAGGTTGAACCTCATCTAAACAAGACCATAACCCTCGTGACCTGAGTAGCCTCATCATACGAGACTTCCAAGTGTGATAGTTATGTGATGTGAGTAGCTCAACTGAAGAGTCTGCCATGAAACCCTGCACCTATACCTGCTTGTGTTTTTTATTATTATGTGATCTTTCAGAATAGACAGAAGATGCAGAAGGGTTTGTATTTTTGAGAGTTTTGGTGTTCTGGTTTTTTGAGATAAATGACAGAAAGCAAGAGAAAAAAACACCCCCCACAAAAGATAAACCCAAACCCTAGTACAAACTGAGAAGAAGGAAGCAATGCATAAGCAAAAAATACTTCAAGACAAATTCTCATGTACCTGGTGAAAATTCTAATAAAATAGATCACATCATTGAATAGAGCAGGTTGAGAGCTTTCCAACGCCTATTTTTTTGCGCAAAACGGAGTTCGGACACAAAAGATATGCCCCTTGGAGTGAAAAAACCAAGTTCTAACTTTGAATGGGAAAAAACATTACAAAACTACAAAATCAGGAAAAATTACCAGTACCATTGGAACGGCGCTAGAACCAGCTTTCCGATGATATCTCGTTTGCAAAAAACCGAGAAAAATTGCCCATTCTACGCCCGATTTAGCGCAAGCTGCTCCAATGTGCAAAAAAAA
>CM021105.1:446595526-446606838 GCA_007115665.2 Sequoiadendron giganteum
ACAAGACCAACTGCAAAGGAAAGATCAGGACGAGTGTGAGTCAGGTACAACAAACTACCAACCAACTGCCTGTAAAGTGTAGCATCTACTAAAGGAGTGGGGCAAGTAGTAGTCAAAACAACCCCTGATTGAAAAGGTGTGGGGGCAGGCTTGCAATCAAGCATGCCAAGGTGCTGAAGCATATCAAAAGAATACTTTTGCTGGTAAATGGAGACCCCCTCTGAAGAATGAATCACCTGAAGACCAAGGAAATAGTGCAGAAGGCCAAGATCTGTCATCTCAAACTGCTCCATCAAGGCTAGCTAAGAATGTTGAATCATGGAGGATGAGCTACCTGTGATGAGAAGATCATCAACAGATAGCACAAGAATCAATATCTCACCCTCAAGATGCTGAATATAGACCGTGTGATTAGAATGATAACGAGTGAAACCAGTGGAGAGCAAAAAAGAGTCCATCTTCTCATACCAAGCCCGAGGGGCTTGTTTGAGACCATACAATGAACGCTGAAGTTTGCAAACCAAAGAAAAATCATGAACAAATCCATGAGGCTGCTCCATATAGATCTCCTCCTGTAGGTCACCATGTAAGAAGGCACACTTCACATCCATCTGAAAAATGAGCCATCCTCTAGAAGCTGCAAGTGATAATACAAAGTGAATAGAATTCATCTTGGCGATAGGGGCAAATGTCTCAGAGTAATCAATACCCTCAACCTGTGAGAAACCCTTCGCAACAAGACGTGCTTTGTACTTATTAATAGAACCATCAGCAACATACTTGGTGCGATACAACCATCGGCACTGAACCATCTTTCTGCCCTTAGGAAGAGGACATAGATCCCATGTATTATTCCTCATCAAAGAAGAATACTCCTCCTCCATGGCACTATCCCACTCAGGGTGACCTGTCGCCTCTGAAAATCTCTGAGTATCCTCTGAAAGAGCATGAGTCAAAAGACTAGAACCCGTAGTATGAGAACAAGTGCGACGAGTGTCTGAAGGATCACCGGCCATAGATCCTACTGCCTCAATAGTAAAGCGAGCCCATTTGGGCCTCTGAGGTGAAGCAAGTGGAGGTGGAGATGGGGGATCATCAATATCCTCATCAGAATCCTCAAAATAATCCTAAAGAGCTATAGTGGGTGGAGTAGGTAGTGAAGTGGACACTGGAGACAGGGTATCAACTGGAGGAAGGCGCTCATCAAACTGAACATCTCGTCAAAACAAGACCTCTAGAATCAGGATCAAATAACCTGTACACCTTAACATCTTCACAATAGCCGACAAATATGAGGGGTCGACTCTTCTACTCCATAGCTCTCCTCTGAGCATCAGGAATAAAAGCCCATGCCTCACTACCAAATACTCGAAATGATGAAATATCAGGCTTGTCATGAGACCAAGCCTCCTTAGGAGTCATATGTCGAATTGCCTTGTGAGGCATCCAATTCTGAATATAGTTGGCACAATTGACTGCCTCAGCCCAAAAAGATGAATCCATGGACCTAGACTAAATCATACAATTAGCCATCTCCTGTAAAGATTTGTTCTTTCGCTTAGCGATACCATTCTGCTGAGGGGTGTAGGGAACATAAAATTGATGCTACAAACCATGCTCAGTGCAAAAATCTCTAAAGGCCTGATTCACATACTCCCCCCCATTATCTATATGTATCTGCCGGATAGAAAGATCAGACTGCTTCTCTACAAATGTCTTGAAGACACGAAAGGAATCAAAGACATCAGACTTGTACTTAAGAAAGTACAACCATGTACGTTTGAAGAAGTCATCAATGAATGTGAGTACATACTTGGCCCCTGAAAAAGGAGTGGGAAATGACATGAGGTCACTATGAATCAACTCCAAGGGTGCCAAGGCATGAGTGGTACTTCCCTTCAGAAAGGGATCCTTGTGATGCTTTCCAAGCACACAACCATGATAAACACCGTCAGTGCAGGAAATCCATGGAAGGCCAAGAACAAGTGACTGTGTACTCATCTACTGAAGATATCTGTAGTTGACATGGCCCAAACGCTCATGCCAAACCTAACTCACTGAATCTGCATGTGCTATAAGAGATGAACCTATACCCTCAGAAGACGCAAATCCATCAAATCTGTAAAGATGAGATGCAGTATCAACACTAATAGTAGCCACAACCAAATCAGAATCATGGAGGTGCCGAATAACCACATCATGTGGTGAGAACTCAACTATCTTACTAGAGCCAGTGTGGAAAATCTGATAAATGGACAAGAGGTTCATCAAAATGTCAGGAACAACCAAAACATCCTGTAGAGTGACCCCATCCAAAGAGATAGAACCTGAACCCAAGATGGAAAGCTGTGAAGAGTCACCCACTGCAATCTGTGAAGTACCACAAAAGGCAAGAGAAGTGACCAACTGCTGAATGTGTGTCATATGGTGAGAAGCACCAGAGTCTAAAATCCAAGTGGACCCATTGGTCGATGCTCATGTAGTGAGAGCATGACCCTTCCCTGTAGTGGAAGAAGAAGAAGATTGAGGTGAGTAGATGTGTTGCTACTGCATGGCCTCCTCTAAAGCCTCTAATCATTTCCAGCACTTGGAAACTGGATGACCTTGCTTGCCACAAAAATTGCAAATGTCTCCTGATTTCTCCTTAGTCTTGGAGGAAGACTCACCAGACTTCGAAGATTTCCCATGTTTTGGATTAAATGGTGGTTTAGAATCAGACTTAGGAGGCGGTTTGGACGACTTCTCACTACCTGCAAAATATTTCTTGGGCCTCAATTTCTGCTTCTGTTTCCCCTTCGGTGACTGAGCAACCAATGCTTTGCTCTTTGAACCTGAGAGCATATCCATCTAAGAAAGGTGAGACTGTTCTCGAGACAATCGCTCACAAAATAAATCAAAGGAAGGCATGGTAAAACTGGCACCCAAACCATCCATGGTGGAGTAGAAGGTGGAAGCAAATATCTGAAATGGACCAGGAAGCTTCGAAAGAATCAAGGAAATGCACTTTGTGTCTGTCTTATTCTTTCCACAACCCTGTAAAATAGTACAGATAGTTTTGAACTGGTTCAAATAATCTTCAATAGTGGGAAATGAATCAGGTAACAAGGAAGTCATCTCTGCCTCAATCTGTAATGCATGAAACTCATTATTGGCCCCAAAAAGTGTTTCAAACTTCAGCCACATGGCTCGAGGAGTGAGCAAAGCATCAAGGTGAAACAAAAGACTGTCTGAAACATGCATGCATAACAAACCCATAGCCTCATCCATCTTGTTCCTGTGCTGCATAATCTCAAAAGGACGCTACAACTAAGGCTAAACCTCATCTAAAGAAGACCATAACCCTCGTGACCTGAGTAGCCTCATCATACGAGACTTCCAAGTGTGATAGTTATGTGATGTGAGTAGCTCAACTGAAGAGTCTACCATGAAACCCTGCACTTGTACCTGCTTGTGTTTTTTATTATTATGTGATCTTTTAGAATAGACAGAATATACAGAAGGGTTTGTATTTTTGAGAGTTTTGGTGTTCTGGTTTTCTGATATAAATGACAGAAAGCAAGAGAAAAAACACCCCCCACAAAAGATAAACCCAAACCCTAGTACGAATTGAGAAGAAGGAAGCAATGCATAAGCAAAAAATACTTCAAGAAAAATTCTCACGTACCTAGTGAAAATTCTGATAAAATAGATCACATCACTGAATAGAGCAGGTTGAGAGCTTTCCAATGACTATTTGTTTGCGCAAAACGGAGTTCGGACACAGAAGATATGCCCCTTGGAGTGAAAAAACCAAGTTCTGACTTTGACTGGCAAAAAACATAGGAAAACTGCAAAATCAGGAAAAATTACTAGTACCATTGGAATGGCACCGGAACCAGCTTTCCGACGATATCTCGTTTGCAAAAAACCGAGAAAAATTGCCCATTCTATGCCCGATTTAGCGCAAGCTGCTCCAATGTGCAAAAAAAATATTGTTTGGAGCCCTCAAGGGCTAAAGTCTTCGACCCCTAGTCACATGGACGACCAGGGGGCTGGCGGCTGGGCAGAGCCCGCGGTCACCCATGTGACCGGGCGGCGGGGGTTTAGAGGTCCACGGGGGCTGGCAGGGCCGACTTGGGTCGGTGGGTTCGGTGTCCGGTGCCGGCAGGGAGCTCGGCAGGGAGCTCAGACGAGCTCGGTAGAGTCGGTGGAGCTGAGTCGGGAGCTCGGCGGATGCAGCTAGTGGTGGAGGCAGTGCAGAGGCCGAGCTTCGATGGAGTCGGCGGAGCCAGTGGCGGAGCCTGCGGATGCAGCCAGTGGCGGAGGCAGTGCCGGACGGAGCAGCGGGTGGCAGAGCGGTGGCTGGTGGCCGCTTGGCGGCGGGGTGGTGGCCGCCGGGTGGCGGGAAAAAAAAAACTGGCCGTGCAAGAAAAATAATCAAAAACCTTAGGTTTTTTGATTTTTTTTAAAATTTTTTTGTGATTTTTGCTCCGTACGGCCCTAGGGCAAAAAAATTTTTGCCTTCCAAATTGACTGTAACTAAAATCGATGATTTGACAGTTGTTTTAGGGGTTTTTGGGTGCTACGAATCCAATGGCATTGTCCATTTGAGCCCAAAGTGAACCTAAAATTTGGAGTAGGCTGAATCCACCAAAAAAAACTTAGAACCCTAGATTTGCTTCCAATGCAAAATCTCAAAACAAGAACAAGTAGCTGCAAATCTAAAGCTCTGATACCATGTTGGAGTTGAGAAGATACAACACCACAGAAGCCCAAAAGATCTTTGCAAGCAAATAACCTGTTACAAGGAGAAACAAAGAGAAGCAACAAAGGAAATGCTTAAGAATGTGGAGCAATGTATTCACCTGAAAATGTAAAATGAATAATGATACAAAAGATAGTTTTCAACTACATATAGATGAAAACCCTAAAAAAGGAAAACCCTAGGCTTGCACAATAATAATTAATAAAGTAATTAATTATTATGTACCTAATGTTAGCTTAAGTGAAAAAGAGTTAAAAGGAAACTTTACGTAATTAAACACCCCCCCTTAAGATAGACATAGGGAGAAGCTAAAACCTAGAAGAAGCTACTGAAAGCAAAAGCAATGGGTCCCGACAACAAGGCCAGATCAGGTACCCAAGTACAATAAAATCTCTATGAAACGGAGAAAAGGAGAAAACCCAATGGGAAAAACTCCTCTCCAAAAAGAGATAGAACAACATGCTAAAAGAAACATGAAGGAAGGAAGGCCTCATAAAGACCCCCCAAGGACAACTTCCTTCACCCCAAGCATAGAGCGCAACTAAAGATAGCGCGGAGATGCAAAAGGTTTCGTGAAGATGTCTGCAACCTGCTTGGCAGTGGGAACATACTCCAAGATGAGAGAACCATCCTGAATCAACTGTTTGATGAAATGCATATGAAGCTCAATGTGCTTCGTCCGCTGATGCTCCACCAGGTTGCGTGAAATGTGTATAGCACTCTGATTGTCACACCAAAGAATAGTGGGACTATCAGGAGGAAAACCAAACTCAGTCATCAACTGGCGAAGCCATAAAATCTCTTGACTAGCGAGCACAGCAGGTTGATACTCAACCTCTATAGATGATAATGCATGAGCAGTCTGCTTCTTCCATGACCATGTGATAGGACCAGAGCCAAGACAAAAAACAAAGCCAGAAGTAGACTTTCGATCATTGACATCACTAGCCGAATCTGAGTCAGTGTAGCCAACAATGTGAGGATCCCCTAATGTGTAGTGAATGCCATATGAAGTGGTGCCCTGAATGTACCTCAAAATATGCTTGGCATCTTGCCAATGACTCTCATGAGGATCATGTGAGAATCAAGAGACAAGACCAACTGCAAAGGAAAGATCAGGATGAGTGTGAGTCAGGTACAACAAACTGCCAACCAACTGCCTGTAAAGTGTAGCATCTACTAAAGGAGTGGGGCAAGTAGTAGTCAAAACAACCCCTGATTGAAAAGGTGTGGGGGCAGGCTTGCAATCAAACATGCCAAAGCGCTGAAGCATATCAAAAGAATACTTCTGCTGGTAAATGGAGATCCCCTCTGAAGATTGAATCACCTGAAGACCAAAGAAATAGTGCAGAAGGCCAAGATCTATCATCTCAAACTGCTCCATCAAGGCTAGCTAAGAATGCTGAATCATGGAGGATGAGCTACCTGTGATGATAAGATCATCAACATATAGCACAAGAATCAGGATCTCACCCTCAAGATGCTGAATATAGACCATGTGATCCGAATGACAATGAGTGAAACCAGTGGAGAGCAAAAAAGAGTCCATCTTCTTATACCAAGCCCGAGGGGCTTGTTTGAGACCATATAATGAACGCTGAAGTCTGCAAACCAAAGAAGAATCATGAAAAAATCCTCGAGGCTGCTCCATATAGATTTCCTCTTGTAGTTTACCATGTAAGAAGGCACACTTCACATCCATCTGAAAAATGAGCCATCCTCTAGAAGCTGCAAGTGATAATACAAAGTGAATAGAATTCATCTTGGTGACAGGGGCAAATGTCTCAGAGTAATCAATAGATCTTGATGTTTTTGAAGATCTCTTGTAACTAGGTTGTAAATAAAAAGGTCTATGATCTTTGATTCTTTCATCATTGTCTATTTTGGGATGTTTAGATTCATTGGATTTAGGTTGGTCATTTATTGTGATCAAGGACATGTCAAAATTAGGAGGTAGTTTGATTCCATCATCAACAAGGGCCTTGAAGTATGTTGTGGGTTATGTTTGACTACCTCTATAAGTAGTTTAGTGAATCTATGATCCTTAAGTGCTTCTTTTATATCGGATTTGGTTATTTCTTTATCATTAGTTTCAAATTTTTCACTAGCCCAAACACTAATGTGGTCTTCCACATCAAAGTCTTTTCCCTAAGGGTTCTCTTCTTCTTGAAATTTTTTTTCTCTTGTTCTAGGGGTCATAGGTGATTTGTTGTAATATTCAATCCAAGACAAGATAATGTTTGATACCTAAGACTAGGATGAAATGAAAAGGATATGATTCAAAGATGAGATATGAAAATGGGATGGTATGATATGAGAAGCTAAGAATGAAAGAGCTCAAATGAAACTCTAGGTCCAAAGTTAGTTATGATGTAAAGGATTTACTTATGTTATGATGGATAGACACAAGGACCAATTATCAAGAGAGGTTATGTAGGAGATGATGGACTCCAAAAGGATTTCCCTACTCAAAGATAATGGTATGTTCCCTAACTCAGGGATGATGAACCTCAAGTGATGCAGGTGATAGATAGCCAATGGTTTGATTTCAAGACCTAGGAAGAGTAGCCTAAGTGCAAGCTATAGGTTTTTTTGATCAATAATGGATATACAAGGATGGAGGATATTCAAGGATTGAAATATTAGAACTGAAGGATGATGACCCTAAGAAATCTAAGTGATAGGTTCATTTTGGATGTTTTTGTTGTTTGACCCTTTGGGGTTTGCAAAGTTTGAGATTGAAAGTAACTAGGTGTGATGTTTGTTTGAGATTTATTTTTTAACACACACACAATAAATAATAGATAACATTTTTGATTTTAACAATACAAGCACAAATCCTAAGGTTGGAAAGGACTATATTCACTGTATTCCATGTGGGTTTCCCCAGCGACACTTATTCTTAGTGGGTGACTTAGAAGCTTGGCCACATTGGCTCCCCTCCATAACACTCACTTCTCGGGTAAACTAAGCTTCGAGCCCTCATGAATCTCCCATGATAGACTCTTAACCTCTAATAAGAATTGCGAGAATGTGGATGCCTTGGCAATGATCGTTGTTGCATCAACAAATAGAAGGGTTTTTAGCAAACTACACAATAGGTTTCTAGTGAATACTCGGGGACATGGCACCTCATGAGCGTACATCAAGCCAATTAAGGCTTTAACCACTCTACTAGGGGCTCTTATACCTTTAAAAGAAAAGGTAGGTACCTATTTTTGAATGGCACTGCATGGCTATGACCTAAATATCATGAGGACTTGACAGTTTAGTCTCATTCTTTTATATACTGACTTGAGTGAAAGACCGGTTGGAGCCATTCCCTCTTGTGAGGTAGGCCCCTCTAAGATATAAATACAGAAATAGATGGGTCTGGTTTCTGATCACCAAATTTTCACAAGGTGGGAGCATACTCCCTACCATCTCAAGCATAACAAATAGTGTTCACTGACCTCCTAGTTAAATCTATGTGAAATGAGACAGTCATTCTTTCTAAACACCAAATGAAAAATGTGATCTAATAAAATGAAGACACTTAGTTTTAAAGCACATTCCTTTGACCGCGTCCTACATCAAATTAGTTATTAGTTTTGATTTCAAATCTACGTCAAATGTATGTTTATGTTTTCACTTTTCAAATCTCTGACATCCGAACTTGCATAAGAAGCCCAAGATTAGCCACATAATAAAAAATTAAACTATGAAGAAAGAAGACATTAATCTAGATTACAAAATAATCTAAATTAAAAATTAACCTAAATTAAATTTAATTTAAAATTAAAAACTAATCTAAAATTAAAATTAAAAGCTAAATTAAAAGTTCATTTAAATTAAAACTAATGTAAATTAGAAATTACTCTAAACTAAATTAAATTAAATCTACCTTCTAAATTACATATGAAATAATTACTAAATCTTAATTAAAAATTAAAACCAAATCTAAATTCAAAATTAAATCTAAATTCAAAATTAAATCTAAATCTAGATTAAAAATTAAATCTACAGTCTAAATTAAAAATCAAATCTAAAAGAAAAAAAGGCTAAATCTAAATTAGAAATCAAAATACAGATTAAAACGCTAAATCTACATTATAAATTAGTTCTAAATTGAAAATCAAATCTAAATGAAAAAAAAGGCTAAATCTAGATAAAAAAGCTAAATCTACATTATAAATTAGTTCTAAATTAAAGCTAAAAGCTAATTTGAAAAGCTAAATCTAAATCAAACTAAAAGGTAAATCAAGAGCAAACGCTAAATTAAAAGCTAAACTAAAAATTAAAATCCAAATTAAAATTTAAATCTATTAAAAAAGTTAAAGCTAAAAAATAATAATTCTAATTAAAATCCTAATTAAAATCTATAATCTAAATTAAAATTAATTTAAATCTAAATCTAAATTAAAATTAATTTAAATCTAAATCTAAATTAAAATTAACTAAAATATAAGTCAATTAAAATTAATCTAATATGATCAAACTAAAGTTAATCTAAATTAATCAGTAAAATTGATGTAAATTTAATATTAATCTAAACCAAAGTTAATTAAAATCAAAATTAAAAACTTAACAAAAAGCATCTAAAACTAACAAAAAATAATTATTCAAAAAATTGCTTTTTAGAATGACATTTGCAATACCAATATTTCAAACTAAAATGAGACATCTGAGCAATTAAAAATGACAGTGGAAATATTTATTTTAATCGGCAAACATGCAAATATCTAGACAATTGATCTTCACCATCCTTTCCAACATACTTCAGATTTACCTTTCAGATTCAATCATATTTTAGGAAATAAAATTGTGTTGTTTGATGTAATAAAAGAAAGTGAAACCATAAGCATTTGCAACTTTTGAAATCACTGAGGAGGATGATGAGCATGTTGTGGATGTTCTCAGAGTGATCTTACTCAAGCAGTTGAGTTGATGGATGCTTTTATGACATTGATCTTGTCCTGAATTGTCTTGTGTAACCGAAGAAGCCTTGCAATATAAAAATTCAAATATTTCTCTAGCAAGTTATGACGATCATGAGCTGGATGGAGAATTTAGTTTCTATTCCAAAAATAGAGAAATTTAAATGACTATTACCAGCGAGATGCTCTAAGACTCACAAATTATTATAGCCTCAACAAAATCAAATAAAAAAGCATGTGTATGAAAAATGGATTTATTGGAAGATAGAGATGCTGGATGAAGACACATGCACCACAAACTTAATTGAAACCAAAAAAGAAATCAAAACCATAATTCTAGATTTATTGGAAGATAGAGATTGTGGACTGCTTTTTTTTTTCTTATTCACTGAAAAAGAAATTAAAACTAAATGCTAGATTAATTGGATGATAGAAATGTTGGATTGCAGATTGTTTTTTCTTATTCAATGAAAAAGATTAAAACCAGATGCTAGATTTTCCTATTGTTTTGCATGCTGATACTGAAGAAACCAATTGACAATTGTTAAAATTTAGGATCCAAAACAAAATAGAATGAAACAATTTAGGCAAGATTCAAGATCCATTTGGCCGCGACATAGGGGCATGAGAAAGCCAGAGATCACATAGCTTAAAGAAAATTTTCCATGTTGAATCTAACAAAAGACCATGTATAAATGATAGTGACATGATGTAATTTAAACAACTAGCCTATAATGCCAACTCCATTATCAATCATAAAAATGTTTATATGCACATAAATTGAGTCCATTAATGCATGTAGATCGTTCACGTCGGGTTCACCATTTTGTACATGCTGAAATTTAAAAAACAAAATTGATTTAAACTATAAACCTCAAATCAAAATTGCAGCATGACATCAATTGAGTTTTTCTTTATTAAAAACATATGCAAAAACAAAACTAAATTATGCAAAAACTAAAGCAAATGCCTTCAACAAAAATTAAACTCCATTGTTATCCTTTTCCACAATATGTTGTGTTTGCTCTCAATTTTTTTTATGAGAAAAAGCACAAGAAGCACAAGACGTTATGCATAGTTGAATTTTGATTAGAATGAGATTGAAGTTATATATGTTTTTTGGTGAAAAGAAGAGGCTTTTATAGATGTCCTTGTTGGAAAGATCCACATCTTGGGAAGAATGTGGGATAAATAAATGAGATGGTGAAAATGCATTTTGAAATTGATTAAAATGGATTAAAATAAAAGTAAATAGATTTATTGTATAATGTATGTTAAAAGCATGGAATAAAGTGCATTTGCGAATTTAAATGATTAATTTGATGAAAATAGATTTAATGATTAATAATTTTATGAATTTAAGTTATTTAATGAAATATGTAAATGGATAAATGTTCGTGTATGAATGTGAATGATATTTTAATAATCAATGCAAATATATTTAAATGAAACATGTAATATTTTAATGAATTTATGGAGATATGATTATGCAGTGAATTTAAGTGATTTATGAACATAGATGTTTAATGAAATGATAAGGATTAGTGAAATATGTAAATGGATCATCTAAATGAAATGGATAAATGTTTACATGATTTTATGGACTATATAAATGGATGATGATTAATGTGAATGCAAATGATAAATGATTA
>CM021105.1:446606938-446700667 GCA_007115665.2 Sequoiadendron giganteum
TATTATTCCTCATCAAAGAAGAATACTCCTCCTCCATGGCACTATCCCACTCAGGGTGACCTGTCACCTCTGAAAATCTTTGAGGATCCTCTGAAAGAGCATGAGTCAAAATACTAGAACCCATAGTATGAGAACAAGTGCGACGAGTGTCTGAAGGATCACCGGCCATAGATCCTACTGCCTCAATAGTAAAGCGAGCCCATTTGGGCCTCTAAGGTGGAGCAAGTGGAGGTGGAGATGGGGGATCATCAATATCCTCATCAAAATCCTCAAAATAATCCTGAAGAGCTGTAGTGGGTGGAGTAGGTAGTGAAGTGGACACTGGAGATAGGGTATCAACTGGAGGAAGGCGCTCATCAAATTGAACATCCCGTCGAAACAAGACCTCTCTGGAATCAGGATCAAATAACCTGTACGCCTTAACATCCTCACAGTAGCTGACAAATATGAGGGGTCGACTCTTCCGCTCCATAGCTCTCCTCTGAGCATCAAGAATAAAAGCCCATGCCTCACTACCAAATACTCGAAATGATGAAATATCAGGCTTGTCATGAGACCAAGCCTCCTCAGGAGTCATATGTTGAATCGCCTTGTGAGGCATCCGATTCTGAATATAGTTGGCACAATTGACTGCCTCAACCCAAAAAGATGAATCCATGGACCTGGACTAAATCATACAATTAGCCATCTCCCGTAAAGTTTTGTTCTTTTGCTCAGTGATACCATTCTGCTGAGGGGTGTAGGGAACAGAAAACTGATGTTGTAAACCATGCTCAGTGCAAAAATCTCTGAAAGCCTGATTCACATACTCCCCCCCATTTTCTGTACGTATCCGTCGGATAGAGAGACCAGACTGCTTCTCTACAAATGTCTTGAAGACACGAAAGGAATCAAAGACATCAGACTTGTACTTAAGAAAGTACAACCATGTGCGTCTGGAGAAGTCATCAATGAATGTGAGTACATACTTGGCCCCTGAAAAAGAAGGAGAGGGAAATGACATGAGGTCACTATGAATCAACTCCAAGGGTGCCAAAGCACGAGTGGTACTTCCCTTCGGAAAGGGATCCCTGTGATGCTTGCCAAGCACACAACCATGACAACCACCGTCAGTGCAGGAAATCCATGGAAGACCAAGAACAAGTGACTGTGTACTCATCTGCTGAAGATATCTATAATTGACATGGCCCAAACGCTCATGCCAAAGCTGACTCACTGAATCTGCATGTGCTATAAGAGATGAACCTGTACCCTCAAAAGGCGCAAAGCCATCAAATCTGTAAAGACGAGATGCAGTATCAACACTACTAGTAGCCACAACCAAATCAGAATCATGGAGGTCCCGAATAACCACATCATGTGGTGAGAACTCAACTGTCTTACCAGAGCCAGTGTGGCAAATCTGATAAATGGACAAGAGGTTCATCGAAATGTCAGGAACAACCAAAACATCCTGTAGAGTGCCTCCATCCAAAGAGACAGAACCTGAACCCAAGACGGAAAGCTGTGAAGAGTCACCCACTGCAATCTGTGAAGTACCACAAGAGGCAAGAGAAGTGACCAACTGCTGAGGGTGAGTCATATGGTGAGAAGCACCAGAGTCTAAAATCCAAGTGGACCCATTGGTCGATGCTCGTGCAGTGAGAGCATGACCCTTCCCTGTGGTGGAAGAAGAAGAAGACAGCGGTGAGGAGATGTGTTGCTGCTGCATGGCCTCCTCTAAAGCCTCTAATCATTTCCAACACCTGGAAACTGGATGACCTTGCTTGCCACAGAAACTGCAAGTGTCTCCTGATTTCTCCTTAGTCTTGGAGGAAGACTCACCAGACTTTGAAGATTTCCCATGTTTAGGATTAAATGGTGGTTTAGAATCAGACTTAGGAGGCGGTTTGGAGGAATGCTCACTACCTGCAAAATCTTTCTTGGGCCTCGGTTTCTACTTCTGTTTCCCCTTCGGTGATTGAGCAACCAATGCTTTGCTCTTTGAACCTGAGAGCATATCCATCTGAGAAAGGTGGGACTGTTCCCGAGACAAACGCTTACAAAATAAATCAAAGGTAGGCATGGTAAAATTGGCACCCAAACCATCCATGGCGGAGTAGAAGGAGGAAGCAAATATCTGAAATGGATCATGAAGCTTTGAAAGAATCAAATAAATGCACTCTTTGTCTATCTTGTTCTTCCCACAACCCTGTAAAATAGAGCGGATAGTTTTGAACTTGTTTAAAAAGTCCTCAATAGTGGGGAAGGAATCAGGTAACAATGAAGTCAGCTCTGCCTCAATCTGTAATGCGCGGAACTCATTAATGGCCCCAAAAAGTGTCTCAAACTTCAGCCACATGGCTCGAGGAGTGAGCAAAGCATCAAGGTGAAACAAAAGACTATCTGAAACATGCATGCATAACAAACCCATAGCCTCATCCATCTTTTTCTTGTGCTGCATAATCTCAAAAGGATGCTACAACTGAGGTTGAACCTCATCTAAACAAGACCATAACCCTCATGACCTGAGTAGCCTCATCATGTGAGACTTTGAAGTGTGATAGTTATGTGATGTGAGTAGCTCAACTGAAGAGTTTGCCATGAAACCCTGCACCTATACCTGCTTGTGTTTTTTATTATTATGTGATCTTTCAGAATAGATAGAAGATGCAGAAGGGTTTGTATTTTTGAGAGTTTTGGTGTTCTAGTTTTTTGATATAAATGACAGAAACCAAGAGAAAAACACCCCCCACAAAAGATAAACCCAAACCCTAGTACAAACTGAGAAGAAGGAAGCAATGCATAAGAAAAAAATACTTCAATAGAAATTCATGTGTACCTAGTGAAAATTATGATAAAATAGATCACATCATTGAATAGAGCATATTGAGAGCTTTCCAACACCTATTCAAGTTTGATAAATGGAGTCCGATTGCACCTTCTATGACCCCAGAAGTGAAGAAAGAAGACCTCACTTTGACTGGTAAAAAATATCCAGACTGGTAAAATTTTTATAAAAATACCTACGTCATCAGATCGGTGCCAAAACCAGCTTTCCAATGCTTCTTCCTATTCGAAAAACAGAGCAAAAAAAATGCCCTATTAGACCCCTTTAGCACCTAGGGGCTAAAAAAAATGGCCCCTAGTCGCCTGGGCAGACCAGGGGGCTAGGGCGGGAGACCCGCGGTCACCCATGTGATCGGGCAATGGGGTTGTTAAGCCCATGGGGGCTGGAGGGTCTAACTCAGGTTGGTGAGCTCAGCGGTGGCGAGCTCGGCGGCTCGGCGGTGGCAACAGCGGAGCCCGGCAGTGGCAGCGGCGAGCTCCGCAGCGACCAAGCGGGAAGCATGGAGAGCCCGATGGACATAGCTAGCGAGTGGAGTGGCGGGGAGCTATGGACGGAGCGACGCGGAGTGACTGAGCGGAGCGCGGACTGGGCGCTGATGAAATTTGCAACGGGCCGCCGAAAATTAAAATTAAAACCTTAGGTTTTTATTTTTGCGAATTTTTTTCTGAGGGGGCCATACGGCCAAACCCTAAAAAGAATTTTGCAACCCTGGTTGAGTGTGACCAAAATCGATGATTTGAAATTTGATTTAGGGGTTTTTGGGTGCTATGAATCCAATGGCACTGTCCGTTTGGGCCCAAAGTGAACCTAAAAATCAGAGTATGCTGAATCCACAAGAAGAAACCTTAGAACCCTAGATTTGCTTCCAATGCAAAAATCTCAAAACAAGAACAAGCAGCTACAAATATGGAGCTCTAATACCATGTTGGAGTTGAGAAGATACAACTTCATAGGAGCCCAAAGATCTTTGCAAGCAAATAACCTATTACAAGGAGAAGCAAAGAGAAGCAACAAAGGAAATGCTCAAGAATGTGGAGCAATGTATTCACCTGAAAATGTAAAATGAATTATGATACAAAAGATAGTTTTCAACCATATATAGATGAAAACCCTAAAAAGGAAAACCCTAGGCTTGCACAATAATAATTAATAAAGTAATTAATTATTATGCACCTAATGTTAGCTTAAGTGAAAAAGAGGTAAAAGGGAACTTTAAGTAATTAAACAAATATTGTTTAATTAATAAAGTAAATGTCCAATTACTCTAACACCCCCCCTTAAGATAGACTTAGGGAGAAGCTAAAACCTAGAAGAAGCTACTGAAAGCAAAAGCAATGGGTCCCGGCAACAAGGCCAGATCAGGTACCCAAGTACAATGAAATCTCTATGAAATGGAGAAAAGGAGAAAACCCAGTGGGAAAAAATCCTCTCCAAAAAGAGATAGAACAACATGCTGAAAGAAACATGAAGGAAGGAAGGCCTCATAAAGACCCCCCAAGGACAACTTCCTTCACCCCAAGCATAGAGCGCAACTAAAGATAGCGCGGAGATGCAAAAGGTTTCGTGAAGATGTCTGCAACCTGCTTGGCAGTGGGAACATACTCCAAGATGAGAGAACCATCCTGAATCAACTGTTTGATGAAATGCATATGAAGCTCAATGTGCTTCGTCCGCTGATGCTCCACCAGGTTGCGTGAAATGTGTATAGCACTCTGATTGTCACACCAAAGAATAGTGGGACTATCAGGAGGAAAACCAAACTCAGTCATCAACTGGCGAAGCCATAAAATCTCTTGACTAGCGAGCACAGCAGGTTGATACTCAACCTCTATAGATGATAATGCATGAGCAGTCTGCTTCTTCCATGACCATGTGATAGGACCAGAGCCAAGACAAAAAACAAAGCCAGAAGTAGACTTTCGATCATTGACATCACTAGCCGAATCTGAGTCAGTGTAGCCAACAATGTGAGGATCCCCTAATGTGTAGTGAATGCCATATGAAGTGGTGCCCTGAATGTACCTCAAAATATGCTTGGCATCTTGCCAATGACTCTCATGAGGATCATGTGAGAATCAAGAGACAAGACCAACTGCAAAGGAAAGATCAGGATGAGTGTGAGTCAGGTACAACAAACTGCCAACCAACTGCCTGTAAAGTGTAGCATCTACTAAAGGAGTGGGGCAAGTAGTAGTCAAAACAACCCCTGATTGAAAAGGTGTGGGGGCAGGCTTGCAATCAAACATGCCAAAGCGCTGAAGCATATCAAAAGAATACTTCTGCTGGTAAATGGAGATCCCCTCTGAAGATTGAATCACCTGAAGACCAAAGAAATAGTGCAGAAGGCCAAGATCTATCATCTCAAACTGCTCCATCAAGGCTAGCTAAGAATGCTGAATCATGGAGGATGAGCTACCTGTGATGATAAGATCATCAACATATAGCACAAGAATCAGGATCTCACCCTCAAGATGCTGAATATAGACCATGTGATCCGAATGACAATGAGTGAAACCAGTGGAGAGCAAAAAAGAGTCCATCTTCTTATACCAAGCCCGAGGGGCTTGTTTGAGACCATATAATGAACGCTGAAGTCTGCAAACCAAAGAAGAATCATGAAAAAATCCTCGAGGCTGCTCCATATAGATTTCCTCTTGTAGTTTACCATGTAAGAAGGCACACTTCACATCCATCTGAAAAATGAGCCATCCTCTAGAAGCTGCAAGTGATAATACAAAGTGAATAGAATTCATCTTGGTGACAGGGGCAAATGTCTCAGAGTAATCAATAGATCTTGATGTTTTTGAAGATCTCTTGTAACTAGGTTGTAAATAAAAAGGTCTATGATCTTTGATTCTTTCATCATTGTCTATTTTGGGATGTTTAGATTCATTGGATTTAGGTTGGTCATTTATTGTGATCAAGGACATGTCAAAATTAGGAGGTAGTTTGATTCCATCATCAACAAGGGCCTTGAAGTATGTTGTGGGTTATGTTTGACTACCTCTATAAGTAGTTTAGTGAATCTATGATCCTTAAGTGCTTCTTTTATATCGGATTTGGTTATTTCTTTATCATTAGTTTCAAATTTTTCACTAGCCCAAACACTAATGTGGTCTTCCACATCAAAGTCTTTTCCCTAAGGGTTCTCTTCTTCTTGAAATTTTTTTTCTCTTGTTCTAGGGGTCATAGGTGATTTGTTGTAATATTCAATCCAAGACAAGATAATGTTTGATACCTAAGACTAGGATGAAATGAAAAGGATATGATTCAAAGATGAGATATGAAAATGGGATGGTATGATATGAGAAGCTAAGAATGAAAGAGCTCAAATGAAACTCTAGGTCCAAAGTTAGTTATGATGTAAAGGATTTACTTATGTTATGATGGATAGACACAAGGACCAATTATCAAGAGAGGTTATGTAGGAGATGATGGACTCCAAAAGGATTTCCCTACTCAAAGATAATGGTATGTTCCCTAACTCAGGGATGATGAACCTCAAGTGATGCAGGTGATAGATAGCCAATGGTTTGATTTCAAGACCTAGGAAGAGTAGCCTAAGTGCAAGCTATAGGTTTTTTTGATCAATAATGGATATACAAGGATGGAGGATATTCAAGGATTGAAATATTAGAACTGAAGGATGATGACCCTAAGAAATCTAAGTGATAGGTTCATTTTGGATGTTTTTGTTGTTTGACCCTTTGGGGTTTGCAAAGTTTGAGATTGAAAGTAACTAGGTGTGATGTTTGTTTGAGATTTATTTTTTAACACACACACAATAAATAATAGATAACATTTTTGATTTTAACAATACAAGCACAAATCCTAAGGTTGGAAAGGACTATATTCACTGTATTCCATGTGGGTTTCCCCAGCGACACTTATTCTTAGTGGGTGACTTAGAAGCTTGGCCACATTGGCTCCCCTCCATAACACTCACTTCTCGGGTAAACTAAGCTTCGAGCCCTCATGAATCTCCCATGATAGACTCTTAACCTCTAATAAGAATTGCGAGAATGTGGATGCCTTGGCAATGATCGTTGTTGCATCAACAAATAGAAGGGTTTTTAGCAAACTACACAATAGGTTTCTAGTGAATACTCGGGGACATGGCACCTCATGAGCGTACATCAAGCCAATTAAGGCTTTAACCACTCTACTAGGGGCTCTTATACCTTTAAAAGAAAAGGTAGGTACCTATTTTTGAATGGCACTGCATGGCTATGACCTAAATATCATGAGGACTTGACAGTTTAGTCTCATTCTTTTATATACTGACTTGAGTGAAAGACCGGTTGGAGCCATTCCCTCTTGTGAGGTAGGCCCCTCTAAGATATAAATACAGAAATAGATGGGTCTGGTTTCTGATCACCAAATTTTCACAAGGTGGGAGCATACTCCCTACCATCTCAAGCATAACAAATAGTGTTCACTGACCTCCTAGTTAAATCTATGTGAAATGAGACAGTCATTCTTTCTAAACACCAAATGAAAAATGTGATCTAATAAAATGAAGACACTTAGTTTTAAAGCACATTCCTTTGACCGCGTCCTACATCAAATTAGTTATTAGTTTTGATTTCAAATCTACGTCAAATGTATGTTTATGTTTTCACTTTTCAAATCTCTGACATCCGAACTTGCATAAGAAGCCCAAGATTAGCCACATAATAAAAAATTAAACTATGAAGAAAGAAGACATTAATCTAGATTACAAAATAATCTAAATTAAAAATTAACCTAAATTAAATTTAATTTAAAATTAAAAACTAATCTAAAATTAAAATTAAAAGCTAAATTAAAAGTTCATTTAAATTAAAACTAATGTAAATTAGAAATTACTCTAAACTAAATTAAATTAAATCTACCTTCTAAATTACATATGAAATAATTACTAAATCTTAATTAAAAATTAAAACCAAATCTAAATTCAAAATTAAATCTAAATTCAAAATTAAATCTAAATCTAGATTAAAAATTAAATCTACAGTCTAAATTAAAAATCAAATCTAAAAGAAAAAAAGGCTAAATCTAAATTAGAAATCAAAATACAGATTAAAACGCTAAATCTACATTATAAATTAGTTCTAAATTGAAAATCAAATCTAAATGAAAAAAAAGGCTAAATCTAGATAAAAAAGCTAAATCTACATTATAAATTAGTTCTAAATTAAAGCTAAAAGCTAATTTGAAAAGCTAAATCTAAATCAAACTAAAAGGTAAATCAAGAGCAAACGCTAAATTAAAAGCTAAACTAAAAATTAAAATCCAAATTAAAATTTAAATCTATTAAAAAAGTTAAAGCTAAAAAATAATAATTCTAATTAAAATCCTAATTAAAATCTATAATCTAAATTAAAATTAATTTAAATCTAAATCTAAATTAAAATTAATTTAAATCTAAATCTAAATTAAAATTAACTAAAATATAAGTCAATTAAAATTAATCTAATATGATCAAACTAAAGTTAATCTAAATTAATCAGTAAAATTGATGTAAATTTAATATTAATCTAAACCAAAGTTAATTAAAATCAAAATTAAAAACTTAACAAAAAGCATCTAAAACTAACAAAAAATAATTATTCAAAAAATTGCTTTTTAGAATGACATTTGCAATACCAATATTTCAAACTAAAATGAGACATCTGAGCAATTAAAAATGACAGTGGAAATATTTATTTTAATCGGCAAACATGCAAATATCTAGACAATTGATCTTCACCATCCTTTCCAACATACTTCAGATTTACCTTTCAGATTCAATCATATTTTAGGAAATAAAATTGTGTTGTTTGATGTAATAAAAGAAAGTGAAACCATAAGCATTTGCAACTTTTGAAATCACTGAGGAGGATGATGAGCATGTTGTGGATGTTCTCAGAGTGATCTTACTCAAGCAGTTGAGTTGATGGATGCTTTTATGACATTGATCTTGTCCTGAATTGTCTTGTGTAACCGAAGAAGCCTTGCAATATAAAAATTCAAATATTTCTCTAGCAAGTTATGACGATCATGAGCTGGATGGAGAATTTAGTTTCTATTCCAAAAATAGAGAAATTTAAATGACTATTACCAGCGAGATGCTCTAAGACTCACAAATTATTATAGCCTCAACAAAATCAAATAAAAAAGCATGTGTATGAAAAATGGATTTATTGGAAGATAGAGATGCTGGATGAAGACACATGCACCACAAACTTAATTGAAACCAAAAAAGAAATCAAAACCATAATTCTAGATTTATTGGAAGATAGAGATTGTGGACTGCTTTTTTTTTTCTTATTCACTGAAAAAGAAATTAAAACTAAATGCTAGATTAATTGGATGATAGAAATGTTGGATTGCAGATTGTTTTTTCTTATTCAATGAAAAAGATTAAAACCAGATGCTAGATTTTCCTATTGTTTTGCATGCTGATACTGAAGAAACCAATTGACAATTGTTAAAATTTAGGATCCAAAACAAAATAGAATGAAACAATTTAGGCAAGATTCAAGATCCATTTGGCCGCGACATAGGGGCATGAGAAAGCCAGAGATCACATAGCTTAAAGAAAATTTTCCATGTTGAATCTAACAAAAGACCATGTATAAATGATAGTGACATGATGTAATTTAAACAACTAGCCTATAATGCCAACTCCATTATCAATCATAAAAATGTTTATATGCACATAAATTGAGTCCATTAATGCATGTAGATCGTTCACGTCGGGTTCACCATTTTGTACATGCTGAAATTTAAAAAACAAAATTGATTTAAACTATAAACCTCAAATCAAAATTGCAGCATGACATCAATTGAGTTTTTCTTTATTAAAAACATATGCAAAAACAAAACTAAATTATGCAAAAACTAAAGCAAATGCCTTCAACAAAAATTAAACTCCATTGTTATCCTTTTCCACAATATGTTGTGTTTGCTCTCAATTTTTTTTATGAGAAAAAGCACAAGAAGCACAAGACGTTATGCATAGTTGAATTTTGATTAGAATGAGATTGAAGTTATATATGTTTTTTGGTGAAAAGAAGAGGCTTTTATAGATGTCCTTGTTGGAAAGATCCACATCTTGGGAAGAATGTGGGATAAATAAATGAGATGGTGAAAATGCATTTTGAAATTGATTAAAATGGATTAAAATAAAAGTAAATAGATTTATTGTATAATGTATGTTAAAAGCATGGAATAAAGTGCATTTGCGAATTTAAATGATTAATTTGATGAAAATAGATTTAATGATTAATAATTTTATGAATTTAAGTTATTTAATGAAATATGTAAATGGATAAATGTTCGTGTATGAATGTGAATGATATTTTAATAATCAATGCAAATATATTTAAATGAAACATGTAATATTTTAATGAATTTATGGAGATATGATTATGCAGTGAATTTAAGTGATTTATGAACATAGATGTTTAATGAAATGATAAGGATTAGTGAAATATGTAAATGGATCATCTAAATGAAATGGATAAATGTTTACATGATTTTATGGACTATATAAATGGATGATGATTAATGTGAATGCAAATGATAAATGATTATGATTAAATTCCTATAAATGTTTATAATATTTGAATGGTTTTATGAATATGGAGATGATGGATAAAAATGATTGTAGACACTGAAAATTGGTCTAGGTCTGCGAGTACCACTTTCGACATAATTTTCTATAGTCCATGGTCATTGATTAAATAATGTTTATTATTTAATTACCCTTTCTAACATATTTTTCCTCTATTAATTAAATACCCATTTTTAATTAATTCATTAATTCATTATGACCCTTTATTCAACTTGATTAATTAAATAAATCATATTTATTTAATTATGTCGCTAACTAATTAATTCTTCTTTCTTAATTAAATAATTTATTATTTAATTACCCATTTGTCATACTTCCTTCTATAATTAAATATTTATTATTTAATTATTCATTAAATCCCCTTTATCTATAATTAAATATTTATTATTTAATTATTCAATTTATCCTTTTCAACAGTCAAATTAAATAAATTACATTATTTATTTAATTAAATCTCTCATTTTCAAATGTTGAATTAAATTAACATTTAATTCATATTTAAATCATTTATGTCACATTATTATATCAATTAGTTGACTAGTCATTCACTCACCTTCTAACTCGAGATCTATTTTTAAATCCACCAGTTATCTCTAGGTTCGGTATCTGATCGTCTTTGCGAGAAGACTCTCTGTCACAACTAGTTAGTTAACCAGTTCTAACTCATATGCATGAATGTGTTTATTAATTAAATATCTTTATTTAATTAATTAACTCATGTTTGCATTCGAATGAATTATTCTTCGAGTTCTAACTTTGTCTTAGACATTCAAAGTCTATTTCTTCTATTTTTGAAGACTCTTAACTAAAGATTAAGATCCTGAACTCTCGTTCTTCCTATTTTCGGACAATCTTGACACAAGATTAAGTTGTCGTTCTAACTTAATATTTATTGTGCAGTCTTTCCTGACTCATGTTCTAACTCACGTTCTATCTAACACATAACTCACATTGCATGACATTCATCAATCTCATTCGTCAATCTCTCTTTCAATCTGAGCCAATCGTTCAGAAACCCAAAATATATAAAATGGCCTGTCATTATCATTATTCCTCCTCCCGAAATCATACACTTTTGAGAAGAAACTTATCTTCGATATTTTTCTTAGACATTCAACAAGGTTATGCTTGCATCAATACTGAAAATCTCAGGGCAAGAATACTGAAACAACAAAATGGAGAAGAGCAATTGAGATAATTCGAAGGAGTGAACACATATTCAGTGAGATCTTTCCAATTGATTTGTTTAGTTTATTTATGTTTACTTTCTTTGTTCTTTGTTGTTTTATTTAGATTAATATTGGTTAGATTAAGATTAACATTGTTTATTCTAGTTGCAGATTCATATCCGGATTTTATTCTACATTACATTGATTATGAGGAATTTTTTATGCATCTACAACATTGAATGATTTTATTGAGACTAATGCATAGTGGCTTAATTATACTTAGAATCCTCATGGATCAAGTGTAGTTAGTCCATACTATGTCATTGGTCACATTTTTGTTCTAGAAAGAGAGAAAACTTTAATGTTTTGAGTGTGTTTCAAAGGAATTTTGTACGTTACACCAAAAATTTTGCTTGAAACCAATCAATTTTTTTAATCATAGAAAATTGGGTGAATTAGAGATTGAAAAATGACTATCTAGGTTTTTTAGATCTCAATCTTCCCCTTCTGTAGCTTTTTACGACACTCAATTTCATCAAGAATTAAAAAAGATATCAAATTTTTAATTCTGTTGTGTTTTTAATTTTTTTTGGGTTTAATCTCTTAAAAGCATGATTTTATTTCATTTTTAATAATTCTTATATGATTAATCTTGCAGAAATGTTGCGGGGTTTTGAAGATCTCATGTTAAGATTTCCAAATTTTTTTACAATTTCAAAATTGATAAAGATTTGAGAAAGTTGTCATTATCTCAAGTTGTTATAATCTAATTTTTAAAAAATGTTTCTCAACACTTAGTGAAAGGATAAAATGAATTAGCATTCAAAGTTGGATAGAATTTAACCAAAAAACCTCACATGTGCTTTAAATTTTGACATGTTTTTTATTTTTTGATTTCATCTGATCGCTAACATATCATCGACTTCTCATTTTGGTTTTTAAGGCTAACTTGTTTTGCAAGTTTGGATGTTAACATTCAAAGTGAATGAGCATATTATTGTTTAAATATTATAATTGTAATGATGCAGAGTGGAAGGGAAGGAAAAAACACAACTATAATGGCAAAGATACTCCAATTCAATGCTTCCCTCAAATACTCTTACAAGGAGCCTTAAACTCCATTATTCTTTAAGAGATCAACCCCAAACACCTAGGGTTCACAACTCAGACCTCTCACAGAGCTTAAAAACATTTGAATCATGTCTTACTAAGTCAAAATGAGGTGTAACAACCCTCTAGCACTTAGGTTTCAACAAACACCAACACTATGGTGAATTAGACCCCTTTTTTCCTTAAGGCTAGTAGCCCTTGCCTGGTAGGACAATAAAAAAAAATACAAAAGGAAGCATATTAAGGAACCAAACCTATGGATTTTGATACCCAAGATGGACCCCTACAAAGTCCCAAAGCCTTTCCCCTTGACTGTTAAGGCATCACTCACAATGGCCCTTACTATCGTTGCTCCAAGAGGCCTAATTCACAGACCTACACCTGGGTCTTGACTATCTAGGCTGTCCCATTAACCCAAAATAAAAAAATAAAACTCCTAAAGGTTTTCCACACCTATTACCATCATTCCTAAGTTCTCTCCAAATAGATTCTTCAAAAATCAAGCAAAACTCACCTTTTTTGCTTGTCAATTAGGCTTGCTACATAGAGATGTGAAGCCAAGAATCTCACACCACTTCCTCCAAAGAGCCTTCCATTCTCCATGAAATCAAGGACATAGTATTATAGGCCTAAATATTCCATCCCACCAAGAATGAGAAACTTTACAACATGGGGATGGAAGAAATACACATTTTTCTCTCAAAATCCCTGATTTCAAGGGTTTTCAGACCACTCGATGGTAAAATTGAGATATCTCCCTTGATACTCAATGAAATCTCACCACTCCAACTCCAAAATAACTATTATTCAATTAAATATCCAACCATTATAGGATTGGAGCATAAAACAAAATGTACATGCCACACCAAGTATGGGATCAACAATTTCTTCAAGAAAACACTGAAATCAGCAAACTCTTTATTGAAAACTTCTTCCAAAACTTCAAGAAAAACCTTTCCTTGACCAATAGAGGCATATATGAAGCCTTCCAACCTCCTCCAATTTCCTCCAACTGAAATTTGAATCATTTGGCCATTGGAAACACAAAAATACTTCATTTTGACTCTTAAATGCGTAATTAAGGCAATTTAGCCAACTTTCACCAACCCGCCTACAAAGATACCTCCAAATTAGGTGAAAGGAATGAAATCCCACTAAAATGAGAAAGGTGACTCCCCTCAAGTGTCTAGTTACATCAAGGAATCCTTATTTCTTAATTTTCTAAGATACACTAGACTTACAAAGGAGGATGGAGACCTTGTTGTACAAAGAAGTTGGTCACCAAGACCAAAACTCAACCAAAAACCTAGAAGACCTATTACAAATCATTGAAATGGTCCATAGGACCTTATTCCCTCCATAAAACAAGAAACAAAACATGAAAAATTATTCTAGGTCCCTTAGACCCATGGGTGCTCCTGCACCATACTCCCAAGCAAGAAAAAGATCTCAAGTCCTCTTTGAGATCATGTCTTCTACAGTAGTCCCATGCTATTTAATGTCAATTTTAGAAATCCAAGTGGAATCCTTTTCAGGTAGACCTTGCCAATTAACCAAGTACTCCTTGTAGACCTTCCTTCTAGTCCTCTTTGTCTCCTTGGTGTCTAGGATGCATTCAAGAGTCATAGGTTGGCTTGGGGGTAATTCCTTAACCCAATCTTCATCTTCCATTAGTGATGGACCTGCTGCATCCCTTGCATTCACATAAAATTTGAAAGGATACAAATCAAAAACATTAAAGATAGGAGAGATTTCCACCCCAGGAGGTAGCTCTATTTCATAAGCATTTTGGCCAAACTTGTGGACCACCTTGCAAGGTCCTATGTTCTTCATCATTAGTTTGGTATACTTTCCCTTTGGAAGTATCTCCTTCTTCAAGTGAGCCATCACCAAATTTCCAACCTTTAATTGAACATCCCTCTTCTTTAAATCTGCTCTTTCCTTATACTTCTCAACATTCTTTTGTAGAGTTTCCTTCACTTTCTAATGAATATCCCTGATTGTAACAACAAAGTCTTCTCCTTGAGCACTTCTCTTATCAACTCCTTGTAGATCTCTTATTTCATAGACCCCTCTAGGGTGCATGACATAGAATACTTCAAAAGGGATCCTACACATGCTCCTATTCATGGATTCATTGTATGCAAATTAAACCTGAGGTAAAATCAGATCCCAAGCTTGTCCATGCTCATTGGTAAGACATCTCAAGATATTTCCCAATGATATATTCACCACTTTAGTTTTTCCATCCATTTGTGGATGGTATGTAGAGCTAAAGGACAAATTTGTGCCAAGTTTCTTCCACAAGGTCCTCCAAAAGTGACCTATGAACTTAGAATCCCTGTCAGAAAAAATGCTTCAGGGAAATCCATGTATTCTAACAACCTCCTTAAATAAGAGACCTTCTATACTAGATGCATCATTGGTGCATTTAAAAGGAAGAAAATGAGCCATCTTACTAAATCTATCAACCACCACAAAAACACTATCAAAACCTCTTTGGGTCCTAGGCAATCCCAATACAAAATCCATACTTACACTCTCCTAAGGCCTATTGGGAATGGGAAGTGGTTGATAGAGCCCTGCATTTGATGAAGTTCCCTTTGATATCTGGTAGATTTTACATCCTTCCACAAACTTTCTCACATCCACTTTCAGCCTTGGCCAATAGTAGTACCTCCTCACTTGTTCTAATCTATATACCTCCTTAAAATTTGTATCGTCATGATACATCTCTTTCAATGCATCAATCCCCATGCTTTGGAGTTGGATCTCTTGCACTACAAGTTCCCTTCTTATTCTTTATTATGAAGGTATAGGCTTGTAAGGACTCCACCCACTTCATGTGCCTATGATTGAGTTTATCTGGTGCATTCAAGAAACTCAAAGCATGATTATCAGTATAAACAACAAATTCTTTAGGTAACAAGTAGTGCTTCCAATTTTTGAGGGCTTGGACCATAGCATACAATTCCAAATCATAGGAAGAATACTTCCTCTTTTCTTCATTCAGCCTCTCACTGAAAAATGCAACCAGTCTGCCTTCTTGGCTCAAGACAACCCCTATTTCTTGGTTACTAGCATCACATTCAATTGTAAAAACCTTATCAAAATCAGGGAGCACAAGTATAGGTTTTTGTGCTACTCTCTTTTTCAGGTATTCAAACCCTTTATTAGCCTCATTGGTCCAAGAAAACTTACCCTTGTTACCTCTTTTGATGGTGTCCAAGATGGGTGCACAAATTTGACTAAATTTCTTGATGAACTTTCTATAAAAGCTTGCAAGTCCATGAAAGCTTCTCACATCTCCCATTGATTTTGGTGTTGGCCAAGTAAGAGTAACATCCAACTTTGAAGGATCCATCTTCAAACATCCATTGGAGATAAAAAATCCAAGGTACACTAGTTCTCCTTTCATAAATTCACACTTTTTCATGTTGATCAACAAATTCTCCTCTTGTAACCTCTTCAATACCATGTCAAGGTGATTTCAATGTTCTTCTTTAGACCCGCTAAACACAAGAATATCATCTAGATAAACCACAATAAACTTTAAAAATGAAAGGTATCAATACCTCATTCATAAGGCGCATAAAGGTGCTAGGGGAATTTGACAACCCAAAGGTTATCACAAACCATTCATAGAGGCCCTCATTAGTCTTAAAAGTTGTCTTCCATTCATCACACTCTCTGATCCTTATCTGATGATAACCGCTTTTCAAATCAATCTTGGAAAAGTAGGATCCCCTACTAGGCAATCCATAAGGTCCTCCATTCTTGGCATTGGGAACCTATATCTGATTGTGATCCTATTAATGGCTCTTGAATAAGTGCAAAGCCTCCAATTCCCATCCTTCCTTGGTGCTAGGATAGTAGGAACAACACATGGGCTCAAAATATTTCTCATTAGCCCCTTCTCCATCAAATCTTGCACTTGTCTTGCAATCTCCTCATTTTGGGCAGGTGCAATCTTATATGCAGCCTTATTGGGCAATGTAGCCCCTGGAATCAGATCAATATGGTGGCTTATATCCCTTATGGGAGGTAGGGAACTAGGTAGCTCATTCACCATTATGTCCTTGTATATTTTCAACAACTCTTGGACCTCTCTAGGTGCATCTTCCTTCTTCTTTGTGGGTGGATCTTCTTCACTCTTTGGCTTCATAATCAAGAAGAATCCTCTTCCTCCTCCTTCCTTCAAGGTCTTCATGAACTCCTTCTCACCCACCATAAAAACACTAGGCCCTTCATGCTTTGTCTTTTCTTCTTCTATGAGATGTGTGAGGTTATAAGTTACCTCTTCCTTCATAATGGAGTATGTATTCTTCTCCCCACCATGCTTGGCCTTCCTATCAAATTTCCAAGGCCTACCAAGCAGCAAGTGGCACACATATATAGGGATGATTTCACATAGGATCTTGTCCTTGTATGACCCAATGTTTAATTCTACCCATACTTGTTATTCACCAAGACCTGTTGTCCTTTACTAAGCCATGAAACTTTGTATAGGTTAGGGTGAGAAATCCTTTTCAAATTCAATATTTCTACCATCTCAATTGAAGCAAGATTATTAGTTGATCCTAAATCCACTACTATCTTACATACCTTACCTTGTACCTTGCAATTGATTCTAAAGAGTGCCTTCCTTTGTGGGGGTTCTTCAGGGATTGGTGCATTGAGCAATGCTCTCCTAATCATCAAGTTCTCTCCAACTTTCAATGTGAGGTTTACTACAGGTGAGGTCATAGTCTCTTCATCTTCATGCACCAACTGATTCCTCCTCTCACCACCATGAGAGCTTGATCCTTTATTTTCAGGGCACTTGAAGGATGGATTCCCAAGCAGGTTGCAAGTGTAACACCTCCCTGAAAATTGATTAGAACCTCTCTCTCTCGATTAAATATGCCTCTACCATTGGGTCTCCTAACCTTGAATCTACCTCTATTACTTGATTCTCCACTTGATTCATTAGGATTAGACTCCTCTTGATGTTTTTGGGATTGATTTTTGCCCCAAAGCTGTCTCTACCTCTAAAATTATTGCCTCTTCCTCTACTTTCCTGCTCTTGTTTTCTTCTTATCTTCTCTTAATCCCTATAGGAAATTTGTATGCAATCCACCATGGTCTTGGGGATAACCAAACTGATCACATCTTGTATGTTGAGCCTTAGGCCATTGATATACCTAACCACTTTTTCATTCTCACTCTCTACATGATGACATCTCATGCTCAACTTATAGAATTGTTCAATGTAGGATGAAACATCCATGTCTTTTTGTTTTAGGTTCTGCCTCTTTTTGAATTCTTTCACCTCATGATTAGTAGGAAGGAATTGTACCTTTAGCCTATGGACCATCCTATCCCATGAATGGATCATGGACTTACCCATCTTCACCCTTTCTCCTTGGATGAAATTTCACCATGTCAAGGCGGATCCCTTCAACTTTGTTTCAAAAAAATTTACCTTCTTATTTTCTACCATTTCTTTATATTCAAAATAATTATTCAATGCCTCTACCCACTCTAACACTTCGTCCACATCCATCTTTCCACTATAGACCAGTAGATCAATCTTCACTTTAGAGGAATCTCCTCTAGATGCTTGCAAGGCTTTAAGGATTCTTCTCTCACGAGGGGATATCTCTTCCCCCTGAGGGTTCTCTTCACCTTCTTCACCCTCTAGATCTTCTTCATAGGAACTCTCTTCCTTGATGGCCACTCCTCTCCTTCTATTTCTTTCTTTTAAGGCCTCTATCTCTTCTCTCAAGGCCTTCAACTCTTTTGCAACTACCAATCTTGCTTTTGGAGGCATGATGTCTTCCTTTCAACAACTACCTTAAATTAGGCTCTGATACCACTATGATGTAGAGTGGTAGGGAATGCAAACACACAACTATGATGGAAAAGATACTCTAATTCAACGCTTCCCTCTCTTACAAGGAGCCTTAAACTCCATTATTCTTGAAGAGATCAACCCCACACACCTAGGGTTCACAACTCAGACCTTTCATAGAGCTTAAAACATTTGAATCATGTCTTACTAATTTAGAATGAGGTGTAACAACCCTCTAGCACTTAGGTTTCAATAAACACCAAAACTATGGTGAATTAGACCCCTTTTTCCCATAAGGCTAGTAGCCCTTGCCCGGTAGGATAGTTATAAAAAAAAAAAACACAAGGAAGATAGTTAAGGCACAAAACCTATGGATTTTGATACCTAAGATGGACCCCTAAAAATTTCCAAAGACTTTCCCCTTGACTGTTAAGGCATCACTCACAATGGCCCTTTCTATCGCTGCTCCAAGAGGGCTAATTCACAAACCTACACCTGGGTCTTGACTATCTAGGCTCTCCCCTTCACCTCAAAGAAAAAAATAAAACTCCTATAGGTTTTTCACACCTTTTACCATCATTCCTAAGTGCTCTCCAAACAAATTTTTCAAAAATCAAGCAAAACTCACCTTTTTTGCTTGTCAATTAGGCTTGCCACATAGAGATGTGAAGCCAAGAATCTCACACCACTTCCTCCAAAGAGCCTTCCATTCTCCATGAAATTGAGGATATAGTAATTAAGGCCTAAATATTCCATCCCACTGAGAATGAGCAACTTTACAATGTGGGAATGGAAGGAATCCTCATTTTTCTCTCAAAACCTTGATTTCAAGGGTTTTCAGTCCACCCGATGGTAAAATTGAGATATCTCCCTTGATACTCAATGAAATATCACCAATCTAATGCAAAAATAAATATTATTCAATTAAGTATCCAACCATTACATTCTTGGATCATAAAACAACACTTACAGGCTGGACCATGTACGGGATCAACAATTTCTTCAAGAAAACACATAAATCAACAAACTCTTTATTGAAAAATTCTTCCCAGAATTCAACAACAGCCTTGAATCAACCAAGAGAGGAATATATGAAGCCTTCCAACCTCCTCCAACATCCTCCAACTGAAATTTGAATTAGTTGGCCGTTGGAAACACAAAAAGACTTCATTTTGACTCTTAAATGCCTAATTAAGGCAATTTAGCCAACTTTCACCAACCCGCCTACAAAGACACATCCAAAGTAGGTGAAAGGAATCCAAGACCACTCAAATGATCAAGGTGACTCCCCTCAAGTTTATAGTTACATCAAGTCATCCTTATTTATTAATTTTCCAAGATGCACTAGACTTACAAAGGAGGATGGAGACCTTTTTGTATAAAGAAGTTGGTCACCAAGACCAAAACTCAACCAAAAACATAGAAGACCTATTACAAAGCATTGAAATGGTCCATAAGATCTTGTTCCATCCATAAACCAAGAAAAAAAACATGAAAAATTATTCTAGGTCCCTTAGACCCATGGGTGCTCCTGCACCATGTAACAAGTGTTTCAACACTTATGGGGAAATTATAACCCATTTCTTATGCTTTATTTCATATTTTAGGACCAAACTAGATTTCTTTTGGGCTTTACAATGAATATTCAAATTGGTTAAAACTGAACCCTCAGTTCATTTTTCTTGTTGGTTTAAAATTGAATAGTACGACTTCCACACTTCAAATCGGTGCTTAAAACAAACTCATTTTACTATGATGGATTAAAATGAACATGTGTTTGACTTGATTAAGTATTCTTGTTGTGCGTATCCAATCCCCTTGCACTTTGTGCAATCTAAGGTGAAGAGAAACACACAAGTATACCTTTTCTTGTTGGAAGTGTTCATCCTCTCCCCTTGCGCCTTTGGACAATCTTGGGTGACAAAAAATTATTTTACGCTTCAAACATGTGTTACCTTTAGAAGGGCCTCCCTCCCAACTTATGAGAGGGAACAACCCAAAGTGATGCTTTCATTTTGGTTTGCTATATAAACAATTTGGCTGTGGCTAAATTCACATACCAAGCTAGTTGTGGTTGTCCTATACTGATGAATGTCTCCCTTAGTATTCTTATGATGCGTTAAAACCCTTAAATATTTCTAAAGGCTGGGAGGCCTCTTAATTGAGTGAATCACCGCATGTATGGCACTAATTTATCCTAAATATGGTCATTAAAATCCTTGTTTGTAGTGGTTGACCCTCCAATTTCCAAAACATATTTTAAGGTAGTGCATTGGAGTAGCACTGCTCCAAGATGTTACTTATCCTGTTCAACTTTTGATTGAGGCCATAAAGAAAATGTGGAAGGGACTCCTTTTCTTGGCATATCAACACATTACATTTTGTTGACATAGACTATTTGTCCACTTCATCTTCATGGATTAATCATCTCTTCTGATGGTTGGTAAGCCTACTAAGAAATAAGTACCCACTCTATCTAGGATTATAAATGCTTGAGAGTCAATTTAACACTTGATTGTTTCTAAAACAATTGAAAACAAACATTAACAAGTATTTTCAAAATTTCAAACCCTTTGGTCTAAGTATGGATACCCTTTGACAAAAACTTTATATTAATGCTTGTCCTAAGGATTAATTCTTAGAGACTTCTAAATATTTTGGTTTACATCTCAGTCCATACTTCCCAAATTAAACCTAGGTAACTATGCTCTTAACTTCATCCTTTTCACAAAATGGATTTTGTGAGATGAATGATGTTTTTGAAATAGACATTTAGTTTGAACTTAAGCAAGACAAGTGTTTGTGGTAAAAATAAACTCATTTAAGAAAGATAAATTGACAAATTGAACCCCACATGACCATTTGGCATCCGATCACTCTGGTTAAACAACCAAACCTTACACCCGTTATCATAAAACCAAACTTTGAACTAATAGAAGGAGAAAAAATGGATATAATTAGGAGTTTGAAAAGCTTCACTTTTGAAACGAAGGAAACACCAAACCAATGGAAAAATGCAACAAACATCTTAGATGAACAAGAGGAAAATATTGATATTGTGGCTGGAAGGCCCATATTACCACTTCTTGCATGGCAATAAATATCCTCTTTTTCATGATCTTGTGATTCTCTAAATGATCTCACGCAAAGTCAAGATCCCCAAAAGAAGGTCCACATTCCTAAATTTCAAAATTAGACATCATAGTCCAAAGTATATTTGGAGACATATCTTAAGGAATCATCATAACCAAGATAAATCAATAAGGAGACATTTTCTACACTATTTCATGGATGAACCAAATCTACACATTTCACAAGAACTTCTGCTTAATCTTTAAGTCCTTAGGTTTTGATCACTTTAGAGGTATACCATGTTTCTCATTACCTTGGTCTCACAAAACAAAGGTTCACTCTAGGTCAACATTGGTTCAAAAATTTCATCCATCCCTCATCATATTTCATCCTCCACTTCACCAAACTTCACAAACATTTAAACACACCAATACTTTGGACTTGGACATCTATCAACTCAAATCCTAACCTAGCTACTTTATATGTGAAATGAATCCTTTCCCATGCACTTAGTTAAGTTAGTTATCATTTTTTGGACTAGTTTATCTTGAAGGTCACAAGTCTACCTTAAAGATTCACAAATACATTAACATCCTTTATCCAAACTTCAAACAATCAAACCTATAGTCAAAAGTGTTGTCTTAATTTTTTTGTAAAGATCACTCCTCCATATCACTCACCCCTTTCATCATCTGCTCACATAACTGGTCCAAAACACCTTAGAGTTTCACTTTTTACAATGAGATCAAAACAAAAGAAAGACATGGAATATAAAATTGATTTATACATCATGAGTGATCTAAATCAACCAAACTATCAAAAATCACATTTATACAATTCACATATAGGATCATTATATCCTACAAACCTCAATGCTACAAAAAATGTGAGTATGCCCATCTAAATTTTGGAACACCTTTCCTTATGGTATATTTAAATCAAGTCAAAACCTACAAATCTATGAACCAAATGATCAATACACGAGTCTTCAAAAAAACAACATCATCCCATCAAATCAATACATGCCAAATGTGAATATACCAAATACAAACTTACCAAACATGAACATATCAAATCCACACTTGGTAAAATATGGAATATATACATTTGCAAATCACACCAATGTTGTTCAAAATCCAAATAATATGTTGACAACTCAATATATTGATCCAAATCAAGGTAAAACCATGCAAAATCAAGGTTACCTAAATCAAAGCAATGTGTTTCCCAACCACAAAAATGTTCAATCCCAACCTATAATACAAAATTTTAAACATCATTCCAAATCAAAATATTGTCCAAAATCACTTTGTGCATGATCCCATACAAATACCACAAGTGTATATTCTGAATATGCCTGACACCAACAACCAAATCAACTATATCAAGGGTATCAAAATCAAAAGAAAGATCAAATTGTGTGAAATAAAATTCATATACTTACCAAATTTGTTGATTCATATCAACAAGAGACATCTCCACCCCAAAATTGACACACTCCCCCATTTGTTAAACCATGTCATCAAAACATGGAGTTGTGTCTACAACCATATCAAGAACAACATCCTCAATATCAAGAAATTAGATATCAAAATCAACAATCTCAACAAGACCAATCACCAAATCTCCAAGATGAATCACAACTAGGTCAATCTCAACAAGAAAAAACATCACAAGATGATAAACATGAATACACTCCTTTAGGGGAGACAATCAAACTAGTATTAAACACATTAGTCCATGTTAAACTTATCAATATTCCAGAATCATTAAATGGGGTGAACCTAGCATCAAGTTTCCATGGGATGATGATAATGCTTATTACGAATACCATAGTACAAAAGGTCATGATACGTTAGATTGTATCAGACTCAAAGATCTCATACAAGACCTTCTTGATCAAGGAAAGTAACTATTGAGGTTAATGATCAAAATTCAACCACTAATGATAGTAGTACAAATCTCTCCACCATAATTGTCGAAAATGATGATCAAGATCTATCCATCAATGAGCACCTTGAAGATATTTCTACTACATCCAAGGATCAAATCAAAATACATCAAGATTCACTTTTCAATCATGATAAAAACCCATCAATAATATCCAAAAACGATCCATTTCAAGAAGTGTTAACATAATTTGATCTATGATTGAAAACATTGACAATTCCCCCAACACCTAATGATCTATTCACCAATGATCATGTCAATCATATCTCCACATCACCTAATGAGCTAGAGGACATATTGTTGGTGTTTTTTAATTACAACCCAAGCGGATTTCCTCAAAGCTTCTATGAATTTTCCATGCTCAATAATGAAATCTTGGGAAATGATTGGCCAACTCAATGAGAAGAAGAAATAATGCTAAATCTCCTACACTTCATGCTCTATGAGACCCGGGAGGGTGATCCCCACAATTTTCTTCTCACAAATAAATAAACCATTTTAAACACACATTGCATATTAATAGATAGATTCTTCATTGACACTAAATGGATGAAATCCTTCAAGAAATTGGCAATTCCTTCAAAGAATCAAGCCCTATTAGTAGAGAACCGCAGACACAACAAAGATAGGCTGATAAGAAATATTTTGAATAAATGCTCTAAAATCAAAGCCAAAGACATGAGAAACACAACCACTATTCAAATACCAGTGCCATATCCTAGTGTAGAGTCAAATAAGAAAGAGCTGAACTATAGGGAAAATTTCATCTTAAATAGTCGTGATCTATATGAATTGCATTACAATCCACGTATATGTCTAGAAATCTATTACTACTTATGAATCCAGCTGCCAACCTGCACGAAATTACTCCACAATTGAAGCATTTAACTAATATTTTAAACCAGAGCTACCATTAAAGTATAATTCATAGTAAAGAAAAATGAAAATCAATGGATCCAGTCTTTGACCAATATTTCATTAATAATTCATGCAAGATATCACAATTGGAGAGAAAATAGACTCAAGAAATTTTCATATTCAACACAAACGTGCCTAAGAACCCCATAATTAACCAAGTTCTTCTATCTGACTCTAAACCTTAAAATAGGGACTAGACATTCATACTCTCTGTATCACAAAATTCTACTCTCTCAAATAATAGATTCAACAAAAGACCCAATACCTCGACCTAGAATTCACTTTTATAGAATAAGGGAGCAAAACAAGCTTCAGGCCAGAATGTACACATGTCCATTTTTTATTGGACCACAATCCCCTCATACTTTTACATTTAGATCTTGCAATTGGAGGGAATATAAAAAAAAAGAAGGTAATCATCAATTGCCATGGAGAAGAAAACCTACCTTCTAAAAGGCAACTCATTCACATCAAAGGCATCTTTAACCGTTGTAGCATTTTATTCCATCTCAGCAACAACAACTTGTACCTAGAGCCGAGAGAAGTATGCATATTTTCAAATGTAACTTCTGAGGCTAGACCTATATTATACTTGACCAAGTCACACTTCTCAACCCTAGTGCTCATATTTCAAACTCATCAGTGAACACCCTTTTCCATAATTCAAATTCCTCCTCAGATGGTCACTTGAAAGCAATTACCTAATTAATTTTGTCTCTATATGGTGCATACTTCACCATCACCGAAGTAGCCTGTTTATCAAAATATTCTAAGAAACTAATAACAAAAGATAATTTCTCAAGTGTACTCTCCAACATACCAATATCAAAATTCATGCATATTTCATCTGTCTGAGTTATCATGATATTATTCATTTGGTCCTTCCAAACTTGCAATGGATTCACTTGATCACGACTATGCTGGATTTGTGGTAATGGCATTAGGTCTACTTCATCATTCTTGTTCTTTAATTCCTTGATCTTTGATTCCATAGGAGCAACGTGTCCCTGGAAAGTTTTCTCCACAATTCCCTTGAAAAATTGATAAGTTGGCTTAACCATGGGATACTTATCCTCCTAATGCTTTGCTCCCACTACCATGAATTTTAATTGCTTAACTCTGGGGCTCCATCTATCCAGCAATGGGGTGGCCAACACTTTATCCCTTAGGAACAATTTTGAGTGCTTGCAACATCAAAGCATAACTTGCATGAACACTATTTAAATTTCCTTGGAGTCTTGGACTTTCTTGTTCAAGTATCTCAATATAGTAGCTGCAATCACTGAATTTATTTTCAATGTTGATTTCTGGACCTATTGCAACATATTTTTATACTCCTCAACTTGACAGATTAATTTTTCCCTTGAGAGTCCTCCACCTAGGCTATTAGCCCTTTCAATTGTGATGGGAACCTATCCCATATTGTATGGAACAATACCTAAGTACTATCCTTATGAATAAGGCTAAGGTTGATTCAATGGTGGGTCAAAAATAATGTGACTAGAGCTAGCCTACCCTTGAGACTTCAATGTATCCATTTGTTGCTTCAATAATTCTAACTCTGTCTCTAGCTCTACAATCTTTTGTTGACTCCTATTATATTCGATAATAAGTTCATTATACTGGCACCTCAAAGTATCTCGATCCTTGGTCAAATCTTGAACAGTTGCCTTGGTGAACTTGGCTACATTCATTGCCATATCTACGGCCTCTAGTGTTGGAGTATCAACAACTCTTATCACAACCAAGTGACCACTGAAATCAGATGGTTCTGTAACTATTGGCTTCCTAGACCCAGTAGATAAAGACCAAATTGCCAAGGAATCCCATTTCTCACTAAACACTAAACCTTTAAGTGCTAATGTAGCTTCCTTCTTAGTTGCAAGAAGTGGTCTATTGGCCCTTCTTATTGTATCAAATACCACATCATCAAAAATATACCACTTAGAAAGTAACAATACCCCACTCTTCTCTACCAATTCTCTTCCTTGTTCTAGTGCCATTTCTTCGAAGATCTCCTTCATTTGCAACCTGACATTGGATTGGATGAATTTCTCTGGGAGCTCTAGGTGTAAACTTCTTTCTTGAGCCACCTTCTCAACATACAATGGAACATGTGCCCTCCATACAAAATCCTTAAAATAATTTGTTTTGATAAAAGAATTATCCATCATGAATTCCCTACAGGCCTCCATCCTCAGGTCATCATTGTTGGTTATCCCTCTTATTTCATCTTTTCCAAGCCTAAAAGAAACTTCTCCACAACTTGATGGAATGTCTTGTGGAAAATATGACATTCCTTATTGCATATCATCAGGGGTTACCATGATGTATTCATCATCTTCAACAAGATAATCAACTACCTCTGTCTTTTCAATTTTCTATCTCTTTGGTGACAGTGGTTGTGTTGGAGAATAGGGCCTCAGAGGGGAATCCAAGTCAACAATATTAGGAAATAATTTCCTTGAAGATGATGGCACCACTTTCTCATGTGGAATTACTCCAGAATTTTCTAAAGTAGAAGGAGTGGGCCTATTTTTTTCTTCAACTGTCATTCCCTTCTTTCTAGAATATAACCTAACCTTTGTTGGAGGCTGATAAGTAGGCCTTTCCTCCAGTCTTATTTCAGGGTATTCTTCAATAGCCTATGACTTTCCCTCATCTTCCACAACCTGTTCATCTTTGAAGACCCCCACCAAGGTCTCACAATTATCAATAACATACATAGCCCTATTCAACTCACCACTAATATTTGGCATGGGATCATATGCACGTTTCTTTTCTTGCTTCTTCTTCATCATATTAGTAAAAGCTAAATATTTTTTATTTTGTCTCCTACGTTTGGAAATAAAAAATATTTTTCCTGATAAAAAATGATATTCTCAGGAAAATAGAAATTGTGAACAAAGATTTCAGTTCGGTGCTTTGCCTTCATTTGAGAAATGAAACCCTTAGGATCATGATTCCTAGGGCGTATAGTTTTCAACCCATAAGGCTTAAGCAATGTCCACAAATATTTCCATCCTCCTTTTTCCATGACAAAATCAACAAATATTGTATAGTTAGGAAAGAAGGATCCCTTCTTTTTCTCTATTGGCAAATGTGCATCCTGAGCACATCTCAACTGTCTCATGATTTCTGAAAACCCAATTTTAAGAGGCACATCCCTAGGAAAAGTGTATGGGTTAACATTGGTGCCATATACCCTAAAAATGGTTGTATTATAATAAGGGATAATGTCTCCCTAATTATGTGTTAAATTCAACTCAGGTCTCCTTTCCATTGGCCTCAATAAATCATGAATCTCCTTTGGAATCCTGGGTGGATTATAAACCAGGGATCTTCTCAATTTGGACCCAAAAGCATTATGGAATGCCACATAAAAGCGAAATATTTTTCTTTTGTCTCCTACATTTGGAAATAAAAAATATTCCTGATAATATTCTCAGGAAAATAGAAATTGTGAACAAAGATTTCAGTTCGGTGCTTTGCCTTCATTTGAGAAATGAAACCCTTAGGATCATGATTCCTAGGGCGTACAGTTTTCAACCCATAAGGCTTAAGCAATGTCCACAAATATTTCCATCCTCCTTTTTCCATGACAAAATCAACAAATATTGTATAGTTAGGAAAGAAGGATCCCTTCTTTTTCTCTATTGGCAAATGTGCATCCTGAGCACATCCCAACTGTCTCATGATTTCTAAAACCCAATTATAAGAGGCACATCCCTAGGCAAAGTGTATGGGTTAAAATTAGTGCCATATACCCTGAAAATGGTTGTATTATAATAAGGGATAATGTCTCCCCAATTATGTGTTAAATTTAACTTAGGTCTCTTTTCCATTGGTCTCAATAAATCATAATCTCCTTTGGAATCCTGGGTGGATTATAAACCAGGGATCTTCTCAATTTGGATCCGAAAGCATTATGGAATGCCACATAATCAAAACTACGATCATTCCTATCAAGAACTCTAGACAAGTATTGCACAGGCCTTTCAATATCACCTTCCCTCTTCTTCAATTCCATATTCTACCAAAAAATGGACTGCCTTTGTACAAAAACATGTGCATCAATTGGGAATTCCATCTAAAACCATCCAGGGTTTTTCCTTCTTTAAGAGCCACCGGAAACTCATACATTTTGTCTTCTAGATAAGTAGCAAAGTCATATACCACATTAAAACTTGGATGTTGAAGATCTACAACCATGTACATGAGGCCAGTAGGCAGGGTAGTTTTCAAATTAATACCAATAACCTGACACAACAAACTGTCTTCTTGAAATAGCTGCAAAAATAGTTTATAGGAAAAGGCTCTAGCTCGTTCTTGCCAATCACTATATTCTTCTTATTCTTTCTAGTTCTTGTGGTTGAAAAATGAGGTTTTAGCAGAGAAGTCCTAAACAAACTCTTATTATTTTTTAATTCTTCTATGAAAGCCTGAAGGTTAATAGGAACCATATCTTTATTCCATTCATGTTGATCAAAAATCTCTGTAATCTCCTCCCTGGTTATTTTTACCATTTCGATGCCAGAATATGTCCTAACAACTCTGGTTATAGGGTCATACCTCACAAAAAACTCCTTTAACAAGTCTACATCTAGATAAACATTTGGGAGCACTAGATTACCAAGATCCAACCTCCAAGGGTTACATAGAGGAGCACACAAATTGCTATTCCCAAACCAATTTGAGAACAATTTTCATCCCGTATACGGTACCTCAACATCCTGAATTTCACATTGCTTATCAGTTAACCCTTCCTGGAGTAGGGGTCCATAAAACAAAGCATTTCCCTCGAGATTTCTATTGGTAGAGGGTTTTAATAAATCTATGACATCTTGGGGAAAGGACCTAGTACAGGTTTCGGAACTAGAGCTTTGGGCCTTGTGTGCCATTTGCACAAGACAAAGTACAATTCAAGCTAGGGTTTTGAAATATCAGATAGTTATAGGATGTAGCCTATGCCTTATACCCTCGAAAAAAATACTTCGTAATCCAAAAATCTTCAGCAATTATTTGGACAAGCTTTAAAACATTTTTACAGAAAATAAACCAATACAATCTTTTAAAACAAAGAAAAACACAATTGATACTTGTCCTCAAGAAATCACAAGAGTTTTGAAAACACAAAACATGGTGTATGCGTTACTTACGATTTCTCTTGTAGAGAATTTTAGTGGCAATGATGCTGAGTTTACTCAAAAATACTCGCCTTGCTTGGTACCTAGGAATTCTTTTTCGGTGTGGAATTATGCCCAAAAAATAGCTATTGAATGAACTTTTAGCATTAAATTTTGGTGGTGCAGTCTGAACTCCACCATTACTATTCACTCATACGAGACAAAATAGCTATACTACAACACCAAATCACTTTAAATACCAGCCATTGATATGAATCCATTTAAGCGAGAAAGAGCAACTCAGATTGAGTCAAGGTGGTTTGAAACTGCCACATTCGCACACCAAATTCTAGGCAAAATAAAATTCACCTACAAGATACCATCTCAGCATGAGTGGGTCCCACTTTGATTATCTCATACTCAGCATTGACGTCCACCCGTCAATATTTCGCATACCTCACAACATTATTAAAACTATTGTTTTAATTGTGCAAGGTCAGCAAGGAATGACCACGATGCATCATTACAAGACAACCGTTAGTTTCAATATCTTTCATCGAGAGGTGAACAAGGAATGGGACCCACGATCATAGGTGATAGATGGCAACATCTCATATATTTCGCAACATTGTTGTGATGTCATTGAAAACCTTGCAAGGCTAGATGAGAATGGTCAGGATTTAACCATTTCATCTGACGGTTAGAAAACCTACACATGTGATAATTTTTATTCATAAAAGGGGGACCGACTAGGTGGATGGGGAAATAACCCTCGAGGTAGAAATTTTAGACATTGGTCTAAAGTTATAACATTTATCTAACTGATATTAAGAGATAATTTAAACACAGTCCCAACAAATAAAAACCGATAGGCTAGGTTAAAAAGGGTTGGTAGCACAAACAACTAAAAGGGATAAGACCACAACTTATGCAACTGGGAACCTATAACAATAGGTCAACGCATGATTAGAACAACCAAAGTGATCAGAAGACCGAAAGCCAAAGTTCTATGGCCAAAACCTAAAACCCCAAGATAGACCATTGATGCCAAGCACTGACGATACAAGAATGAGCATATTCATGGAAAATTTTAAGAGTTCGACCAGTAGCTTTGACTGGGGATGTATGCCTCCTGTGGGCATAGAAAGAAACCAAAATCTCTAGAGAGTAGACCAAATATAGAGAGAACCAAAATTAGGGACTTTTCTAGAAAAGACAAGCAGACACAACAAAAAAAAACACACCACACCTATATACACTAATTACAAGATTGTACATTATACATGGAAAAGAGCTATTTTAGGAGAAATAGTATTTCAAGAACTGTCCATGTATTGGCAGTTCTAGAATCTCACTTGTAAGGGATTGCAAGAAGTATGATTCCTTCCCATGTATGTCAACAATTATATATGGGCCTAACCATAAGGGATCAAATTTTCCATGTTTTCCTTTATATTTCGATCTTGCATTCCAGAGCAATACCATTTCTCTTATCTCAAATTTTATTTCAACTTCCTTCTTGTCATAGAGGTGCTTTACTTGAAGCTGTAATTTTTCATTCCTCTTGTGAGCCTCTCTTTGAGTCTCATCTAGTTGATTCAATTCTTCCATCTTGTGTTGCATTTCATCGCACATGTCATCATCATATTCTTGGACAAACTTGTACATCTTTAGTAAATTATTTTGTGGTATACATCCTTCTACCCCATAGACCAAGTTAAAAGGAGAATAACCAATTACTTTCTTGATAGTTGTTCTGTCAGCCCACAATGCCAGCTGTAACTTTGAATCCCAAGCCTTCTTATTTTTCTACATCACTCGCTTGATGATCTTCATTAAGCTCTTATTGTTGGACTCTTCCTGTTCGTTTCCTTGGGGGTGATACAAAGAAGAATATGAAATAGTTATACCATACTGATTACAAAAATCAACAAACTCCCTAGACCTAAAACACATTGCATTTTCTGAAACAATTCTCTTAGGCACCCCAAACCTACTTAAGATATTATTCATTAAAAAATAAATGACCACCTTACTTGTGGCCCTTTTGGTTTGGATTGCCTCAATCCATTTGGTAAAATATTCAGTTTCCACTAATATCCATGCATGTTCGCCACTAGATTTTTTCAGATATTTCTCCTATGAAATCAATACTGCATTGCTAAAAAGGGGTCGAAAAAAACACTAGCCTCAATGGAAAATTACCAGAAAAATTTAACTTCCCAGCAGACTTCTAACAAGCGTCACATCTTTTAACATACCTATGATCATCTTTGAATATAGTAGGCCACTAGAAACTAGCTCTTAAAATCTTCTGAGCCGTTGTATTGGCCATGTAGTGGCCTCCATAGGCTCCTTTATGCATTTCCACTAATAAATCTTCAGCCTGATCACCATCCACACATCTAAGTATAACACCCTCAAGATTTCTCCAGCAAAGTTCACCATCAATGATGATGTATTTAGTTTCCCATAATTTTAGGGTCCTCTTCTCATTAAGTGGAAAACCTTCAAGGCATTGCATTATCTGTAGATATTCAACAATTCTCCTATACCAGCCACAAGTTTGCATATCACAGATAGCTGCAACATTCTCTTGTTCTACCTGGTTTATTTGATTGGCCTCCAAGTTAGTTTCAACCATTAACTGAGCTAGGCCTTGAATCCTTACAAGCTTTTTAATCCATATATCAATATTGATTTTCTAAATTCTATTGATCCATCTGCATCGTCTTCCTGTAGTCTCATGTTGAGTGAAGATACCTTTGACTATAGCTATCAAAACATAAGCAAAAATAGTTGCTCCCATTAAGTGAGGCCCTAAATTCTTGAAATTTTTTACTAGAGCATATGCCTACTTCTCTGTTATATCATTCTTTAATTCTGCAGCCTATAATGATTTACTAAAAAATGCAATTGGCTATTCAAAACCATCATTGTTCTTCTGCAACAGAACCCCCGCTATAGTGTGGAAAGAAGCAAAAGTAAACAACTGGAAAGGTTTTGAATAATTAGATGATTTAAGAACATGGGCCTACTTGATAACATCTTTAATAGCTTGAAAATATTTAGAAGGATCCTTTGTCCACACCACCTTTTCCCCCTTTTTCAGCATCTTAGAAATTGGGTGGACGATCTCAGCAAAATTTGTAACAAATCTTCTTACAAAATTAATCTGCCCATAGAAAGATTGAATACCTTTTACATTTCTTGGTTGTGCAATTTGGTCAATAGATTCCACTCTTTTTGGATCAATTCGAACCCCATCTTTTGAGACAATATGTCCTAGCAGCTTTCCCTCTTTTACTCCAAATGCACATTTCTTGGGATTCAGAGATATCCCATATTCCAAGGCTCTAATAAATATTTTCTCTAAATGGCAAAAATGGTCCTCCTCCTCCTTGCTATGATAAGTGAGAACATCTTGATATATTGCAAGGAAGAGGTCAATAAAATCTGCAAAAGCTACATCCATGGCCCTTTGAAAAGTTGCACCAACATTCATTAATCCAAATCACATTCTTACATAAACATATGTCCCTCAAGGTGTAATAAACACAATCTTGAACTGCTCAGACTCTTTGACCATCACTTGGGTTATAACCAGAGAACCCACCCATCATAGAGAGTAATTCACACCCTATGGCCTTTTGCAACATAGCTTCCATGTTGGGTAGTGGGTAATTGTCTTTCAAAGAAGCAACATTAAAATGTCTGAAATCAACACACAATCTAATATCTCTATTCTTCTTTCTTACAGGCACACAATTGGAAACCTAGGATGAATGCCTAATGGGATTAATGATTCCAACATCCCTTAGTTTGGAAAGCTCCCCCTACATCTTGGGTTGCAAGATTGGATTAATTGGCCAGTGTTTCTGCCTGAATGGCTTCATATCTAGCTTTAATGGGATTTCATGCTAGAAAAGATCCTCCCTATATGCTTTGAGGTCATCGTATGACCAGGGAAAGACATGTCTATATTTTCTAAGTAGGGAAATCAACATGTTTCTAACATGAGGCTTCATTTTCTTACCAATATAAAATTTCTTAGGGGCATTTCCGTCCCCAAATTTATTTCCTCTAAATTTTCCTTGTGAGAAGGTGCTTGCTTAGTGCTTGACCTAGCAGGGCCATCAAAAACCTCTCAAGTGCAACCAAGCCTCAGGGAATGGTATTTTTTTTATTTGAATTATATAATTCCCAAACATGGTCTCTTTTCCATCAACTTCGATTAAAAATGAGCCAAATTCAATTTGTTGGCTCTCATACTGATCAATACAATGTAAAAACTTCAAAATGTCATTGTCATCATCAAATACCTGCTAGTTATAAATATTGTCCAGTACTGCAGGCCTGGTTTATATTTCTATTTGTGAAATTTCATGAAAGGTGAAATCATTGAGTTTAACAACTATGTTGGCCAATAAGTCAGCCCTGATATTCTGCCCCCTCTCGACCCATTTGATGCTAAAAGCATCAAATGTCTCAATTGTGTCCCATACTGCATTTCTATACTGCCTAAGTCTTTTATCCTTAGCTACAAAATGGGATCTAACCTAGAAGACAACCAATTCAAAGTCCCCCAATACTCTTAATGTATTGATACCGTGTTTTGAAGTTGGCTTCAGACCAAGCAAGAGAGCCGCATATTCAACAACATTGTTAGTACAAGCAAATTGTAGCAAGAAAGAGTACTTGATTGTTTTACCTTGAGGGGAAGTGAAAATGATTCCTACTCCTGAGCCTTCTTTTGAAAATTCCCCATCAAAGTACATTATCCACAAGTCATTTTCTAATGATACATTCAGTACTTCCTTGTCAATAGGTGCAAGCTGAATTTCTTCCTCTAATTTATCCTCCTGAACACAATTTTTTTCCAAATCTTTCTCCACAAAATTTATTCTGACAGGCTACAGTGGCTCCTCCACATTCTTGATCATGTGAGGGGATCTCTTTTCCCTATTAACTTTAACATCCCTCTGCTGAATATAGAAAGTAGAAAAAGATAAGTCACACTATATACTCCTGCCTATGGAAGCACTCCAAGGCTGAGACAACAACATCCCATAAGTAGGTGGGATATCCACCACTATAACACTCATATGTAACTCCTTCTCAGGGAGCAATACCAATCTGTATGGAACATCATTTATAATCCCTTTAAAAGACACTTCTCGAGAATCCATTGCATAGAATTTACCATATGTACTATCTACTTTCAAGCCATTGCATGCATTATCTTCACTAGCATCACATTATTAGAAGCTCCAGAGTCAATCATATAATTTTTGAGCATTTTTCCATTAATGATCAAACTCAAGAAAAAAGGATTCACATGATTGGGGTTAGCCGTGATGGTCATCCCTAGATATATTTGAGGGCTTTCAGTGGTCAGTTCTTCTGTAACACCTTTCTTTTCTTGATCCTTATTTGAATCAGTCTGATTAGTCATCACCGTACTCTCTTTATTAGTCAGAATTCTATTAATAAGTGCAACAATTTTATCCTTATGTTCATCTATTCACATCTTTTCTAAAAAATGGGATAGTAACCTTGACTTGGGAAAGTACTTGGAAGATATCTACTACAGTATATTTTGGTAATTCGGGAAGAATTACAACCTCAAATATTACCTTCTCATTTCCTCTTGGAGTTTTATCAACATGAAGGGGCTGATCATTGACCTTATTATTTTCAGAGGTGGCTTCACCATTTATCTTGGTTTTATCTACTTTCTTTGCCCAGATCCTAGGTTCCCTAATTTCCTTGGGCTTTGGATCTATATTCTTTTCCTCCACCTTGACAACTTCCCCAACCACATCCTTCTCCTTTACAAACAAACCACAGGGTTGGCCTGAATCCCTTGAAACAATTCTATTCCTTAACTATATATTGTTTCTTGCCCTAGCAACAAGAGCAACTGTATACTTCTCAATATCCTCATTAGATGGTCTCCTCAAACTAGTATTATCTATCTCAAGTTCATTCACAAAACAATCATCATCTTCTTCTTCATTTGAAAATACATGTTGGCGATGTACATAATTTTGTTAACTTTGTATATCAACATCTCCTCCACATGGCTCATCATCTGAGGAATAGTCCTCATAAGAAAAATAAAATAGACCTATCAATACATTGGTCATTGCATCCTGATCATGGGGAGATTGAGCCTCTCCCTGGTCACCTTGGGACTCCACCACTGATTGTGCTACTGCACACTATTGAGAAGAATGTGGCATCTCACACACCTCACACCATGGAAAATTTTATGTTACATTTGCAGATTTCTTCTACAGGGGATCAAGTGGGATTTGATTATTCCTCTGATTTCCTTGTATAAGCTTCCCATTATTCCAATTAGTGTTATAAGGGTAATCGCTCAGCTTGGGATTCCTTTCATTCCTTTCGAAATGGGGCTTGTCATTTTTCGCTTGACTTTGTAGTATAGTAAGAACCTGATCTATCTTTTTATCAGCAGCCGTAACCTTGCTAACCTTCTCAATTTGATCTCTTGTACCTTTGGAAGCTTTTGGATCTTACCTTCTTCCCACTTTGAGAGAAGCTCTTCTATTGTTCTCAATATTTACTTCCATCTTGTATGCTTGTCTTAAATTCTATGGATCTTTATCTCTTAGTAGATAACACATTTTTGCATCATTGACATTGCAACATACAACTGGACATGCATTTTCATTAGGCCTTAAATATGTAGGAACTCTCATCATAGCTTTTTAAAAGTGTGCATTAAACTCAGTAACTAGTTCATTATATCCCTTGGTGATATTATTGAAATCATTCAATTTGAACTTGGGATTAGTCTCATCTCCATATTGCTCCCTAAAGAACATGTAAAAGGCATCTCTAGATTCAATACTAGCATTTGGAAACCCCCTATACTAGTCCCTAGCATCCTCAACCAATGACTGCATGAAATATTTCAGATGATCTTCCCCACTAAAAACATTATTACCAGTAAACTTTGGAAGATGTTTGCGTGCATTGTTAGGGACCAGATTTGGGTACCTCCAAATGTTGTCAAAAAACAGTTGTCTATATCTATCAACATGTGGTGCTCCCCTAGCATGCCAATTTTTGTGGGTATCTTGTTTCTCAATATCCTTCTTATCACCTGACTGATGTCCCTTTGTATCTTTTCCATCACCACCATCTCTTCTATTTTTATCACTACCTCCTTCCTCATCCTCCAAGTACTAACTTCCATTATTATGACCACATCCACCTCCACCACCTTGGTTACCACCAACACCCCCTTTAGGAGTCTGCTTTTTAGAATTCTTACTTAGTGACCCATTTTCACTTTGTCCTGAACCAGAGGCCTCAGGGGTAGGTGTAGACATCTTGAAGAAAGCGATCTTTCTTTCCATCTCGACATTGGCAACCTCTATCTCTTCCTTCCTCAATTCTTCCTGGAATTGATCATTTATTAATTATAGTCTCAAGAGTTCAAGGTTTGGGGAGGCATCTAATGATCCATGATGAGATTTGATCCCTTTGTTAGCAGATGTGTTGGTTTCAATGTTGGCATTAGTGTTTTTTTTAGAATTAAAGAAACCATGGGAAATTTTCTTAGATTGATCCATGGGAGATTTTCCATGATCCACAAAGGTTTCCTTCTTGGATCCATCAAATGGGTCAAAGGCCTTAGTGGCTGGGATAGAAGAGGTATATATGATTGTAGCAGAGGTCCCCATAGAAATTGTTGCCTTAGGGACCTCACAGGCCCTTTTAGTAGTTGCCTTAGCTACCTTTCCTTCAAAGGTTTTTTTTTTAGCAGCATCTTCTCTCATCTTCTCCACCTTTTGCCTCTATGCATTTCTCTCAAGCTGCTTGGCTCGAAATATTTCCAGATCCTCTTTTCTTTTCTTTTCTCTACTATTATCCACCTCCTGCAACCTCTTTTTTTCTTCAATTAAGGATTGCATATCCTTATCTATATCAGTTTCATTTTCGAGGATATCTCCTGCCTCACTTGGAGTAGGAGTGTAATAAGGTTGATCTGCTTGATCATGCTAAGGAAAAGGTGCCTCCTCATCAAGAGATACTCCTCATGGTTTGAATTTTTTTCTAGTGAAGATAGACATAGCACCAGGTGTCATGGCCTCTGGGAATTGTTTATCTTGTTCCCAGAAACCCCATTTTTCTTCTTCTCTAGATAGGTTATATTCAATCTAATGAGTCTTTTCAATAGAAAAATTACCATGATCCATTTTAGACACAACAACTTCGGATGAGTCCCCACTGATAATAGCACTATTTACCTCACCATTTAAAGTGGGAGATGAAATAGTAGGAGATGAAATAGACTTACCTGGTGTGTCATTTACTTTCACCCATCATTTGTCCTTTCCAGGCTCATGTTCCAGCATTGGCTCCGGGTTCTTCTTTGAATAGCTCCTATTCTTCTTCATGGTTTTTGGTGCACGAAGATCTTTCTTTACACGTTGCTTTCGAGAATTTCTATGAATATTGGTGTTAAAGATATCAGAGTCACCACCCAAGATGTTGGGAATTATGAAGCGATTGCACTTCACTTTTGTACTCATGACTTTTGACAAGATCCTAAAAATTACTTGACACACTGACAAAGAATGAGCAAAGACTAGACTCATGTACCAGACATGACAAGTATAACCAAAAGTTAAAAAAATTATTCTTTTGTAACAAAGAATATCATGACACTTGACTCTGACTGTACCGGATCTGCACTAGAGACTTTGAATATGATAGGTTCCTAGTAGAGTCACCATTATGTGTGTTTTTTTTATTACATCCCAAATGGACTTCCTCAAAGCTTCTATGAATTTTCCATGCTCAATAATGAAAGCTTGGGAAATGATTGGCCAACTCAATGAGAAGAAGAAATAATGCTAATTCTCCTACACTTTGGGCTTTGTGTGTCCCAGGAGGGTGATCCCCACAATGTAATTCTCACAAATAGCTAAACCATTTTAAACACACATTGCATATTAATATATAGATTCTCCATCGACACTAAATGGATGAAATCCTTCAAGAAATCGGAAATTCCTTAAAACACTCAGGTCCTATTAGTAGAGAACCGCATACACAACAAATATAGGTTGATAAGAAATATTTTGAATAAATGTTCTAAAATAAAATCCAAAGACATAAGAAACACAACCACTATTCAGTTACCAATGCTATATCCTAAAGCACAACATCAAATAAGAAAGAGCTGAACTATAGGGAAAATTTCATCTTAAATAGTTGTGATCTATATGAATTACATTACAATCCACATATTTGTACTAGAAATCTATTAATACTTATGAATCCAGCTGCCAACCTACACGAACTTACACCATAACTGAAGCATTTAACTGATCTTTTAAACCAAAGCCACCATTAAAGTATAATTCATAGTAAAGAACAATGAAAATAAATGAAACCAGTCTTTGACCAATATTTCATTAATAATTCATGCAAGATATCACAATTGTAGAGAAAATAGACTCAAAATTTTTTCATATTAAACACAAACATGCCTAAGAAGCCCATAATTGACCAAGTTCTTCTATCTGAATCTAAACCTTAAAATAGGGACTGAACATTCATACTCTCTGTATCACAAAATTCTACTCTCTCAAATCTCAGATTCAACAAAAGACGCAATACCCTAGCCCAAAATTCCCTTTTATAGAATTAGGGAGAAAAAGAGGCTTTAGGCCAGAATGTACACATGTCCATTTTTTATTGGACCACAATCCCCTCATACAGTTACATTTGCATCTTACAATAGGAGGGAATATACAGAAGACAAAGGCAATCATTAATTGTTGTGGAGAAGAAAACTCACCTTCCGAAAGGCAACTCGTTCACATCAAAGGACTCTTTAATCGTCGTAGCATTTTATTCCATCTCAACAACTATCCTCGTCAACAACTTTTACCTAGAGCTGAGAGAAGTATACATATATTCAAATGTAACTTTTGAGGCTAGACCTATATTGTACTTGACCAAGTCACTCTTGTCAACCCTAGTAATCATATTTCAAACTCATTAGTGAACACCCTTTTCCACAATTCAAATTCCTCCTCAGATGGCCACTTGAAAGCAATTACCTGATTAATTTTGTCTCTATATGGTGCATACTTCACCATCACTGAAGTATCCTCTTTATCAAAATCTTCTAAGAAACTAATAACAAAAGACAATTTCTCAAGTGTATTCTCCAACATACCAATATCAACATTCATGCATATTTCATCTGTTTGAGTTATCATGATATTATTCATTTGGTCCTTCCAAACTTGCAATGGCTTCACTTTATCATGACTATGTTGGATCTATGGTAATGGAGTTAGGTCTACTTGATCATAATTGGCCTTTAGTTCTTTGATCCTTGATTCCATAGGAGCAACGTATCTGTGGAACTTCTGCTCCATAATTCCCTTAACAAATTGATAAGTTGGCTTAACCATGGGATAATTATCCTCATGATGCTTTGCTTTACTCAGACCACAACTTATGCAACCAGAAACATATAACAATAGGTCAACGCATGATTAGAATAAACAAAGTGATCATAAGACCCAAAGCCAAAGTTTTATGGTCAAAACCCAAAACCCCAAGATACAGAAATGATGTGAAGCACCAAGTACACAAGAATGAGCATATTCATGGAAATTTTTAAGAGGTCCACCAGTGGCTCCGACTGGGAATGTATGCCCCCTATGGGAATAACAAGAAACTAGAATCTTTGGAGAGAAGACGAGATACACAGAGAACCAAAACCAGGGACTTGTCCGGAAAAGACAAGCAAACACAACAAAAACAAACACACCACACCTATATACACTAATTACAGGATTGTACATTGTACATGGAAAAGAGCCATTTTAGGAGAAATAGTATTTCAAGAACTATCCATGTACTAGAAGTTCAAGAATCTCACCTATAAGGGATTGCAAGAAGTATGAATCCTCCTCATGTATGTCGGCAATTATATATGGGCCTAACCATAAGGGATCAAATTTTCCATGTTTGCCTTTATCTTCCAATCTTGAATTCTAGAGCAATACCATCGCTTCTATCTCAAACTTTATTTCAACTACCTTCTTGTCATAGAGGTGCTTTACTTGAAGCTATAATTTTTCATTCCTCTTGTGATCCTCTCTTTGAGTCTCATCCAGTTGATTCAATTCTTCCATTCCGTGCTACATTTCATCGCACACATCATCATCATATTCTTGGAAAAACTTGTACATCTTTAGTAAATTATTTTGTGGTATATGTGCTTCTACCCCATAGACCAAGTTAAAAGGTGAATAACCAATTGCTTTCTTGATAGTTGTTTAGTCATACCATAATGGAAGCTGAAACTTTGAATCCCAAGCCTTCTTATTTTTCTCAATCACTCACTTGATGATCTTCATTAAGCTCTTATTGCTGAACTCTGCCTGTTCGTTTCCTTGGGGATGATACGAAGAAGAATATGAAACAGTTATACCATACTGATTACAAAAATAAAAAAACGCCTCAAACTTAAAACACATTGTGTTTTATGAAACAATTCTCTCAAGCACCCGAAAGCTGCTTAAGATATTATTCATTAAAAAATCAATGACCACCTTGCTTGTGGCCATTTTGGTTGGGATTGCCTCATCCATTTGGTAAAATAGTTAGTTTCCACTAATATCCATGCATGTCTGCACTAGATTTTTTAGATACTTCTCCTATGAAATCAATATCCCATTGCTAAAAAGGGGTCAAAGCAGACACTAGCCTGAATGAAAAATTACCAGAAAACTTTAACTTCCTAGAAAACTTCTGAACAACATCACTGGTGTAAGAGCTCCAAGGCTTTCTTGCACAACTAGTTAAGGAGACCCTTCCTCATCTTATTCTAGGAACCTAACCTCTTTCAGGTCCTTGTTAGGCTTAGATAATTAACTAAGTCCTAATCCAACTCTTCTCCAAGAGTCTCACACCTTGTGCTTCACCTTGAAGGACTAACACCATGTAGTTTCTTCACTATTTGTACCCTCACTTAGAAAGCTCTAAGTGCCAACTATTCACCATTCATGAGATTCATTACAGGGGTGTCTATCAACATGGAAACATTCCATTTGCTCGTATTTGGATCCATTGAGAAGGATCTTCAAGCCTTTCTTTATCGGGTTCAGGGTTTCACCATGAGGCGGCCTAATTCGGCCTATTTACTAGAACCTCGCTGATTTCTCACTCAAACCCTAGTCTAGTGGATTGATAAAAAATCAATCCCTCCAGAAGGTTAGGATATTTCTATACCCTACCTAGAACTATACTTGTTATGTACTGTACTTCAATCCCCTGCCTAAAATCCTTCATTTATCACTGTCAAACCTCTAACCGGGTTCTCCTAACTCGCCTAGAGCTTGACATTTAAACTAGTATCCTTGCTTCCCTGGTCTCCTACCACTATATACATTATGTACAATGGCTCCACTCTAAGATCCATCCCCCTTTTAGAATTTTCAAGGTTTGAATCTCAAGTGAGAGCCATGAAAGCAAAAATAGTCTAAAAAGAACCATCACATTGTATAATTCAAACTTATTTCCCCACAATTAGAAGACTAACTCAAAACCACTAACACACTAACTAGAAAATTCTTAAAACGTCCTAAAATATTCAAATCCAAAACTAATATTTAAGTATCAAACAATGTAATCACACTGTCACCATGAAATGCTCGGGTTCTTCTCAAAAATAGAATTGCAGAGCTAATTTTTATATCTCAACTTTTGTTACATTTCAACACTTATCTAGATCTGAGCCCCTCAGAGATCTTAGTTCCATTCTCTAGGTTTCTAGGCCTATTAGTTGATCCCCCACTCCTAGCTTTTAGGGAATCCAAGGTTGTCGAGTTGCATGCAACATTTACAATAAATCTCCAATGTTGTCATTGACAGTTTTTGGCATCTTTACAGTTATTAGGCCAACTAGAATATAGGACCTCTAAGCCAAGTATTTTGAAGAACTAATCATCATAACTAGCCTTAAAGCATCCTTCCTACATCTCTCATGTGTTTGGACAACATTTAGGACTCAAATCCAACATTAAGCTTCTAAAACTAAGCTAACCAAAACAACAAATAGTGACTAATTGGTGACCTTAGTTCTAACACTAACTCACCTAGTCCACACTCAAGCAAGAACTTCTAAGGTCCAAAATAAACACACAAACCCGCTGACTTGGCTAATGTCAGATACAAGCCAAAAATGAAAAGAAAAATGGAGGTTAGCCTAGGTGCTCTTGCACCATCCTCCCCAAGTAAAAGTTTTCAATCCACCCTTGGATTGAGTAAGTTGAGGTCAATGTCCAACTTCTTGAACTCTGATTCTTTGATCCATACTGCATCAGCATCAGGTTGACCATGCCCCTTGATCAGATGTTCCTTGTAGTCCTTCTTCCTAGTCTTCTTGTAGACTCTTGTATCTAGTATACTATCAGCTTGCTTGACTATAGCAGAAGGTAGTCTGAGCTCTTCCACATCATGGATGACTTCATTGAGGCTTTGCTCCATGTCTAGTGGTGGTCCTTTGTAATGAACCAGATCTGCAATGTTGAAGACAGGGGACAATCCACTGTCTTCCGGTAACTCCACTCTAAAAGCATTGTTCCCATACTTTTCCAAGATAGGATAGGGACCTATCCTCTTCATCTGCAACTTGTGAGGGACACCTTTCTACAATCTAGACTTGTTTAGATGCACCATCACCGAGTCTCCCACATTAAACTGAACTTCTCTTCTATGCTCATCCCCCTTGGTCTTATGCTTCATAGTGTTCTCAGTCAATGTTTTCCTGACTGTGTCATGAATCTCCTACATTGCATAGGCAAAATCATCAGCATATCGGCTTCTGTTAATTCCATCCCTTAGGTCTCTTAGCTCATAGATTCCCCTAGGATGTAGACCATAGACTATCTCAAAGGGACTCTTCCTTGTTGACCTATTCACAGTGTCATTATAGGAATATTCAACTTTTCCAATCAACTGATCCCATTGTTGACCATACTCCTTGGTCAAGCACCTTAATAGATTTCCAAGGCTCTTGTTTACAACCTCGGTCTGACCATTAGTTTGGGGATGGTATGCAGATCCAAAAGATAAATTAGTGCCCAATCTCTACCAAAGAGTCTTCCAAAAATGACTCATAAACTTGGTGTCTCTATTTGACACTATGCTCATCGGTAACCCATGTATCCTTACTATCTCTTTGAAGAAGAGAGAGGATATTTGGTTGGCATCATTGGTTGTCTTACATGGCACAATGTGAGCCATCTTACTGAATCTATCCACAACTACATAAACACTATCCATGCCTTGTCTTGTCTTGGGTAACCCAACTACAAAATCCATAATCAAGCATTCCCATGGCCTAGTAGGAATAGGCAGTGGTTGATATAGGCTTGCATTTGAAGAAGTGCCCTTGGCCTTTTGACATACTATACAACTTTCCACATACCTCCTAACATCTAGATTCATCCTTGGCCAATAATAGAACCTTTGAACAAGTTCTTGAGTCTTCGTGATCCCAAAGTGACCAATCAATGCACCATTATGTTTTTATTGTATCAAATTCTCTCTAATAGAGCCTCTAGGGACATATAACTGGTTTCCCTTAAATAAAAGATCACTTTGCAAAGTATATTCCACATATCTACTATGAAAATGATTCTTGTATTCAGCACATACCTTATAAATGTCTGCAAAATCTTCATCATCTGCATATAGATCCTTGAAATGATCTATTCCCATGCTCTTCAACTGAATCTCTTGGATGGTAAGAGCTCTTCTACTGAAGGCATCTGCCACCTTGTTGAGTACTCCTTTCTTGTACTTGATATTAAAAGTGTAAGCTCATAGGTATTCAACCCACTTCATGTGGTTGTGACTCAATTTCTCTTGTGAATTTAGGAAACTAAGTGCTTGGTTGTCTGAATACACTATGAACTCCTTGGGAAGCAAGTAGTGCCTCCATTTTCTTAAATCCTGAACCAATGCATACATCTCAAGGTCATAAGAAGAATACTTCTTCTTGGCTTCACTTAGCTTTTCTAAATGAAAAGCCACCGGTCTACCCTCTTGGCTTAGAACAGCTCTAATAACCACATTGCTTGCATCACACTCAATGGTGAATAGCTTCTCAAAGCTTGGCAACACTAAAACAGGTTGGGTAGCTATCTTTTCCTTCAACAACTCAAAACTTGTGTTAGCTTGCTCATTCCATACAAACTTAGTCTTTATGCCTCCTTTAATGGTATCCAACATAGGAGCACAAATAGCATTGAATTGCCTTATAAACTTCCTATAGTATTGAGCAAGGCCATGAAAACTTTTTACCTCTGTTGCTGTCCTTGGAGTAGGCCAATTGAGGATGGCTTCCACTTTTCCAATGTCCATTTTCAGGTTGCCATGAGATAGCACAAACCCAAGGTACACCAGCTCTGTCTTGATGAACTCACACTTTTCCAAATTGATCATCAACTTCTCCTGATGTAGCTTCTTGAAAATCAGCTCTAGGTGTTTGAGATGTTCTTCTCTTGTCTTGCTCTAAATTAGTATATCATCAAGATATACCACCACAAATTTGCCAATGTAGTCTTTGAGGACTTCATTCATGAGCCTCGTGAATGTGGAGGGGGCATTAGACAATCCAAATGGCATGACAAGCCATTCATACAAACCTTCATTGGTTTTGAAGGCTATTTTACACTCATCTCCTTCATGTATTCTTATTTGGTGATAGCCACTCTTCAAGTCTATATTGCTATAGTACTTAGCTTCACCTAGACAATCCATTAGGTCTTCAATCCTAGGGATAAGGAACCTATACCTTATGGTTATCCTATTAATAGCTCTTGAATCAGTACAAAGCCTCCAATATCCTCCCTTTTTAGGTGCTAGGACAGTGGGTATGACACATGGACTAATGCTCTTTTTAATGAGACCTTGGTTTAGGAGTTCTTGTATTTGTCTAGCTATTTCCTCATTTTGTTGAGGGGTCATCTTATAGGCTGCTTTATTGGGAAGGGTAGCTCTTGGTATGAAGTCTATCCTATGACTTATAGCTCTTTTAGGAGGTAATGCTGCTGGTTGTCCACTACTTACAATGCCTTTATAAGTCTGCAACATGTTTTGTATCTCTTTAGGTAACTCTGGCGTCTTGGCTGCTTTGTCACCACTTACCTCTCTTTGCCTTAACACCAGTGCATAGCCAATTCCTTCTCCTTCTTCCAAGGCTTATAAGAACTCTTTTTCACCAACCATGAGTATGTTAGGATCTGATGTCTTCAACTCTGCATCCTCTAACAATGACTGAATTTTGAATGTTACCTTATCCTTCTTAAAAGTATAAGAGTTCTTCATTCCATCATGCATAGCTTGGTGATCAAATTGCCATGGTCTACCTAGGAGCAAGTGACATGCATCCATAGGTAACACATCACACAAGACTTTGTCCTTGTATCTTCCAATTGAGAACTCCACCCATGCTTGTTCATTTACTAAGACATATTGGCCTTTATTTAGCCATGTGACCTTGTAAGGATTGGTGTGGGGTATCCTTGTCAATTTTAGCTTGCTGATTGCTTCCTCTAACACAATATTGTCAGTAGACCCTGAGTCAATGATGACTCTACATAATTTCCACATCATTTTTCATTTTATCCTAAATAGGGACCTCCTTTGGCTTGGTTCCTCCTTAACTGGCTCTTTGATCAAAGTTCTCCTCATCATGAGGTTCTCACCTTCCTCTAAATTTAATGGTACCTCAAAATGTTTCTCTGTTGCATTTGTCTCATCATGAACTAGATTAGTTCTCTTATCTCCTCCTTGAGAAGTACTACCCATCTTTGGACACCTATAGGCCGGGTGTCCCATTTGATTGCAGTGATAACACTTCATATTGGAAAAGTAATTTCCTCTTCCTTGTCCACCACTTCTTCCTCTAAAGTTAGAGCCTCTTCCTCTACCACCTCTACTAGAGCTTCCTTCTTGCTGCTCAGTGTACTTAACTTCTCCTTGAGCCCTTGGTTTTGAACTCCTTCCACAATAGCCACCTCTTTGTCCTCTACTATCTTTTCCTTTACCTTTACTCTTGGAGGTTTTTTCTTGCTTCCTTTTGCTTTTCTCCTCTATCTTCAAGGATATTTGATAACATTGGCAGATGGTTTTGAAGCTCACTAGAATCATGTCTTCTTGAATAGACCATTTGAGTCCATTCAAGTATCTTGCTAGCTTGATACTTTCATCTTCAACCACCTTTGATCTTAGGCACAACTTTTGGAACTCCTCGGTGTATGCTTGGACATCCAAATCTTTTTGTCTAAGGTTGTGTCTCCTCCTATGAAACTAGACTTCATAGCCATCAGGTAGGTAGGTCTATTTTACTTTAGTTACCATGCCCTTCCATGCAACTATAGGACCCTTTCCTTCTTTTTCTCTTTCATTTTGCACAAACTTCCACCATGTGAGAGCTGAACCTCTCAACCTTGACTTGGCCACCATGACTTTTTGAGCCTCTGAGATACCATCACATTCAAAGTGATTCTCTATACTGTCAATCCAGTCCATGATTGAATTAGGATCCATTTGTCCATTGAAAAGTGGTACACCCTCCAAAGCTTTGCCACTTAAAGCCTTTAGTGCCTTCAAGAAGGGTTCTTCAGGAATAATAGGGTCAGGGGTTGGAGCTTCCTCTTCCAAATCCAACTCCTTTTCTATGGCTTCTTTCTCTTCCCTTTGATCCATTTTATCCTTTACCTTGTCTACCTTTTCTTGGACTTCATCCAAGAGTTGCTCCATTCGAGCCAATCTTTCTCTCAGTAACTTGTTATCCTCTTCTTATTCTTATACCTTCTTGGCTAACTCAGTGTTAGTCACCATGGTTTTATCTTCCTAGGGTGTATTCTCTCCTACTGATTTAGTGGGTTGCAACATCAACCACAAGCCTGATCAAACCTGGCTCTGATACCAATATGGTGTAAGAGCTCCAAGGCTTGCTTGCACAACTAGTTAAGGAGACCCTTCCTCATCTTCTTCTAGGAACCTAACCTCTTTCAGGTCCTTGTTAGGTTTAGATAATTAACTAAGTCCTAATCCAACTCTTCTCCAAGAGTCTCACACCTTGTGCTTCACCTTGAAGGACTAACACCATGTAGTTTCTTCATTGTTTGTACCCTCACTTAGAAAGCTCTAAGTTCCAACTGTTCACCGTTCATAAGATTCATTACAGGAGTGTCTATCAACATGGAAACATTCCATTTTCTCGTATTTGGATCCATTGAGAAGGATCTTCAAGCCTTTCTTTATCGGGTTCAGGGTTTCACCATGAGGAGGCCTAATTCGGCGTATTTACTAGAACCTCATTGATTTCTCACTCAAACCCTAGTCTAGTGGATTGATAAAAACTCAATCCCTCCAGAAGGTTAGGATATGTCTATACCCTACTTGGAATTGTACTTGTTCCGTACTGTACTTCAATCCCCTGCCTAAAATCCTTCATTTATCACTGTCAAACCTCTAACCGGGTTCTCCTAACTCTCCTAGAGCTTGAAATTTAAACTAGTATCCTTGCTTCCCTAGTCTCCTACCACTATATACATTATGTACAATGGCTCCACTCTAAGATTCATCCCCTTTTCGAAGTTTCAAGGTTTGAATCTCAAGTGAGAGCCATGAAAGAAAAAATAGTCTAAAAAGAACTAGCACACTGTCTAATTCAAACTTATTTCCCTACAATTAGAAGACTAACTCAAAACCACTAACACACTAACTAGAAAAATCTTAAAAAATCCTACACTATTCAAATCCAAAACTAATCTTTAAGTATCAAACAATGTAATCACACTGTCACCATGAAATGCTCGGGTTCTTCTCAAAAACATAATTGCAGAGCTACTTTTTCTATCTCAACTTTTGTTACATTTCAACACTTATCTGGATCCAAGCCCCTTAGAGATCTTAGTTCCATTCTCCAGGTTTCTAGGCCTGTTAGTTGATCCCCCACTCCTAGCTTTTAGGGAATCCAAGGTTCTCGAGTTGCATGCAACATTTACAATAAATCTCCAATGTTTTCATGATAGTTTTTGACATCTTTACAATTATTAGGCCAACTAGAATATAGGATCTCTAAGCCAAGTAGTTCAAAGAACTAATCATCATAACTAGCCTCAAAGCATCCTTCCTACATCTCTCATGTGTTTGGACCACATTTAGGACTCAAATCCAACATTAAGCTTCTAAAACTAAGCTAACCAAAACAACAAATAGTGACTAATTGGTGACCTTAGTTCTAACACTAACTCACCTAGTCCACACTCAAGCAAGACCTTCTAAGGTCCAAAATAAACACACAAACCCTCTGAATTGGCTAATGTCAGATACAAGACAAAAATGACAAGAAAAATGGAGGTTAGCCGAGGTACTCCTGCACCAATCACATATTTTAACATACCTATGAGCATCTTTGAATACAGTAGGGCATCGGAAACTAGCAATTAAAATATTTTGAGTCATTGTCTTGGCCATGTAGTGGCCTCCATAGGCCCCTTTATGCATTTCCACCATTAAATCTTTAGCCTAGTCACCATCCACACATCTAAGTATAACATCCTCAGGACTTCTCCACCAAATCTCACCATCAATGATGACGTATTTAATTTCCTGTAATTTGAGGGTCCTCTTCTCATTAAGTGGCATACCTTCAGGGCACTGCATTGTCTATAGATATTCAACAATTCTCCTATACCAACCAAAAGTTTTCATATCACAGATAGGTGCAATATTCTCTTGTTCTACCTGGTTTATTTGATTGGCCTCCAATTTGGTTTTAGCCATTCACTTATCTAGGCCTTGACCCCTTACAAGCTTTGTAATCTGTATATCAATATTGAATTCCAAATTTCTATTGATCCATCTACATCGTCTTCCTATAGTCTCTTGTTGAGTGAAGATATCTTTGAATGCAATTGTTGGAACATAAGAAACAATAGTTGCTCCCATTAAGTAAGGCCTGAAATTCTTGACCCTAGTGATCACACTTCTCAACCCTAGTGCTCATATTTCAAACTCATCAGTGAATGCCCTTTTCCACAAATTCAAACTCCTCCTCAGATTGCCACTTGAAAGCAATTACTTGATTAATTTTGTCTCTATATGGTGCATACTTCACCATCACTGAAGTAGCCTCTTTATCAAAATCTTGTAAGAAATTAATAACAAAAGATAATTTCTCAAGTGTATTCTCCAACAAATCGATATCAAAATTCATGCATATTTTATCTGTCTGGGTTATCATGATATTATTCATTTGGTCCTTCCAAACCTACAATGGCTTCACTTTATCATGACTATGCTTGATTTATGGTAATGGAGTTAGGTCTACTTCATCATACTTGGAATTTGATTCCTTGATCCTTGATTCAATAGGAGAAATGTATTTGTGGAACTTTTGCTCCTCAATTCCCTTAACAAATTGGTAAGTTGGCTTAACCATGGGATAGTTATCCTCCTGATGCTCTTCTCCCACTACTATGAATTTTAATTCCTCAAATATGGGGCTCCATCTATCTAGCAATGGGGTGGCCAACTCTTTATCCCTCGAGAACATTTTGAGTGCTTGCAACATCAACGCATAACTTGAATGAAAAATATTTAATTTTCCTTGGACTTTCTTGTTCAAGTGTGTCAATACAATATCTATAATCACTGAACTTCTTTTCAACATTGATTTTTGGACCTATTGCAACATCTCTTTATACTCCTTAACTTGACAGATTAATTTTTCCCTTGAGAGTCCTCTACCTGGGCTGTTAACCCTTTCAATTGTGATGGGAACCTATCCCATATTATATGGAACAATAGCTAAGGATTGTCCCTATGAAGAAGGCTGAGGTTGCTTCAATGGTGGGTCAAAAATAATGTGACTAGAGCCAGCCTGCCCTTGAGACTTCAATGTCTCCATTTTCTACTTCAATCATGCCAACTCTCTCTCTAGCTCTGCAACCTTTTGTTGAATCCTATTATATTCAATTATAAGATCATTATACTAGCCCCTCAAAGTATCTCAATCCTTGGTCAAATCTTGAACAGTTTCCCTGGTGAAATTTGCAATTTTCATTGCCATATCTACAACCTCCAGTGCTGGAGTATCAACAACTCTTCTCACAACCAAGTGACCACTTAAATCAGATGGTTCTACAACTATTGGCTTCCTAGCCCAAGTAGATAAAGACTAAATTGCCAAGGCATCCCATTCCTCACTAAAGGTTGAACCTTTAAGTGCCAATGTAGCTTCCTCCTCGGTTGCAAGAAGTGGCCTATTGGCCCTTCTTTTTGTATCGAATACCACAACATCAACAATATCCCACTCAAAAAGTAACAATACTCCACTCTTCTGTACCAATGCTCTACCTTATTCTGGTGTCATTTCTTTGAATATCTCCTTCATTTTCAACCTGACATTGGATTGGATGACTTTCTCTGGGAGCTCTGGGTGTAAACTTCTTTCTTGAGCCACCTTCTAAACATATAGTGGAACATGTTTCCTCCATAAAAAATCCTTAAAAGCATTTGTTTTGATAAAATAATCATCCATCATGAATTCCCTATAGGCCTTCATCCTTAGGTCATCATTGTTGGTTATCCCTCTTATTTCATCTTTTCCAAGCCTAAAAGCAACAACTCCAGAACTTGATGGAATGTCTTGTGGAAAAGATGGCATTCCTTGCTGCATATCATTAGGGGTTACCATGATGTATTCATCATCTTTGTCAGGATAATCAACCACCCCTATCTTTTCAATTTTCTATCTCTTTGGTGATGGTGGTTGTGTTGGAGAATAGGGCCTCAGAGGGGAATCCAAATCAACAATATTAGGAAATAATTTCCCTGAAGACACTGGCACTACTTTCTCATGTGACATTACTCCAGAATTTTCTAAAGTAGTAGGAGTGGACCTATTTTTTTCTTCAACTATCGTTCCCTTCTTTCTGAAATATACCCTAACCTTTGTTGGAGGCTGGAAAGTAGGCTTTTCCTCCAGTCTTATTTTAGGGTATTCTACAATAGCCTGTGAGTTTCCCTTATCTTCCACAACCTGTTCAACCTTCAAGACCCCCACCAAGCTCTCAAAATTATCAATAGCATACATAGCCCTATTCAACTCACTACTGATATTTGGCATGAGATCATATGTAGGTTTCTCTTCTTGTATCTTCTTCATCATCTTAGTAAAAGCTAAATATTTTTATTTTCTCTCCTCCTATATCTGTAAATAAAAAATGGTCCTGATAATATCCTCAGGAAAATAAAAATTGTGAACAAAGATTTCAGTTCGGTGCTTTGCCTTTATTTGAGAAATGAAACCCTCAGGATCATGATTCCTAGGGTGTATAGTTTTCAAACCATAAGGCTTAAGAAATGTCTAAAAATCTTTCCATCCTCCTTTTTCCATGACAAAATTAGCAAATTTTGTATACTTAGGAAATAACGATCCCTTCTTATGCTCTACCAACAAATGTGCATCCCGAGCACATCCCAATTGTCTCATGATTTCTAAAGACCAAATTCTCAGAGGCACATCCCTAGGAAAAGCATATGGGTTAACATTGGTGCCATATACCCTAAAAATAGTTATATTATAATAAGGGATAATTTCTCCCCAATTATGTGTTAAATTTAACTCAGGTCTCCTTTCCATTGGCCTCAAGAAATCATGAATTTTATTTGGAGTACTAGGTAGATTATAACCAAGAATCTTCTCAATTTGGACCTGAAAGCATTATGGATTGCCACATAATCAAAACTATGAACATGCCTATCAAAAAATCTGGTCCAGTAATGGACAGGAATGTCAATATCACCTTCCCTCTTCTTTAATTCCATATTCTGCCCAAAAATTACCTCTCCTTTGTATAAAAACATGTGCATCAATAGGGAATTCCATCTGAAACCAGCCAGGGTTTTTCCTTCTTTAAGAGCCACCAGACACTCATGCATTTTTTCTACCAGATAAGTAGAGAAGTCATATAGCACATTAAAACCTGGATGCTGAAGATTTACAACCATGTACATGAGGTTAGTAGGCAGGGTAGTTTTCAAATTAATACCAGGAACTCGACACAAGGAACAAACTGTCTTCTTGAAATAGTTGCAAAAGTAGTTTATAGGAAAAGGCTCTGGCTCGTTCTTTCCAATCACTATATTCTTCTTATTCTTTATAGTTCCTATGGTTTCCAAATGAGGTTTTAGTAGAGAAGTCCTAAAAAAACCCTTAGTATTTTTGTATTCTTCTCTGAAAGCCTAAAGGTTAATAGGAACCATATCTTTATTCCATTCATGCAGATCAAAAATCTCTGTAATCTCCTCCCTGGTCATTTTTACCATTTCCATGCGAGAATATGTCCTAACAAGTTTGGTTATAGGGTCATACCTCACAACAACATCCTTTAAAAAATCTACATTCAGATAAACATTTGGGACCACCAGCTTACCAAGATCCAACCTCCAAGGGTTACACAAAGGAGCACACAAATTCCTATTCCCAAACCAATTTGAGAACAATTGCCATCCTGTATATGGTACCTCAACATCCCGAATTTCACATTGCTTACCAGTTAACCCTTCCAGGAGTAGGGGCCCATAAAACAAAGCATTTCTGTCGAGCTTTCTATTGGTAGAGGGTTTTATCAAATCTATGACATCCTAGGAAAATGACCTAGTAGAGGTTTCAGAACCAGAGCTTTAAGCCTTGGGTGCCATTTGCACAAGATAGACTACAATTCTAGCTAGGGTTTTGAAATATCAGACAGTTATAGGATGTAGCCTATGCCTTATAGCCTTGAAACAAAATACTTCACAATTGAAAAAGCTTCAACAATTATTTGGACAAGCTTTAAAACACTTTTAAGGAAAATAAACCAATACAATCTTTTAAAACAAAGCAAAACACAATTGATACTTGTCCTCAAGAAATCACAAGAGTTTTGAAAACACAGAACATGGTGTATACATTACTTACAATTTTTCTTGCAAAGAATTTTAATGGTAGTGATGCTAATTTTACATGAAAATAGCTTGCCTTGCTTGGTACCTGGGAATTATTCTTTGGTGTGGAATTATGCACAAAAAATAGCAATTCAATGAAGTTTTAGCATTAAATTATGGTGGCGCAGTCTGAACTCCACCATTACTATTTACTCGCGTGAGATAAAATGGCTATAATACAACACCAACTCATTTTAAATACCAACCATTGATTTGAATCCATGTAAGTGAGAAAGAGCGACTCACATCAAGTCAAGGTGGTTTGAAACTGCCACGTTTGCTCAACAAATTCTAGGTGAATGAAAATTCACCTATGGGACACCATCTTAACACGGGTGGGTCCCACTTTGATTATCTCATACTCGGCATCAACATCCATGCGTCAATATTTTACATACCTCACAACATTATTAAAACCGGTGTTTTAATTGCGTGAGGTCAGCGAGTAATGACCATGATGCATCATTTCAAGACAACCGTCAGTTTCAATATCCTTCATTGATAGGCGAACAAGGACTGGGCCCCATGATCACAGGCGATAGATGACAACATCTCAAATACCTCATTAAAAACCTTGCGAGTCTAGCAGGGAATGGTCAGGATTTAACCATTTCATCTAACGGTTAGAAAACCTACATATGAGATAATTTCTATTCATAAAAGGGGGACCAACTAGGTGGATGGGGAAATAACCCTCAAGGCAAAAATTTTAGACATTGGTCTAAAGTTATAACATTTATCAACTCGACATTAAGAGAAAATTTAAACACAGTCCTAGCAAATAAAAACTGATAGGTCAAGTTAAAAAGGGTTGGTAGCACAAATGACTAAAAGGGCTCAGACCACAAATTATGCAACCATGAACCTATAATAATAGGTCAACACATGATTAGAAAAACCAAAGCGATCACAAGACCCAATGCCAAAGTTCTATGGCCAAAACCCAAAACCCCAAGACATACCAATGATGCCAAGAACCAAGGACACAAGAATGAGCATATTCATGGAAATTTTTAAGAGATCCACCACATATCTCAGGAATTTATTCCCAAGAATGATTAAAATATTTCACCAAAGTCTAGAAATGGTCCTTTCCAAGACATATTGACATCTTTTGACCTAATGGTTTCAGATATTGAGGGAATCCTCAACTCAACACTTGATCCAAATCCACTCAAAAATTAAGATGATATTGAGCCACTTCCCATGCCTAGTGCAAATATCCAAGAACCCTTTGTAATCAATCCATCCTTTGAAATTGACCCATATCAAGAGCTTGATCCATAACATGTCAAAAACAATTCCAAAATTAATCAAGATCAAGGATCCATATCTCCAAGCTACTACCACGATCTAATGGGTATTCTCGAATCCATACAAGATGTCACAAATAATGATCATATCCATATATTACATACTCCTCCATCTACCCATGAGATGCTAGCTCCTAATGGACATGTAGATGATCTTCATCCAAAATAAGAGTCTCATACTCTTTATGTCACTACCAAGGAAAAAGAGTCTCCTACTCTTAATATCTTTACACATGATCAAGGCATATTAGAATTCACTGACATATCAAAAATTGATCATGAAGAAGATCTCTACATGGATGGTGAATCAAAAACATTCTTAGAAGAGAAAGCATAAATGGATCATGAGGAAGACCCCTATATGGATTGTAAAGAATCAACACCTTTTGAAGAAGTATCAAAATTAGACACATCCTCCATATAGATTGAAGAAAGCAAGTATAAGGATATCAAGCATTATCAAGAATCAACAAAGCTAAACAATCTTGAACGACAATGAAATGGTTTGTCAGTAGTAGAATCAAAGCATGCCAATAATACTCCCATATTACTAGGGGAAACTTTATCTAGCGCAAACACCAACATGGGGAGCACAAAGAGTCCTTACGATGTAATAGCTACCAAAAATCCAACCATTAATATCATGATTCATCATCCATAAATCATTCCACCCCCTAATTGGGACCAAGCACAAGAAATAGGTCTATATCAAAGAAAACAGAAAATTATTTAAGAAAAAGAATCGGCAAATAAAAATGGACAAGAAAAATTTAAATGGACACCAAAGAAAAATAGAGAAAATCATCCCTATCAAACTCCATTAGTCAAAAACACTATGGGTAAAAGTCAAAAAGGGAAACTTATCCATCAAAATTGTCCATCAATACAAAAGAAAGCTTCAAGAGTGGCCTACAAGGTATATCAAGAAGGTGGTCTCAATCAAACCTCCATATCCACCCATCATTTTTCATCATCCCAAGTTTGGAGAATCAAAGATTCCAAACTGTCAACCAATCCATATGCATCTCATATCCCTCAATGCATTCCACCATCCACTTCGGCATCCATGGTATCCAAATCTTGTATTAACCACGTATTAGCATCAACTCTTTATCATAAGGACTTTAAGGCCACTCTATCACGATGTGCACATCTAGATGAGGTTAACTCCAATATCAAAAAAGAAAATAAGAGAATACAGGGGTTACATTTAAGTGCTTTTATCCTAATGAAGAAACTCCTCCAAGTAGGATATTTTTGGCACCTCATGACAACAACATCTATATCAGCACTAGCAATGTCTACATCAACACCACCAAGTGGTTCAACATGAGCATAAACTTTCAAAAAATCAAGAAAATAGTCAAAAGAAAAATCATCCTCTAGTGAAAACCACTTTGGTGGCGATTTAGACAAGTACCATGATGAAAACCTAGAAAATAGGCATCATGAGTAGAATCAGGCATCTAAGTGCACTATTTTGGGTGGAAGCATCTCATCCCATCCATAATAAATCTAGGAACCCTTCATTATCTAATCCATTTTTATCCAATCTAACTTATCTTGATCTTGGAAAAGGCTGGGTATGTACTTCACACTTGCTTATGGTAAAAATATTGACATGGGTCACTATCTCTAGTCCTATCCCAACCAACATTATCTAAGCCATGAGGCATTTTCCAAAGAGGCATACTCTATCGAAACATGTTATCCTATCACAAAATAATCCTTGTCATCCTTCACGTACCCATCCATCAATCCATTAATTTATCCATGCATCCACCCATCTCATTCCCTACATTGCTAGACATTGGGGTTAGATATTTACATCTTTCTTTGAGAATAAATATTGAGCTATATCCTATAACTCATGCTATGATCTAAAAATTTGCAAAACACAAAATCAAATTGGTCAAATCATTTGTAAGCTAAAATGTAAATCACTAGCCCATGGCACATTTTGATGAGAAGATGTTCCTTATCAAGCTTTATCTTTTATCAAACATCAATCCAAACAATCAATATTAGTTGAATCTACCTTACACTTTATCATCACATCGAATCATTCCAAAAGATTTTGTTCCAAATCGAGCTTCAAAATCTTGATCAATCAAATCTAATCAATCCATCATCATCTTAGGATATATCATTTCCATATCTTTGTGTTGTTCAACACTATCCTTGAATTGTTGTTGCACCCTCAACAATATTATCACTATCAATAATCTATCAATCCGATCAATCAATCCTAGCTTGGTTTTCAACAAAATCCAAAAATAAATCACTGAAATTGTCATATCCATACACTCGTCAACATTGTGTGAAAAATCCCAAAAACATTCGTAAAACTTCATCAAAATCCAAAAAAACTTGCAAATTAGAAAATTCAAAAGCATCAAAATCCTGTATAGCTAAAATCCAAAAACATTTGAAAATTTATAAAGTAAAAAATCCAAAACATGTCAAAAATCCCTAAACAAGTCAAACATCAAAAATAAAAAATAAAAATAGTACCTTGTCAAACTACGAGTCTCTGAGCTTGAACGTAGGCAAGGCCATCATTGATGTGCCCCCGAGACACCCTAGGTTAGTATTTAGGAGTCTGCCATAATAAATTAAAAATCCATCAACTATTTATCTCTCATTAGTAATAAGAAAAGCTTGTCAAAACTACGTGGTCTCTATGTGTATAAAATAGGCAAGACTCATCTTTGATAAGCCCTTGAGACCCCTAGGATAATCTTGTACTTTAGGTTCTTGGTCAAAACATAGAAAAACACAAAAACATTGGAAAATCTTTGAAAAACCGTAAATATTCTCAAATAACTAAAAACAAAAACATTCACATAAACATTTAATAAGACCAAAAACAACCTCAAAACATTTTCAGAATATCACAAACATTGACATATTCAAAAAAACCCAAAACCGTCCATCCCATTTTGCTTGCACCCGCAATAAACTTCCATCCATGATAAATTGATCGTCACACTCACCTTTGGTAAAAAAAGAAGAAAACAACTACAAAAATTAGCAAAAGTAGAACCTTTAAATGCAAAAATTAAACCCTTGATCATTATTAAACATGTCAATCAAAATTTATATGAATGGCCTTTCAAACAACCTATCAACTTACAAACATTTGATAACACATCTTGGGATGCATCCTTCCTATAATGGGCATTATCATTAGCAATCATTTTGGATATTTATCCTCAAAAAACATTACACCTTTGGAAAGAGATATAGATAACAATGACTATTTTTCTTTGGTCTTTTCTTATGATTTATCTTATTGACCCATTTCGAGGACCTCTCAATGGTGTCTCAAAAATTTAGAGAGAAAGGAATGGGACATTGATCATTATCTTTCATTTTTTGTGCTTGTGGGTATTCTTGTAAAATAATATTTGGCGCATACTTTCTTAGTTGCATGTGGGGAAGTTGTTTGGAGTAGATTGTTGACTATTGCATATGCTTTGGTCCGATATATTCTGAACTTCTAAACTACATTCCGACGAGGTTTCTATATGTCAAGGTGTGAACAAGAACTATCCTATCTATTTGCAAAGTCAAGGTCCATTACACTAAATACAACGCCATATTGGTTATCAATACCATGATGCATCATGTCTATGTGTTATATCAAACATAAGGAATGACAAAGAGTCCCAATCCCAGAATATGAGTAGAATCATCCATCTCATCACCACATCTAATAAAGTCTCAAAGACTCATGGAGTTGTTGGACTCCTGAATCAATGGTTAATCCACCCATATTATTCTTCTTATTCTTCTATCTTTACTAACATTTATATCCAAGTATCAAATTTTTGTGCTATATCAAAATATACATGAGGCTACCCATGGACCATGACTGTCTATACATAATCAAATCTATCTAAATCAACATCTGAGCTTTCCAAGAACTATTTTTCATCCTCTTCACCAACAATCCATCTTTTGCTGGGGCACAATGGGGTATCTATATCATCTTTAGCTTAACAATTTGAAAAAGTTGTAACTCTTTGATTCAAAAGCAACCTTAAATCTCAAGAATCTCAAGCATAAGTTTGATTTTCAGCTATCATGAGCCTAATTGAAACAATTTATTATTTGATCGATCTCTCGATGGGAAACCAACTATCTTTCAATAATATCGATATCAAATCATCTAATGAATTTTTTTCCTAGCCTTTCTAGAAAATCTTGATCAATTTATCAAATCAATCATCATTGGGATATATCTTTCCCTATCAATCCTTGTGTTGTTTATATCTTGACAACACTATCCTTGCATTGTTGTGAATCCTCAACAATGTTATCAATCAATCAATCAAATTTATCTTGTCTATCAACATCTCAAAGAGATCATTGATATCCATTTTTCCATCATCATCAACATCAGTCTTTGAACCAATGTAATAGGTACCTCACTTCAAAGAGGGAAAAAATGTAGACACTTAAAAAATATCCTGAATGATATCATGTACTCCAATCAGATATACTAACAACATTATATCCTAGAACCCATCCTATTTTTGATTAATTGATTAAATTTTCCTAGCTATTTAATTAATTGCATTATTTTCATCTATTAAACTAATTGACCTAATTAGGTAAATTCACCCCCTTTCATGCTAACATTTCATCCTATTAAGTTGAATTTCAAAATATTTAATTTAATCCCTAAAGTCCTCTTATTTAATTAAATAACACTAAGCTATTTAATTAAATATCATCTCACATCCCCTCTTTTTCATTAAATCAATTATTTAATGAATATCATATAATTCTCCTAATTTGCATAATTGAAACCTTATTTAATTTTCAAATTACTAATTAAATCTAATCCTCCCACTTGCAAAGGAATAGTCCTCCTTTGCACATTCCTCAAAAAAGAGAATATTATCATAGAATATTCTTTCCCCTTTTCATGTTAAAATTTGGTTTTAATTAACTAAATACTAGTTTCCTTCAAAAGGGAATATTCTCATGTAATATTCTTTCCCTTTGCACTCATTTGAAAATGAGAATATTCCTTTTGGTAACAAACTTTCAACAAAGCTTCTTGTGCATGTTTTGAAAGTGTGTTTGTTTGGATGAATGTAAGCCTTTGATTAAATACCATCTTGCATCCTCAACCCTTTATGGACATCCATGATTCATGCCTCCATCTTCCTTCCATTCTGACCGTTGATGGATTCTTTCAATCTTGACCACCAGTTTCATTCTACCTATTCTATAAATAGAGCTTACATCTATTGAATAGGGATCAATATTTTAATATTAAAACTTATTATGTTAAAATAACACTCATCTTACATCCATGTTTAGCATATATTTATCATTTTTAGTTTAAATCTTGATCATAGTAGCTTAAAGAATCCATTAATGGATTCCATGGTAACTTAGTTGCATCTATTTAGCAAATTTTGGAATTAGGACTTGCATATTTAACTCTTGCATACATTTAAAATAGCCTTGCATCCATTTACATCGATCATCTTAGATTTTATCATATTAAATTATCTTTAATCATGTTTCACATACACATCTCATTGGTTTCATTATTTTTCTTTAATAAAACTGATTGAAACATGCTCATTATCCAAGGGCCTAGGAAAGGGTCACCATTCCACATCAATGCGACACCACTCCCCTGATAGGATAAATTTCAATGGATTAGAATAGGTTTTTTTGAAGCTTTTTTATTTTAATATGTTAGTTTGAATGGTTTCTTAGTTTATTTTACATTGAATGATCTTATCGGGATTGATGCATAGTGGCTTAATTATACTTTGAATCCTCATGGATCAAGTGTAGTTAGCCATACTATGTCATTGGTCACACATTAATAATAATACACCATACTAGTATGAATATTGGGCCTCACAAGCCTTCACCCTTGTAATTTTTCCATTGAATATATTATTATTGGTGGTTGGTTCTAGTATTTAGTACCTTTTAAGGCATTTTCATGGGTAATAATATGTTTTTATGGTTGCTCAAGTTATCAATTAATTGTTGAATTTGTTTTAATTTTTTAAAATTTCATTGTCTAAATGTGATTTCACTCTTATTTTTGACATTTAATATCTTGATTTCATTAAAAAATAACTCTTGAACATTTAAGGTTTTAGCATAAGTATGGACTAATTTAGTATTTCTTCTAGTATAGAGTCTTGTTAAAGAATCCTATTTATATAATGGATTTATTTGTAATGTTTAAAAAATATATTTTGAATTTATCTTTGTAAGTTAATGTTGAAATTTATATTTTCTTGAAATTCTTATTATTGGTTTCATATAATATTGAATTAAAAACCCTTATAATTGGGTATTAACCACTCTTTTTATGTAAAGTTGATTTTGATCCTTCTTTTCTCATAGTCAAATGTATATAAGATTTCTTCCTCATAATTTTTGGCCTTGGTATTTGCATGATACAAAAGGTAAAATTAGTAATTTTTGTATTAGAATCATGACTATTGGTCATTGATTGTTGCATCATGCAACTCCAAATGTCTCCCACATAATACTTATTCAATAATTTCTTCCTATTCTATTGGTTAATTCTTATCACATTTATATGTTTTAACTTTCTCATCTATAATTATCTTAACCAAAATTTCACTAACAATATTCATCTACTCTTTTGTTACCCATTATAATACAATTCCATCTAAAATACTCCTCTCATTTATCCCATTTTTTTTATAGTGATGATTTTCTACGATGTTGTAATTGTTACTACAATTAAATTATGATACAAGATATCTCCCTAGCAAAATTCTAAAATATTTTTTTGTTCATTTTATTCAATTCTTAGGTGATTAAGTTCAATTTTTTATCATTGGTTGATCATAATGTTAAAAAATATTGGGTTTATAATATAATATTGGAATAATATTCCCTAATTTGAATTTTGTAGTACATATTGAAAATAATAGGAATCTTCAAGTTTTCTACTTCCTAATGTTTAACTTTAATGTATTGCTTTTGTTTCTAATAATGTTGACACCAGTTTATCAATATTAGTTACATTTCACATTCTCAACTAACTTTTTGGTATTAATTCCAATTATACATTTCCTTTAGAACAATTCTCTCATATTTGTCTATCCATTAGGATTCATCCTTGGTTATAAGTAGGGATAGCATGAGAATCTCTAGTTATTTCCATTCATAATTTCTTGAAACTATAGTCCTTAACTAATATTTTATTATAGTTTGTGTTAATTAATTTTCAATTTATTTTCTAGTGATGAATTGAATTCATAATTTTTTTATTTTATTTTAATTTTTTTCAAGTTGTAGCAAAATCAAGGACTATATTTTGAACCTCACTTTAATATCGCATATAACAACCCTCCAGTTGTACCAAAATTTACCATAATTTTGTATTTGTTATAATTTTATCCAAATTTATTGTGTGTTCATTCATTTGTATACTCAGGCACACTTCTTTCCATATAGGATAAGCATTTATTTATATGGGACAAACATATACATATATACATACATACATACATACATACATACATACATACATACATATGTGATATACGTCTATGCATCTAGGATAGGAATCATGAAAAATAAGATAGGAATATCCATATAGAATAAGTTCATGCTTTGGCTAGAGACTTTGTCTCATCGAGACCATATAGGTCCTAAGTCACCCATTGTAGACTATAATTTCCTAATGGAAGTGTACCGAGTTTTCCATTACTTATGAGTATATGCATATCAAATTTATAAACATAAAATAAAAGAGTTTATGAAAAATAACTTAGAGAATGGAGGATGTTTTGTGCCATTATATTGCTCAAATTTATCTTTATTTATAATTTCTATCATAGTTAGGTCTAGCATAAAGGATAATATAGGTTTTCCTTACAATATAGGTCTAACATGAAAAAAAAATATTAACAAGGCTTAGCTTAATTTTTAATTAGTTATTGTAATATAAGTGAAGGTTTCTAGTAGAGGAATTTATTCCATTAGTCCAAAATAAAGGGTAACTCTAAAAATATTATCATAATATAATAAATCACATATGTTACACCACAAAATAATCATAGAATATTTAACCATATGGTAGATTTACTAGTATAAAATTAAATTTTCACGAGTAGCATTGATCCTATGATAATTATGCAATCATTATGCAAAAAATAATCATAGAAGATTTAACCATATGGTAGATTTACTAGTATAAAATTAAATTTCCATGAGTAGGATTGATCCTATGATAATTATGCAATCATTATGAAAATAGTTTGTATGGCTCATCGAGGAATTTGATTTGGAATCTAATATTCTATTCTTGGTATCAATTTACATTTGTGATTGTCAAGCTAAGAGAATCAAGCCTATTTGGATGGTCCTTATGGTAATATAGTAAATATTTCTTAATAGGACATAAAAGTGATGCACTAATGTCAAGAAACACACTATTAACTATAGACACCAAAATAAATTCACCTTCACCATCATTAGCTAATAATAATCCATTAGGATGTATGATAACTTGATTCCTCATTTATCACCTAAAACCCCTAATGCCTAATGATTTAATTATATAATTTTTGGTTATTTAATTAAATTATACTAAAATTATTAATTAATTTATTAAAATATAATTCATAATTATCTAATTATTTTTTAATTATTCCACATATTATCCATTAATAAATTATTTAACATTAATTTTTAATCAATATGCACCTATAATTTATTTTTTAATTATTGAATCATTAATATACATTTCACCTAGTTGACTATCTAGTTCACTTAGACATAATTCTAGATAGTCCTACTTATCAATCAAATCCACTTCACTCACCCATGCAGTCAGTTAAATATTTCATGTAAATAGTCAACTACCACTATTTCTCTCATTCATTTAATCAACTCATGAATTAAATTTTTCATCTCCCTAGTCAATTTGAGTTGACAAATAATTATTGTTATAAATAAAATTTAAAAAATTGTGTAACTATCCCATGCTTTCCACCTCTCCTCATCAACTCCACTAATCTTGGACAAGACTTGAGATCCTAGATTGAATCTTAGCCTTTAATTCTATTCTAGTGAAAATCTACAATAAAACTTATAATTCATCATTTTTAAGTAGTGATTCATACATCTATATTATATTAGTTTGTTATCCAAGGAATGTATTTATGTTGATAAATTTATCATCCACATTCTAAAATGATAAAATATTCACATTGAGTTCAATTTGAGGTTTTCATGAATACAATTGAGTGTTTAATATGTTTGATTTAATTCTTTTTCAATTATTCTATTTTGAATATATTAATTAACCTTATATTAAAAGAAAGGGAATAATTATACCATGATAACTAAAATAAATTTAATTGTCATCAAAATTTACTTCCTCCAATTTTTGGTGTGTTGTTAGAATTCCTTCCATTCTTGTTAATGTCAATGTGTTTTATGCAATGCTCTATCATGTAATACCCCTCCGTTTTGCTTCTCGTTTTGTTTGCTTTATGTTATGTTTGGTTGCAGTTACTTTGATACTGGATGCATTTTGTTATGATGTTTTGATCGCTACTATTGAACGACAACTATATTATGTGATGTGATTTAGTTATCTGAGACTTTAGTTTACATGTTTTAATGATGTAATGATGTTAGTAGATATAACATCTGATTTTATATGAGATTATTAGATTATGATGGAAGTGTTAGTTTTGATGAGTGTATTGGTGAAGAAGACAGGTTCTCATCACTCGCTTGCGAGCGCCCTGCAAATCCGTAATTCCTTCTTCACGATGTGTATTATATGCTGGATATATTGTATGATGTTTACTTGGTTGCAGGATTGCAAGTACAGGACATCGACTCCACCTGGTTTCATAGGTTTGAGAGTTTCTATCCAACGGTTAAGTTGAACGGGAGATAGTAGCTAGGTAACTTGTGTCAAATCTACACCCTAGCCATAGTGTGTTGGCAATTGTGTGTGTCGAGTCGTTCATTGCCTTGCTTTAATCTTATTTAATTCTGAAGGATTCTTGATTTGGAAATAGATATTTAGAATAATTGCATTTAAATCATGTTGATGATTGTTTAATTTAAATAATGCAATGTGGATAAAAGTTTATATTTAAAATTAATTAATTATATTTAATTTATTTAATTAATTAAATTTAATCCAAGGGGGTTGAATTTAGTTATTAAATAATTAAATTAATTAATTAAACGTGATGCAAGAAAATGAAAGGAAATAAAAGAATTAAAATTAATTTTGGAATTTAATTCCAACGTGTGGGAATTAAATTATAAATTGTAATTAAATGTTTATTTAGGAAATGAGTTTCGACTTTGGAAATTAATTTATTATTTGAAATTGCATTTTAAATTGAAATTGAAATTGAAATTAATATCTAATTTGCATGCAATGTGAATTAGGGTTGTTAAAATTGAAATTAATATCTAATTTGCATGTAATGTGAATTAGGGTTGTATTAGGTATTTTTTATTTATAAAATATACATGTTTTAATTTTAGGAAAAAAAAAGTCTTTAGAAAATACATTTTTACAGTAGAGAAGAAATTTTGGAAAAATTTGCACAAAGGAAGGGTTTGAAGAAAGTTTGATTGTAGAATTGATTGGAGGAAAGATTGTTTGCATTTTTTGGGTTTTGGATTGGATTCATTGGATGATTGAAGAAAATTCAGGAAATCTTTGGAGGAGGCTTGCACCAGAAATTCATCTCTTCCTGTAGCTTCTTGTACCAGGTTTTCCTCTTTGTGTTTTATTGTTCTTGATTTTTTTAAAAAAATAGTAGTGATTAAATATTTGTTTGTTAAATCTGTTTTAGAAAATAAATTTGTTGTTAGAAGAAAATAATCAAATAAATTTGCAGTTTTTGCTTTGTGAAAATTCTTGAGTGAAAATTGTGAAAACCTTAGTTGAATTTAATTTGTTTGAGGAAATCGATTATTTTGTTTTGGATTCAAACATAGAGATTGAACAATGTTTTTTAGAATGTTTTAGAAAATGAAACCCTCTGTTTATTATTAAAAAACGGATTTTAAAATCTGCAGTATAGTTATTTCTTTTCATGGTAAAATGGTCTGGTTGCGTCGCCTATAACTTCACTTTCACAAATTGAGTTGTCAGGAAATTTAAAGGGTTTTTTCATTTTGAAATTTTCTTATCCCTGTCAAAAAATCACAAATACCCAGGTTGTAGTTTTTGAGTTATGCTTGAAACATGAGACTACTATTAAGTTATTTTTCCATGGCTGCTTTGATAATAAAATATTAATAAATTGATATTTATAAATATTAATATTTTATGTATTGTTATTATAATATTAAAATATTATTTGATAATATTTTATATTATAATTTATAATATTAAAATATTATATTTATTTATATTATTTTAAATAAAATCTGTATATTAGATTAGTGGAAATAAAATTATAAATGTATGGGGAAATTATTGTTTATTCTAAAATGACATATTAAAGTTTAATTGAAGGAATTAAATATCTGATTTAAAGAATGCATAATTTAAGATTTAATTGTGAAATTTAAATTCATATGTAAAAGGTCCAATTATTAATTTGATTTAATTGGAAATATATATATATGATATTGGGTTATAGTCCAAATATTGATCTTATTTTAACACAATAAGTTATGGAAGAGACCAAATGTTAATTTGATTAATTTTATAATGATTTAATTTGCAAGGGCAATTGGTTAATTAATTTAAGTGAAATGTTTTGAGTTATAGTTGAAAATATTTATTTTGTTAAGAGCAATTAGAGAATTAAATATTAGTGCAATTTCTCCCCAAAATTTAATATGTTTTATTAAATAATGTATTATTTAATAAAATATATTAATATATATACATATGATGTATATTTACATGTTGTTTTCAATCAGGAGTATAATTAGTTTTTAATTTGTTTTATTTAAGTGCATGTATTTGAGTTGCATGGAGATTTAAAAAAAAAGATAAAGGTTAAATGCATGATTAAACTGTCAGGGAAAATGATATTTTAAGATATTTTATAATTGCAAGGTCAAATAGATAAGGAAAGAGATATTTTATAAATTCCATGCTTAGATAGGAAATTGATTGAATTATATGAGTTAGATAGAAAACAAAAGAAATCCAATTAGATGTGTACTTGTGTTGGTTTTTGAATGCATGGTCAAATTGTTAAGAAAAAGGATATTTAAATATATCGAAGAATTGTAGAAGTATTTATATTTGAATGTTTGTTTAATTAATGAGATTTTATTGGAAAAAAAATATGAATGCATGGTTAAATAGAAAAACCAAGAGTTATTTTTATACATTGATAAAATGACATGTTTTGAATAAAGAATTGAAAAGATATAGGTTTTGGATAGAAATAGAATATAGTAATGGCAATAGTTTATGTTGTATTGGAAGTAGATCTAGGAAATGAATATATTTGAAAAGACAAATATTTATTATGTTTTATTTATTTTCATAGAGCAATTTAATCGTTGTGATTGGAATATTAAAGGATATATATAATTAAATTCATTAATATATATATATATTTGGTGTCTATATAATATGGAGTATATATAAATATGTTAAGTGTAAATTCATTATCGTTTTTCCTTTTAATAAGGTGCGTGATATATATTATTGAATAGAGATTTAAAAATGGATTGATTAGTGTGTATGGGAAAATGGATAGAGAAACAATATTTTATGATATTAAAGGGATTGAATGTTTTAAATAGAGAATTGAATGAGATGTAAGGTTTGGTTAGGAAATGGAAAGAGTTTACTTGCATAGATTTGTGTCGATTTAAAGGTAAATTAAGAAGTTGTTTATATTGATGAGGCAAATGGCTATTTTAATTTATTATATTTCAAGTAGAGCAATTAATTTATTGTGAATGAAATATGAAGGAGATATGGATTTAGTATATCCAAAAATAGTAATGCTCTTGTGATTACCTTAAATGTTCTAGTTTTCTATATTTCTTAAGGGGATGTAAGTTCAAATTGTTTAAGATTTTTTATAATGGAAATAGAAATATGGGTATATGATTATTTGAGTTAACCCTGTAAGTGTGTCTTTGACCTTGTTAGTGTTACCTATTGAATGAGTATGGATTTAGGAAATCCAAATATTAGATTTGATTTATGACTTGAATGCTTTTGTTGCTATGTCATCAAGTTGCATTGTGGGTTTTGGGATTTAGTATTAGTCCTAAATTATAAGACTTCCAGAAGAACTTAGTGAATGAGGGTTGTCGAATCTTTATGTCGACTAGTTGTTCTTCCCTTGTGTAGTGCATGGTGTATTTTCAGTTAGTACCCGGTTTTCATGAACGGGGATGTTTGCACCTCCTTGGTTTAGGAGCAGATTATGGGATTCGTGTCTCCTTGTATGGAGTGACCTTGTTATGTGGTTTCATCTTGTTGCCTCCTATGAAAGGAGTGGACTATGTGTTGTTGCCTCCAAGATGTTTGGAGTGTGTTCTATTATTTGTATCCTCCTAGAGTTGGAGTGATTATGTTTTCTAATTTGTGTGCATTTGAGATTCCCTTGGTGATTGGTATTTGTATACGTGTATGGTTCTCTGAACATAATTGGTCTATTTTATGTCTGGAAGCAAGGTGACCTATGTCAATGATATTGGTATTGTACTTGAGTTGTACTCGTTTGATTCTTTTGTTTGGTTATGTCAGTATGAGTCCACTTTGGTTAGTGATTGTAGATCTTTGTTCATGTTATGTGGTTACTATCTCCTAGCATGGGGGGTGGGCCTTTCGGTACCACATGGTTGGGTGGAACATGCACCAAAACCATTGGGTCCCCCTTGATCTTCAGTTCATGGAGGCGAGACATCCAAATGGACAGCTCGCGATTCTATTATATTTTCTTGCATTGTAATATTTCTATTTGTATAAGTTATTTTATCCCTCTTATGTTATGAGGTGAGATTATGTAATTGTTATATTTTTGTACTATAGTCTCATTCTGGGAATGAGTGATGTAACTAATGGATTAAGTTAATGTTTTTGAGATTGTACCTTGGATGTTCATCTTGTTATGTTATGTGGTATTCTTATGATGTATGATGTTTATTTCATAAAGTAATTATTGCTATGGTTTATGTAAGATGTATGTGTGGGTTTAAGTAATCCTAAGCTTGTAGCCTTAGAGGTTGTTGTTAATTAGTGAGTGAATGTATATGTTATTACACTTTATAAAAAAAAATTGGTTCACTTAAGTCGTTAATTACAACTTCCTTTAGGGTTACTTGGCGGGGCATTACATATCAATTCTATACAAGAAATTTTCATTAGAATTTTATTATTACTCATGTATGAACTCAATGATTTGGTTTAAGTATAAATTTTCAATCCAAAACTTGTTGGTTACATGTTGAATCTAGATGCTATTATTTTACAACTTCTAAATATAATTGGCATAATCTAATATAATTTGGAAGTTGAATAAAACATAGATAAAGTAATACTAAGTTTAGAAGAAAAACATAGAAGCAATGTTCTAAACATGATTAACTCTTGTAAATTACAATATAATGATTTAGTGTTAGAATTTAGCCTTAATAAGAAAAGATGTTTCCTATTTCTCATTTCAAGTCTCTATAAATTGAGTGGCTTTTGAGTCTTAATATAAATCTCATTGTATATTACTAAGACTAAAAGCAAGAAAACACATTTCTATTGAACATGTTCAATATGAAACAATCTCTTCTTGAAATATATGATCTTCCTTAGATAGATGAGGTGCTATACCTTTCATTATTAATTTTAAATTAAATTTCTAAAAAATAAATATAGTTATTTATGAAGGAAGCTATTTTTCTTAGGATAAAACAATTCATAGATATTTTTTAAATCTTGAATTTTAATAGAATGTGGACGATAGATTTACTTACCTATAATGAATCCAACTATTTTTTCAAGTTCTTAATATTCTTCTTCTCCTTATTTCCCCCTCTTTGATTTCTACTCATCATGGAACTTCTTTCTCCTCTCTATTTTATATCTTTATTTTTCTATATATATATATTTGTAGTTTTACTAAAAATATTAATTTAATTTAATAATATAATCATGCATTAAAAATGATTTATCTCCACCATATCACTAAGTAGTTTTTTATTAGGGGTAGAGCAATTTTTGATGAGAATCGAAACCCATTACAGACTAGTTTTGAAGGGACCCATAACCCTATCAAAGAAAAGCATGCTACATACAAGATAACACACATACCAATATCAGCCCAATAGAAAAATCAACTAAAAAAATGAATACACAAGTTGTATTAGATAAGAAAACAAGGGAATAAGATCCCTTTAAAACTAGGATTTAACTTGGACCTAGAACCCTTACATAAACAAAGATAATGTCTGCATCAACCATGATTCAACAAACCAATCGCTTAGGGAAGAAACAACTAAGCCAAGAGGGACAATAATCTTAATGGTATACAACACCATCAAATTCCTAAATAAAAACACCAACAAATCCAACAACCCCACCTCAATAGGGGAGTTAGAAAGCACAAAGACACACTGAAGCACATCAGCCTTCTTGTAGAAGCACCCCATCTAAATCACCAACCCTAACTCCACCTTAATAGGAGGGGGAATCCATTTATAGGAGAGGAAGAAATGATATCCCAAACCTCCAAAGAACTCACTCTTCTTCCCCCACAAGCTCCACCTCAATAGGAACAAGAAAAAGAGAAAAGAAGTCCCCACCAAATCTACAAAAACCACCTCCACCTCAATAGAAGAGGGATCTACCTCAATGGGAGTAGTTTCCACCTCCATAGAAGATCCCAATTGTAGACCCAGAGAAAAAAAATTAGGAGGGGAAGTCACAATCGCCTTTGACAAAGAAAGATACTAGATCATGAAAGAAGTAGAAAGAACTTCAACCACCAGAATAAAAACCAAAGCTTCAGAGCCTTTAGAAAAATAATTTTTAATAGATCAACCCATGAGAGACCCTTGATCACAAACACAAAATAATAGGATCTTTTAGTCATGTAACAACAAAATACCACAGAGTCAAAACCAAGCCTAAAACCAATCTGAATAGAGTCCATAAATGTGGGAGCCTTCAACCAATACAACAAATCAACCTTCAAAAGATAATAAAATCCATTCATAAGAATAAAATTCACCATATTAGGGAGGGTCATAACCCAAAGGTCACACAAAAACAACTTCATAGTTGATATTACAACAATAGGATCACCCTTAAAAATGATCTGTAAAGAACTAGGAACCCATGAAGCAAAAAAAATCCTTTCAACAAGGTAAAATTCACAAACCAGGGGGACAAAGCCACAAAAGAGAAGCTCCCTTCCACATCCATAGTAGAAATGACAACAAAAAGGGTAGAAAAAGTACCCTTTGGCCTTAAAACCACTTGGGGCATCAACAAAAATAGGATTCTCAATATAGATCTCAAGACAACCCCCAACCAACCTTTCTAGAATAAGACATCAGTATACCAACACCTATCCAACCCCAAACCTCCAACAAAAAACCATCTTCCCTCTACAAAATAGACCTTCAATGAGTTTCCAAGTTTCTCCAAATGAGAGGAAAAGAGGTTCACTCTCACTCTTTCCAATAAACATTCCACAGACCTGGTAAAAGCCAAAATAAAAATTTCCCTGAAGAAGTAGCCCAAAACTCCACACAAACCTGCAACACCAAGGTTGAGAGAGACATAGTAACACAACAACAAATAATGTTGCTAAAAAGATATCCCTCAAACAAAAACCTTCCAAAAATAAGGGTACAAAGATAGAGCACCCACATCAATAAGCTAGCAAAGAGCACCAACAACAAGCTCACTAAGTAGTTGAGAATAAATATATTCAAATAAAAAAAATCTCAAGATAAGATAACAAATGAATCAAGAATGTTAACTATTATAAAGGAGGATTTATATTCCTCATGAAATTCAATAATTAGTTGAGGATACATACCATTTATATAAAAAAAATCTATGCAATCACCTTTATTGACTTGAGATAACAAGTAAATCAAGTATGATGAAGTTGGAACAATAAAAGAGGAAGATATTGGCTGATCTATATGTTCAATGGAGACTAAAAAGTTGTGATCTTTGGTTGAAAAGTGGTGATGAAAAAACTAAGTACTTATGTAATTATGCCAATTATCCTAGAAATAAAAATACTATTTGGGAAATGATAGAGGAAGATAGTTCAAAGGAAAACATTTTCAAAGAGATTGTTGGTTTGAGTGTCACATATTTTGACTAGATGTGCAAGGAACTTGGCAAGGCCAATATTGTAGACATTGTTAGTATATCTACACATTTTTTTATTTTTATTGATGAGGAAGATAATGAGAGACTTGTAGCATCATAAATCATCACCCTTGATAATTTCACACTATGTTTTGCTCTCCATAAATTATTGAGCCTAATTGGGTTCCTAATTTCTTAAAATTATGCATTTTATAGCCTATTTGTATCGCTTTTCAATAAATTGCAAGCATTGAATAAATGCATCTAACTCATATATTTCCTTTGACACTTAATGTCCTATAAATTAGGGCCAAGACCCATAGTCTAGTTAGGTTAATCAATGAAAATCAATTCCAATCCATTTCCAAGGCCCTAAGAATGTAGATCCAAGTTTTATTGACTCACCATTATGGTTGAAAGTTAATATATTCACCTTGTTGATTTGCATTCTAATGTACCTTTGAAAAAGGACCAAAAAGAAACCCTAGGTATGAATTGAGGACTGATATGGGAACTTTTCAAAAAGACAAAAGTCTAGGCCCTGATGGCTAGACTATGGAATTTTTCCTTGGTTTTTATTATTATCTAGGTTCTTATATCCTTTGTGTGGTGGAATAATCTCATTGATCTAGGAAAATACTTCAGTCCATCAACACAAATTTCAACACCCTTATTTCTAATAAGGATAAGCTAGACTCTCTTGAAAAAAAACCCTATATCACTTTGTAATTATATATACAATATTGTTGCTAAAGTCATTTCTATTAGAATCAAGAAAGTGTTTTCAAACACTATCTTGTGTAAAAAAAATTGTTTATTACATGGGATACATATCCATGAGGCTATTGGGGTAGCTCAAGAAGGTATCCATACTATAAAACCAAGAAATTTCTAGTGGTGGTTATGAAGCTTTATTTGTCAAAGGCATTGATAGAGTGAATTGGCTATATATTCAATTATTGTTTATCGATCTTATTTTTTTCTTATAGATGAGGGTGATCCCACAATAGTGGTTTACACTTTTTAGGAGATCTTGATTTTTGCTGAAATCACATATTTTTAGAAAATATAATAATTTAATCCTTGAAAAGTTCCATTTAAAGGATTCCAATTGAGGAGGGTTTGATAAAACCACCTTAGATCAAACCCCCTTGGATAAAACCCCACTAGTTTTAAACCATACCTATAATGAAGTCTCCTTTACACCTATCAAAATGCTGATAAAAAACCACTTTTGATTTACCTTTTGGGGGATCAAATGAATTCATTTAAAAATTATTTTTTGTAAGTATTTAATCCTTATTATAAGCTCCCAAAAATTAATTTTAAATAAATTTAATTTGATTATTATATTTTTTTAATTTCTATTGAACGTAGGTTTTTCACTGAAAATCAAGCTCTCTATTCTTCACATGTGGAAAAATAACAGATTATCAAAAAAAATCTAAAACATATCTATGCACTAGATATTGATGTCCTTGATCTAACAAAAAAAATAAAATTGAATTTTGATACATACAAAAAAGTTATGTTTTAGCAGTAAATCATGTCGAAATTATAACTGGTTTGACTTTGAAACTTAATTAAGAAAAAAATATTCAATGAAATTCTATGAAACCAATTCCATGCACTATATATTGTAGTTATGAATCTAAATTTGAGAACTCTTTTCAAGAAATAGTAATGTGTCTTCCTTGGGTGATGGTAAAAATATGATACTAGATTTCCCTTTCTTAGAGATACATCAAACCAAGATCATTAATGTGCATGCACAAGTTTCCATTAGATCCCCCTTGACTATTGGACCTCCTACATACCCCATAGGATTTCATAATAATCCTTTAGTTCTTCATCCACCCTCACAACAACCATAAGTTCAAAAGAAACTTAATAACAATAATGTTTCACTCCTATCGAGTTATAATGACATTTCTCACATATACAACAAAGTGTATACAATCAAGTCCAGCCTCAAACCTGAGAGACTTATGAAGAAACTTAGAAAATGATGTGGTGCTATAAAAAATGTATCCATGTCCCTATAGAGCCTAAAATGCAAGAAATGACTAATGGTCTTGGCTATTGTCCCTCAAAACAAAAACCTTCAATCAATGTCAACACCGTCACAAACAATTCTTTCAAGAAAACCTTGGTACATCCTAAACTAATATATATATGATTAAATATGTATCAAGTGGAAACTTTGTTTACTTATCAAAATAAATAACATTAGTTGCTTCTTCTTGACATGTAATAGTTATAGGATCATAACATACCCACTATTGCATGTTTTATATTCATCGCAAGGAGCAGGATATCATCATCCATTTTGAGCTCACCCTTGTCCTACACTAAGTGGGGGAAAAGAGGTTAGTTAGCCTTCTCCTCGTATGTCACTTGTCATTGTATCTTTTGGCTAATTGATCACCTTTCATGAATATCTAAGATCAAGCTTGGGATGTGGATGACATTCCTTAAGTTGGCTCGCATGTGACATACATACTAATGATGTCACTTCATTTGGAAACATATGACCTGGCATAGGGCTTTCCAAGTTGGCTCTCATGTACTCTTTCATGTTAGAATTCATCATTGGCTACTTTAAAGAATTTTCTCATAGTGATGCCATAGAAACTGCTTTAAAGTGGGGGCATACAACGATAACGTCTTTTGGAAAAAATTCATGGTGTTTTATTTCTTTTTTCTTGTGATGTGTCATCTTCTTGGTGGTGTCATTAGGTTTTATGTCGTTCAAGGGTGTACAATCTACTGACATGACATGATGTGAATGAGGCATCCCATGGGTGACAATCAAACACTTTGGCTTGTCCTCTCTTGGAGACATTAGGCACAATTCTCCCTAAGAAGAAGACCTTACATGAACAAAGAAAAATCCCCTTTAACAAAATTTTTACATGAAACTCAGAAGCATTTACAAAAGAATCTTCATTGTGGTGCCTTATCAAAGTTATCAGGAGGATGAATTTGGTATGTTTAGTATGATGGGAAGTTGGCACATTGGCATGAATTTCTCATTATGTGGTGGAAAGCCGACACACTGGCATGAATTTCTGACTAAACCACTTATTTGGGACAACTCACCTCGTAGATGACCTAATGTTCTATGGCCCTAGAGTGAGCACATATTTTCCACCTTGTTCTTCTTTCTTTTTGTTCTTGGAATTGCATGATTGCATATCTTATTTTGTTGCATATTATACACCTCCTGTGTGTCCTTTTGTGCTTATGTTGATTTGACTTAAAGGATCTTGGATCCTAGGGGCTTGACTGCTTCCTTGATCTTTGTTATCATAAACCATTTGCATTGGTACGATTTGACCCCTCTTGAATGTCTACTTTAGTGTGAGTTTGAAGCAAGTTCATCTTCTCACTAAAGTGGGGGCTGAATTTAGTGTAGAGAATCATGTATCTTGCTTGATTCAGGAATAATTAATTATAAATTGGACTCGATGTCACCTTGATCTAGTGTCTATGAGGTGTTTTACACATCCACACTAGGTCTTGGGCCCTTTTTAAGATAAATTAACTCAACTCTATCCTAGTTTAATGTTGTAAAATGTATTTATTTACATCTTCACATTAAATTTAGGAGGCTTGTAAATCAATTGGACCTAATCTATTGTTCTAATGTGTTTTACACATTCACATGGGATTTAGGGCCCTTCTAAGCTAAATGGACTTAGTTTTTCCTTAATTTAGTGTTGTAATATGTATTTATTTACACTTTCAAATTGGATTTTGGGCCTTATTGCATTTATGACCTTTATATCATCATTAATAGGCCCCCTATGACACCATATTGTTCATCCCAAGGCATATTTTGATCAAAGACCCAACAAAATCAACATAAAAACCTAATTTATTCACTCCCTAATATCCTAGCTAGCAAAATATTAATGCCCTCAAAATATGCATGTACTTCTGTCTTTTTAAAATCTACAAAATTCAATCTTCACACATGTCAACTTAAAATTCCTTTCCCAAGAGATCTTATATTGAAAGGGGATATTAAATTTTTTGATTATTTCTCCCCCTTAGCCATTCCTTGGATTTAATTTTTGATAGGATTATTTGCACTGGGGGGATGGTACAAATGAAATTGAAACTTTTGATTCTCCTTGCTTCTCAAATTCTCCTACCTTTCTCTAGATCCTTTCCATTTCCTTCTTAACTTCTACCAGATCAATTTTAATGATTAGTTCATATATTTTTACCAAATAGTCCTTTTTCATATTTATGCTTCTATAGTCTTAGGCAAGGTGTTCGGGTTTTCTACTTGAATATAACAAACAACATTCTTCCATCCAATTTTTCCTTTATTCAACCTATATCTGCACTGATTAGCCTTGTGTCCAAATAAATTATCGTAATAATACTAACTTTTAAAGGGATAATTCATTATGTTCAGCATCTTCCTTCTACATTCTATATCTTTATATCCAATTCTTTTGCAATTAAAATATTGACTAGAGAATGATAAAGTATTTTGACTCATTCCATCATTCTATTTTTTTTTCTACAATATTTTTTCCTATGTCCAAATCTATTGCAATAATAACATATGCCATTAAAAGATGAGTAGCTTTGAGCATTAGTTTATCTAATAAGAGTCCTTCTAGTATTACTTATTTGATTCTTGAATTGTCTACCATTGCTTTGATTCTTCCTTTGATTGTTAACTTTGTCAGGGGTCTAATTTTCTTTTGAACCTTGTCCTTCCTCAAATCCTGAACCACTTTTTTCCTTAGATGGTTTCTCTCCTACAATCACTTCATCCAACATTGAAGAACTTGTCATGAATTTATCCTCATGTCCTCTTTATTTTTCTAGATTTGATTTAAAAATTACCACTTCTTGTTCAAGATTTGCACACTCATCCATCTTTCTTTGAATTTCAGATTTTTGACAGTCTTCAATTTTCCTCTTGTTCTTTTGGTCTGGTGATGTCCTCATTTTCTTTTTTCAGTTGATCAATGACTTCTCTTTATCTTTCTTTTAATTTCTTGATTTTTTCTCTCAATTTCTTGATGCACTCATTTGCTTCCTTTAGGCTTTCCTTCAAATCCTTGTTTTATTATTTAGTTCTATCAAGATCTTCAAGAGCAATTTTAATTTCACCATTATTTAAGGTACAATCTTCTTTAATATGTTCAGTAGGAATTTATTATGTATGAATACAAAATATTTTATCCGCCATGTGTTCAAATTCCAAGATTTTCATCAAGATGTTAGGCTTCTCAAAAGGAGCCAAGCTCTGATACCAATTGTTGAACACCCAAAATACTAGGAGGGGGGTGAATCAATATTCCATTAAACCATTCAGCTATGAACCATCCAATTATTAAAGAATATCTAATTGTAATTAAGAATGAAGAAATTAAAAATAACATGACACCATAAGACACATCAACACCATATTTTTATGTGGAAAACCCAAAATGGGAAAAACCACGATGAGGGTTAACTCACAATATAATATATCTAGATATAGAATATTACAATGGCTCACTGTTAGGATGCACTATCCTTGAAGGCTCACAACTAGAAATAATTTACAAAAGAGAGTATGGTTCACTACCAAGAGGTGAAGTGAGATAGAATACACCTTCCTTGTGCTATAGTTCAGTTTCGATGAAGTACTGAATAAAAAATACTTCTTTATACAATATACTCAATAATTTTTCTTGCTCAAACACACAATTTCACACCTTCACACTTTATGAATTTCATCCCTTTTCTATTTACCATATTCGGTTGATTTCATCCTTTCTTCTTCTCAAAAATTTCTTACATATATACCATATACATTCGCATACACTAATTAGGTCAGCCTAATTAGAGAAGCCCTATTTCAAATCAAAATTAACTTTGTCAGCTTTATCCTCAAAACATATTCATCTTCATGCCCAACACAATCATGTAATATATGATATTAGTTGACACTGACCTAAGATAGATCCCTTTAGTATTCACAACGCATATTTAATCTTCTTAACTCAAATTCATAATTAGGTCGACCAGAGTTAGACCTAAAACATCAAGGACTTCAAATGTATATGAAATTCATCAAATGTGTAACATCAAAACATGTTAGAATGTTGAATTATCCTTCAGATGAAATCAAGTAACTTATCCTGAACTCCACAAGAAAAAATAATTAATCATAAGAGAGTGCAAAATCTCCCACACCAATGTGTTTTATAGAGATTTCCTATAATTCTCATAATAAAACACTATTACCCATATCTTCCAAATGTGTTCACATGTCATCACAAAACTTTGAGGAAAGATGAAACTTGTAGTACTGAATCTATGTACAAATTCCTGTAGTGATATCTTTCTTTGAGGTAGAATCTGAAGCAAACACCCGATGCATTGAACTAGTATACAAGAATAACACTATATATAAAACTATTGGTAACTGTATCTTTCCAACTGTATAACCAAGCCAATTGAAATCTTATTATTAGATGCAAATAATGTTAAGATATAACATATTATCATCTTCTGAATGAATCTTTGCAAAATAAGATAATCCAAACCAAAATAATAGATCAGCAAACTTCCAATACCAGATTAACATAACATGAACCATTATTACTCGAGCAACTAATGATCTATACAAGCAATGTACATCATGGAAAATGTTTCAATTTCCATTGTTGACATCAATGAAAACCTTCCAATTTCTAACAATCACCCCCTTTTTCATTGATGACAACACATGATGTGAAAACCAACAAGAACAAGATCTCTCTTTTTCACATGGTGTTCTCTCCCCAATTATTTCTTTTTTACATAGTATTCTCTCCCCCTTTACCATCAATGGCAAGGAATACATGATATTGCATTGTTCTTTTCCAAAAAAAAGCTTTAACAATTTCCTATCATGTACTTGAATACTCCCCCTTAGGAGTACATCCAAAAAATTAATTATTAGCAATTAACTGGAGGTGGTTTTCCTTTGAAGTTAGTGGAGAGTGCTTATCCATGAATATTTTCTTTTGTCCCATAATTTCTTTGCTTCTATCAAATCTCTACATAGATATTCAAGTTCAACTAAGATATCTTTTCCTTCAACTAGAGTTCTAGGAATGATATTTGAATTCAGGGTTCTATTAGCAAGAGATAGAGCATAAGAGACCAACGTATGCTTAATTTTTATCATGTCTCAAAGCTATCCATATCATTCGATCACTTTTTTTTCTTATTTAGAGTGAGATATTCATCTTGTAGTTTTGTCAAACCAGACCAAGTTTGATTATTTGGATCTAGAGCAAGATCAAAAGTGTTAGATGCATATTTTATCTATGCCTCAATTGTATCTTCAACATTTTTGAATCTTTGAATTGCATCAAGCCATGACCAAGAAAATGAGAATAGATTTTTGGACTCTTTTTCATAGTATTGAACTTCTTTTAGTTTGTTAAGTGCATTGTTGTATGTAGAATTGCATCTTTCTTCACTTTCCAAAAATTCTTTTTCTCTTACCCAAGTGACCATTTCACTTACTGCTTGAATTTTTCAGTTCTTTGAATTTATTAGTCAATTAATATGTGCTTTTCATGATAGACTATGAAAAATTGGTGTGTGCTTTAGGATCTAACTGAAAATGTGCCTTTCTTCTGGCTATTTGCTTGAGACTTCTAGTTGTTGGCTCTATCTAAGCAATTAATGCATGAACCTCAATAGCTTTTATCTTTTCTTTGGAGGTAGTCATTGTTTTACTGAAGTTCAACTTAGATTTATCATGCATTTCTTGAGCTACTTTAGTAAAGGTTCTAAATCTTGGTTTGCTAGGATCTCCAGGGTTGTTAATTAGTATTTCAATACAACCAACAATATAATCTTTCTCAATTTCTTAGCCTAGCTCAAGAATCCATATCATTCTAGGTTCAACCATCAGAATGATACATCAATAGTGGATACCATAAATTTTATATCACTCTTATATCTTGTCACAGGATCTCTTGGAATTCTTCGCCTTCCATTCATTCTTCTTTAAAAATTTCCAAAGAATGCAGCAAGGGAATCACCTTGTGCATCGAAATCTCTAATATTTCTCATTATCTCCCTAATTTGATGCAAAAATATTTTGGTATTCTCCCAAACAACTTCTCCTACAATAGGTGCTTCCTTCATGAAGTAAAATATTAGGCATATTATCAAGGTTTCGTACCTAAATGTGAAATTATTTTTCTTGATATCATTCAAGTTCTCTAATAACTATTGTCGAAGCAACTCACAAAGATCATATTCAATTATTTTCTCAGCCATCTCTAATTCTATGTCAATCATAGTATTAGATACATCATTTTCATCAAAGACCAAATGTGTAATAATCATACTCACATACTGAACTACTGAATTAGTAATTTTAGTACTTGTATTCTTCATCAATCCTTTTCCTTTGTCAGATTTGCATACTAGAGTAGGTCCAGAGGGAGACAAACCAACAATGTCTCTAATTTCTTCTTTGGTTATCATATGAGAATCATTAAGCCACAAAAAATAATCATGAAATATGCTCAGTGCCAATCTAATACATTTTTCTTCATTGCTAAAGTCAAGAAATTGATGCCACACATCTAATTTCATTTTCGTTAGTACATTGTGTTCTAGTTTTAGGATATAGTCTTCTCCAATTAACTCTTCAAACCACTATATACATGCTTTTCCAAAAAAAAGGTTCTTCCTTGACTTGCTATAAATGTATGTCCCAATATCTTCAATTTGAATAAAACGAAGGGGAACTTTCAAAAATGCACCCAAAGGGTCAAGTTCTAGGGTTTTAATAGGTTTAATTTATGGTTTTTATATTTTTGAATTATCTACGACTCAAGGTGTATCCATCACATTCAACAAAACTCAACGAATAATTTGTAGAGAGCAATGTATAGCAATAATTACTTACATTTGGCATGCACACCAAAGTAAAACTGTGAAATTTTGCAGTATGGAAATACTTTCTACTCTTCAAGATTGCTCCACACTCTACTTCTTTTCTACAAATTCCTTTCATCAAGTGATTTTTTTTCTTTTAATGCACTTAAATTTATTTTTTGATCCCATTTGCTTCAGCAATAAATTCTTTAGGTCATAGATGAATTTCCTCAGAATATGCATTACTTCTATCTTTTCAAACTCTGCAAGATTCCATCTTCACACATGTCAACTTAAAATTACTTTCCCAAGAGATCTTAAATCAGTTATCTACAATAACTACATAAATGTCACGACATTATAGATCATATATCAAAAGGGTATATTAAATTTTATGATTATTGCTCCCCCTTAACCACTACCTAGATTTATTTTTTGACGAGATTATCTACACCATGGGGACAATACAAATGAAATTGAAACTTCTGATTCTCCTTGCTTATTAGATTCTCCTACCTTTCTCCAAATCCTTTCCATTTCCTTCTTAACTTCTACTGGATCAATCTTAATGATTGGTTCATATATTTTTACCGAATAGTCCTTTTTCATACTTTTACTTCTATAGTCTCTAGCAAGGTGTCTAGGTTTGTTGCAAATATAACAAAAAACATTCTTCCATCCAATTTTTCCTTTATTCAATCTATATCTACAATGATTAGCCTTGTGTAAAAATAAATTGCAATGATAATAGTATCCTTTAAAGGGACAATTCATTCTATTCAAAATCTAACTTTTTCATTCTATAGCTTTATGGCCAGTTCTTTTACACTTAAAACATTGATCGAAGAATGATAAAGTATTTTGACTCATTTCATCATTCTATTTTATTCTATTTCTACAATCTTTTGTCTTATTTACAAATCTATTGAAATAATAACAAATGTCATTAAAATATGATTACCTTTGAGCATTGGGTTGTTTGATAGGAGTCCTTTTGATATTGCTTCTTTGATTCTTGAATGGTCTACCATTGCTTTCCTTTTATTGTTAACTTTATCAAGGATCTGATTTTCTTTTGTACTTTGTCCTTCCTCAAATCCCAAACCAATTTTATCATTAGAGGCCAGTTTCTATCCTACAATTAGTTCATCCAGAATTGTATAACATGTCATGAGTTTATCATGTCTTCTTTCCTTTTCTAGATCTGATTTCAGAATTACCACTTCTTGTTCAAGCTTTGCAAACTCATCCATATTTCTTTGAATTTCATCTTTCTAACAGTCTTCATTTTTCCTCTTTTCTTCCACTTGTTCTTTTAGTTTGGTGATGTCCTCATTTGCTTTCTTCAATTGATCACTAACTTCTCTTTGTCTTTCATTGAATTTATTGATTTGCTCTCTCAATTTCTTCCTTCAATATTTCCTTTAAATCCTTGTTTTCTTCTCCAGGTCTATCAAGATCTTCAAGAGAAATTTCAATTTCACCATTATCTCAAATAAAATTTTCTTTAATATGTTCAACATTAATTTATTTTGGAGAAATAATAAATCTTTTATCTGTCATATGTTCAAATTCCAAGATCTTCCTCAAATTGTTAGGCTTCTCAAAAGGAACCAAGCTCTGATACCAATTGTTGAGCACCCAAAATACTGAGATGGGGGGTGAATCAATATTCCATTAAACCATTCATCTATGAACCATCCAATTATTAAAGTACATCTAATTATAATTAAGAATGAATACATTGAAAAGAACATGACACCATAAGACACATCAACACTATATTTTTACATGGAAAACCCAAAATGGGAAAAACCATGGTGAGGGTTAACTCACAATATTATTTGGATATAGAATATTATATTGGATCATTGCCAAGACGCATTGTCCTTGAAGGCTCACAACGAGAAACAATTTACAAAATAGAGTATGGATCATTGCTAAGAGGTGAACTAAGATAGAATGCACCTTCCTTGTGTTGGAGTTCAATTCTGGTGAAGTATTGAATACAAAACACTTCTCTGTACAATATACTCAACAATTTTTTCTGCTCATACATACAATTTCACACATTCACACTTTCTTACTTTCATCCTTTTTCTATTTCTCATCTTCACTTTCTTTCATCGTTTTTACTTCTCAAAAATGTCTTACATATATACCATATACTTTCACATACACTAATTGTTGGCATATTGTTGTCATTGATGTCAAAAGGGGAAATCATGGAAGGGAAATTATTGGCATGATGAAAGAGGATCAAAGGTGAAATGCAGCTGGTCCTATAAAGGAGGATGTTTGCATTGATGTAAATGATGTTATTGATGTCAAAGAAGAGGATTAGAGGTAAGTAGAATTGATCCTAAAAGGCATATTGTTAGAATAATGACAAAATGCGTCATTGATGCAAAAAAGGTAGCTCAATGGTGTGCCTGAATGTTATGGAGATGCAATGGACCTGGTTCTAGAAGAGTTGGTATAGAGATGAAGAAAGAAGCATGAGTTTGTAAATGCTACAAATCTGCTTAGATGTTTGCAACATTATCATACAATGCTGACATGGGTGCTGACAAGAAGTTGAGTCCACTTTTTGGCCAAAAAGTGGAAGTGTTTTCCCTGATTTTCAGTTTTTGACACATTTGACCTTAAAATTTGAAGCACTTAGAGATGAAATTTTCAAAAAAGTCACTAATCATAAAATGTAGTACTCGGAGTCTAGTTTCCAAATATGTAATTTATTTTAATACCCAAATTGTACAAATCGAGTTTCAATAGGCTTTTGTAAAAACCACTATTTAAAAGTTTTTTTTTTACCATACCATGCACGTGTACAACATCCATATTTTGACCTAAATTATCATATTTTTCTAATTCCTTTTGGAAAAATACTTGTGACTCACTTGTTTTGGATATTTTTTTGTAATTTTTTATTGAATAATTTATTTTTTGTTAATTTTTTATTAGGCGTATTTGTCGTTTTGAAAAATCATCATGTACGACATGCATAAGATGACCTAAAGTTATCATTTTTTGCAATTTTTTTTTTAAATTGAAAAGAATTGTCTGAATTTTGTTCTTGTGCAATCTGTTCGTCAAAATGTTATGTTGATCAAAAGTTATTAAAGTAGTAAAAAACACTGATATTTAAAGTTTATGGACCAGTTTCATTAGAAATTAATTGAAAAATAGAAAAAATAATCCAATTGTAAAATAAATTACATATTTGAAATCTGCATTGTCTCATCTAAAATGGGTTTTAATTTCGTCAAAAAATTCTGCAAAAAAAGTTGTTAGCCATATGTCCAAACTTGATTTTTTTCCTTGACATTTTTAGAACCTTCAACTTGTAGGTCCAACCAGGTTGAAGGCCTAGGTTCCAACTCCCAATGCTTTTCCCGAACCAAAATCCAAGGCAAAAACCCAACCACAAAGCAAAAAAAAATTCAAATTTTAAAAAATGGGATCATGTTCTACAATCGGGATCTCGTTCCCAATACTTAAAATGGTGACTGTTGATAGGGAAACGAGATCCTATTCCCCTGCCGATGGTCTCGACAATAAATATTGGGAATGAGATCCTGATTATAGAACGGGATCCCTTTTTAAAAAACTGAGATCTCATTCTATAATCGGGATCCCGTTTTTTAAAAATCGGGATCTCGTTCTATAATCGGGATCCAGTTTTTAAAAAAATGGGATCTCGTTCTATAATCAGGATCCTATTTCTTTTTAACTATGTTATTTAAATTTACTGTCAAATTTTACTATGAAGTCTGTAACTTCACATGTATGGCCGAGAGCAGTAAAATTGGTCTATTTTTCATCAAGCATTTTTTTTACAGGTGGTGATTTGTTTTTTTGATTAATTTTTTCAAAGGAGAGATCCCATTTTTTCAAAGAAGGACTAAAAGGTCTTCAACTTGCAATATGAATTGATTTTTTCAAAGGAGGCATGAAGAAATTAGTTTTGAGGAACACAAGAGGAAGAATTTAGTCCTTATAGGTCTTGAACTTCCAATTTGAATTGAATTTTTTGAAGAATTTCACTATTTACATTCATTTGTGCTTGAGAATTTTATAATCATGGGAGATAAAGCTCGTAATAAGAGGAGGAAGACATTGAATCTTGAATAAATTGAAGAAAACAAAGAGAAGAAGAGACAAAGACAAAGACAAAGAGAAAGAAGAATGAGAATTAAATCAATGAATGATGGGGGAGCACCCAATTCCACAACTATTGAAGATGAAAACATAGAGGAGACCATGGTTGTAGATGAAGTGAATTTGCAATAAGTCAATTTAGAGAAGAATATGATTATACAAGCAAGTCATACTATGTCTTCAAATCCCTCTTTCAATGATATGGATAATGTTTCAATATGCACAAATCCAAGTACGTCTTCAAATCCACATGTTAGTGAAATGGTAAATTCGTATGTAGAAATTTTACAAGATTCTGGACTTAACGATGTCGACATTGATAATATTCAGAAAGATGAAACTTTTATAGAATTTTTTGAAAATTAAAATGAGAATGATCCTTTTGTTTAAAATGAAATTGAGAATAATCCTTTATTGAAAATGAAAACAAAAACTGTTTTGTTGATGTAAATGAAAATGAAAACCATTTTGTTGATGGAAATGAAGATGAAAATGTAAATCGTTTTGAAGTCGAAAATGAAAATGAAGATGAAAATCTAGAATGTGATGTTGAATTGAATGAAAATACTTTAAAAAAAATTGAAAGTGGTGTTTGTTTTAATCTTCCTGGTCAAATTTCTTGGAGGCAAATAAGAACACATGCAAATAAAATATACAATGAATTATTTTATCATAAAAATAATTGCAATTTAATGTCAACTAATGATTCAATTGATGAGAATGCAAAAAATGAGGAAAATAATGAAAAGGTTAGGCTTTTTTGTTAAACCAAAAAGAAAAGATCAATCATTAAAATATGCTATGTGTACTATTTCTAGTACCATTCAATCTATTGGAAAAAATAGTCGATCTAAAGATAAAAATGCAGCAAGAAGAGCTATAACAACTTCTATAGTTAATAAAGCAACTTTGAATAAAAGAATGGTAAGAAATATTACTGAAGTTTTAAAAATACATCCTAAAACATTTCTAAGAGTGGCAAAAAGAAGAGAAATTATAGAAAATGATCTTATCAACCAATGTTGGAGTTTCAGTGGTCGACTCCCGAGGTCTGATATGAAATTGAATGTTGAAATTAAATCTTTGATTGAAAAATATTGGCATGATAATACTAGGGTTTCATCTAATGCTAGATACGTTTTAAAATTAAGGGTGGAGTCCAAAGTTCACAATCCTCACCCAAAACACCAATTAGATACAACACAAAACGAATTTTATAGAAAATTTTGTGGTGATTTAGTGTTACCCGGTAATATTAAAATAAGTCAAAGGTCTTTTGAAAAATGTAAACCATGGTATGTGAAAATTAATAAGCAACGAATATCTTGTTGGTGTAAAACGCATGTTCAATTTCGTTATTTTTATGATGTTTTTTGATATATACATTGTACCTTGCATACTAACATGATTATAAAGGAATGCGGTATTAATATGCCACCTGAAGCAATAAGGGAGTTTATTTCAAGTTTGTTTTGTGAAAGATCTAATAGTAAATTGTTTTATTTAAGTTCTTGTATTTCTAGACAATGCATTGACTGTGGAAATATTTCATTCTTAGGAATTTGTATGCATGAAAGTGTTGATATTGATTTTGGACAATAATTAGTAGAATTTAAAAGATTTAAGAATGTTCACTATTCTTTAAAAGATGGAAAAATAGGAAAGCGTTGTGATTTAGTTACATAAAAATTTAGTGTGCATGCATTCATGAGCGAATTTAAGAATAAGATAGTACCAAAATATATCATGCACTCTCAACATGCTTGATGTTTTGATGGCCAATTTCGCACATGTAGAAACACATTTCCAATTGGTACTATACTTTCAGTGGTTGATTTTGCAAAAAATTATACTCTAGCTCCACAAGAGGAAATTCAATCACAGTATTATAATTCAGTGCAAGTAGCTATGTTTGTCCATATTGTTTATAGACATGTAGATGATAGCATTGAGGATGATAGAAAACTTCTGAGGGAGTATAATTTTTATTTGAGTGACAACCGATTACACTCATCAGAGTTTGTTCAATACTATTTCAGTATATTTTACAAAAAAATAAGAGAAAGAGGAATCCATATGAAAGAACACCTCATATGGTCAGATAATTGTACATGGCAGTTCAAGAATGCTCGAATTTTCTATTAGTTAAGTAGGATTCACAAAGAACTTAATGTCCAACATATATGGAGTTTTTTTAAGCTGGGTATGGTAAAGGAGAACATGATGGAGTTGGTGCGTGTGTCAAAAGAATTCTTGCTAGAGAACAACTAAAATTTGAAGATGCAGTAAAATTTAAAGATGCATGTGGGATTGTTGATTGGTGTAATACAATATTATCTACACTTGGTTCAAGTGAGTAATCTAGATTTCATCGATTCTTTTGGTTGGTTGAAGAAGATAACATTTTACCTAGAGTTGACTATGAGACAATTAGTGGATCTACTAAATGGCATTCATTTAGGAGTTTGACAGCAAGCACATGGACTATCTAGACAAGGAAGCTTGCATGTTTTTGCTAGTTTTGTATCTCAGGAGATTGGGAAGCATGTGAAAATACAAAATGGGTTGAATAGTGGGAGCAAAGATTGTTGACACCTGCACAAGCTCATGATCAATATGAAATAACTATTGAAGAAAATGATCAAGTGTTTGCATCTGAAGACTATGACCATGTTTCAGACCTTGTACAAGAAGGTAATTTAATTTAATTTATTTCACTTTATTAAGTTATCTTGTAATACTAAATTTTTTATATTGATATGCACAAGTTATTAAATCAATTTTTGTTTGCAGGACATGTGTATGTTGTTGTTGCATTTGGGGGGAATGAAGAGCAAACATAATATTGGTTGGCTCATTGTGTGGAGAGTAAAAATAAGTTAATAGAACCTTGAGAAGATGATGATGGCTATCATTATCCAACATGTACCATGATAACCTTAAGACATCCCCTTAAGCAAATTTTGATAACAATTTTTTTGATCCCCTTAAGTAATTTTTTAGAACAAGTATTTCATCCCATTAAGAAAATTTTGAGAACTTATATGATGATTGTTTTCATGTTTTCCAATAGGATCAGTTGTTGTTGGTGGCACTTGGCTATGAAAATACCTAGCAAGGAAGAATGGTCTACCTACATTCGAAGATTATAAACTGCCTAAAAAAATTATACATTATTCACATTTGGTGGTGGCAACAAATATAAAACTAGATCGGTATCACGGAAGACCTGCAAATAAAGTGTTATGGACAATTTCTATGGAAGAGCATGAGACAATCATAAATGCATTACAAAAAAGAGAGAATGGATATGGTACAATGGAATAAGTAAGTATAGGTAAATATAGTTTAAGTTTTATTATTTTCCTTTTAAATAGAGGTAATTATTAGTTAAAATATATTTAAATACATGTTTTGATTACATATTGATATTGCTTGTACATTAATAGTTAAAATTGATTTATTATCCTTTTTTTTATCCTTAAGCCATCATTGCATTGATCTCATACTTTGAAACAAAAAGGAGAGGATGCTTGGATTCAACCTACACACATGTGGAATACTTTTAAATGCAGGTACTTGAGTTGTGTACATATAGATAGTTTTATATAAATTAAAATATGTATGTTTTGATTATTTCATTGATATTGCTTGTACCTTTTTGATATTAGGCGGTGTGAAGACCTAGTACATTCTGGGCATGAGTTTGAGATGTTCTTGAGATGGCATATCCAAATTTTGTAAACATTGTTTTGAGATGACATATATGTACATATATATCCTAGTATGTCTTCAAATCACTAAATTTCATGCATACATTATTGTTAAATCAATTATATCCTTAAGATGTTGTATTATGACCCCTTAAGACATTCCCTTAATACATTGTATTGTGACCCGTTAAGACATTGTATTATGACCCCTTAAGGCATCCCCTTGAGATATTGTATTATGAACCCTTAATACATCACCTTAGGACATAATATGACCCCTTAAGACATCCCCTTAAGACTTTGTATTATGACCCCTTAAGAAGTTTTATTATGAACCCTTAAGACGTCCCATTAAGATGTTCTATTATGAACCCACCCCCTTAAGATGTTCTATTATGAACCCTTAAGACATCCCCTTAAGACATCGTATTATGACCCCTTAAGATATCCCCTTAAGACGTCATATTATGACCCCTTAAGATGTCCCCTTATTTGTTTTCAATGTACCTGTTTGTTTTGACAAGTTATAAATTAGAATTGGATGCCATTATTTGTTTTGATGGCTTATAAATTAGTATTGGATGCCATTATTTGTGTTGATACCTTAAAAAATAGTATTGGATGCCATTATTTGTTTTGATAGCTTATAAATTAGTATTGGATTTTATTATTTATAGAATTTATTAATGCTTTTGTTCTCTAATCTTGTATGGTTTTGTTTATTTCTTAAAATTTTATCCTTTCTAGTATATAATCAAATTTCTTTTGCTTGTAAATTATGATTTATTGACTAATTATTGATTGACATGAATTGAATAAGTTCATTTGACTAATTATAGCTAATTATTGAATGTACATATCATGTTTGAGATCACTAAATTTGTAAACTGTACTTATTAAAATGTCCTATTAATTTCAACTTTAATTTCATATTTATATTTAATTTCACATTAATGTCCTATATTAATATCTTGACTATGAACATAAAATGCATAAATGTATATGTGTAAATTAAAATTTCAAACAATAATAAAGTCCATAATTTATGTAAATATATTAAGTGCATGAAACCAATGTATTAAGTGCATGAAAAAAATTCCATCAGAGTACAACCCATGAACTAAAGAACCATGAAATATAAAGTCCAACTGAGTACATGACAAATAAGAAATATAGTCCACAAAATAAACAAATATAATCCACAAAATCATGTTTCTAGGTCATGTATTGTCTCTATAATCAAGAGACCTCTTCATGCCATGTAGACTATGCAGATGACTTGAAACACTCTATACAAGAGAAAGATGAAATCATATGTAAGACAATGAAAAAATATTTAATGACAATTTAATCTATAATTCATCATATTAAAATTAAATTACCATCATATCTGGGTTTGGATGCTCTACTGCACCTGAAGAAACCTCTACATTCTCTGAATCAATCTACATAAACAAGACAAAGAAAGTTGAAATTAGATGCACAAGTCTACAATTAAAAATTATTTAATTGAAATTAATTCATAATTTATCATATTTTAATTGTATCATATCCATAGGTTGTGCACCCTCTTGTGCAGGACATGTTTTTACATTCTCAACTACTAGATGTGTCACATGCTATAAAAGAAAAAGAATTTAAAACATGTATTAGCTCAAATTATATATATATTCAATTTGAAATTTAAAATTAAAGTTATATATTCACAATATATAATTTATAATTGAATTTAAATATAATAAAAAATTTAAATTACCATTTGATTGGAGCCTGCTCTGCATGCCCTCCTGGAGGTGTAACTATGTCTGGGTCAGGGCTGAAAGTCGCACTAACAAAGTCCTACAAGATCAAAATTAAAGCATGTACATACTTGAATTAGGTAAATATATATATATATATTCAAGTTTGCACATTTTGTGTAGATGTTTTTTTAAACAACCTGAAAATCAGAGGCCTCACAAGTAACCACAACATCTAATGTTTGTCTAATGCCCATTCTGATTGTGGTATCAACCTAGACATACATGTAGACATGTAACATGAGCTTATAATATTTACAAGTGTACATGCACACTATAGTGAATTAAAAATTCATAATTGTAACTATACTAATGTAAGTTAAACAATTTACAATATAAATGTATTTCAGTGCTACAATGGAAGTGGAAGCCGATTGAACTCGCCTAAACCAACATAAATATTTCAAACATATATGTTATTCAATTATAAATTTAAAACTCAAGTTAAAAATCATTTCATTTATAATTTAAAAAATTGAAATCAAAATACCCCATAAGGGTTGCCGATTAGGACTGGTGTCGATGTATGTACTTGTGGCATAAATGATTGCCCCATCGTTACTATCATCTGTACACCAAACAATTTGATTTTTAAAATGTATTGCAAACTTTACTTTGATAAATATATTCATCAAAATTATTATAAAATGAATGTGTAGATGCATATTTATACCTGTGTAGCAGTGTCCTCAGGATGTTTACCTCTTGTAAGAAACTCTAAAAATGAACAAATGTGACCAAATGAACCACCGAAATCTCCACGTCCACCCGAACTAGGTGTGGCCTGATCAGGTCCATAGAATACTTGATGGCAACTAGTACATACATGTGGGATGAGCCTCGACACTCCTGGAGTGGTACTCCAACCAAATCCATAAAACACTCCTCAATCATCATCATCTCTATGCTCCCCACCCTCTATCACAGAAGCATGCTGATCAAGGTCTCCTACGAGTGTACTAAGGGAACCTAATGTCAAGACCATATATCAATGATGCACAAGTGCAGGAATGGGAGGACCAAGAGCAACAACAAGGGTTTGTGCATGCACAGGGCATTGGGGATCAACCCTTGCCCCTAACCTCTATTGTGGCATGCTGCCACCAACACCCTAAAATGATTTAAAATCAAAATAATTGGGCTTTTGCCCCATAACAAACTCTACATATAATTTCCTCAAAAAATACAATGGGAAATCCCAATTAGCATGTGGGGGACTATCAAAAACCATATACCATCGATCCCAAAAATGTGCACTCATCTGTGGATGTATTTACCACCTCATGGATATTCTAGATTTGTTCGCAGGAATGGGATGTCGAGTAACGGGGTCGAGAAAGTAGGGGGTTAGGTGAGATTTCATTATTTTAAGGTCTAATATTTGTTTATAAGAGAGACCATCAACATAAAATTGTCTCATCTGTTCTCTTTCTCGTTTATGCCTATCTAGATCAGAATCAATGGTCCTGATGGCATCCACAATGTTTTGCATTGCAGATGCAAAACGTCTAACATGTGGTGGAATCAATGCTTGACTCTACATAACATTTATTTGATTTTGTATGGATGCAACCTGATCATTTATTCGTGCTCATAAGCGAGCCTCATCAGATGCAATAGGTTGTGTAGGTGGCATATTAGGTGGAGGGGGAGGTGGAGGTGGCTGAGGTGGTGGATTGATGATATCATCAATGTTAAAATCATCCATGATATGAGATATAAGTGTGCACCTGCATTAAATTATACTAAATTAACATACAAACTTTAAAAATTACAAGAAATAGTTAAATTTGAAACACACATGCAAATTTGTTTAAATATGATGTGCATACATATATTAAGATCATACAAAATTGAAACAAACATATACATTGATTGAACTCTATCAAGTAAACTATGTACATACATTTAAAATAAAAAATACCATGCATAATTTTTATGCATACATCATTAAAGTAAACTATGTACATACAAATTTCACAATTTAACAACTATGTGCAATTTTAATACATGTGTACATAGTAAACAATAAACTTGAAACATTCACAAAAACCTCATTTTATGTCTAGCGCATATATATATATATATATATTACAATTTTCCATCATGATCAGACTAGATAGTCATAAAATATATACTATTATAAATTCATCATTATAAGTTCATAAATTCCACCAAATTCATAAATTCATGTCACTAAAAATATCCATCTAGAACCAAAATCATAAATTCAAGTCACTAAAAATATCCATCTAGAACCAAAATCATAAATTCACGTCACACAAATATCCATCATTCACCAAATTCATAAATTCATAACTATTTAAGATCATTGCCTTAATTTAAAAACTATTGTGGCTCTCTACTGCATCTCTTCATTTATTTGCGTTTTCCTTTTGAGAATCAGAAGTTCTCCTCTCCTCTAGCCATTTTCGATGCTCATCTAAGATCCCATCCATAGCCCTGACAACATCAATAATAGTTTTCATCCTAAATGCAATCATCCTCATAGGTGGTGCGACAAATTCTTCATTTTGAATAATGTTTATTTGATCTTGGATGGTTCTAACATTCGAATTGATTCATGCTTGCGAATGAGAACCATCGATTTTAGGTCGTGGAGGTGGTGGGTTATGAGGTGGAGTGGGTGGAGGTGGAGGTGAAGGTGGTGGAGATGGATGGTGTGGAGGTGGATTGCGAATATTATTGAACTGATCCATGTGATCTCTAGAAGATATGAGTGAAGATACATGTTTAGGATTTATACCCTTAAACCATTCAATATAAATGGGTTAATTGAATACATATGATAAAATAAGTAAGCCTCATTTATGTC
>CM021105.1:446700767-446792379 GCA_007115665.2 Sequoiadendron giganteum
TCAAGTTTGTTTTGTGAAAGATCTAATAGTAAATTGTTTTATTTAAGTTCTTGTATTTCTAGACAATGCATTGACTGTGGAAATATTTCATTCTTAGGAATTTGTATGCATGAAAGTGTTGATATTGATTTTGGACAATAATTAGTAGAATTTAAAAGATTTAAGAATGTTCACTATTCTTTAAAAGATGGAAAAATAGGAAAGCGTTGTGATTTAGTTACATAAAAATTTAGTGTGCATGCATTCATGAGCGAATTTAAGAATAAGATAGTACCAAAATATATCATGCACTCTCAACATGCTTGATGTTTTGATGGCCAATTTCGCACATGTAGAAACACATTTCCAATTGGTACTATACTTTCAGTGGTTGATTTTGCAAAAAATTATACTCTAGCTCCACAAGAGGAAATTCAATCACAGTATTATAATTCAGTGCAAGTAGCTATGTTTGTCCATATTGTTTATAGACATGTAGATGATAGCATTGAGGATGATAGAAAACTTCTGAGGGAGTATAATTTTTATTTGAGTGACAACCGATTACACTCATCAGAGTTTGTTCAATACTATTTCAGTATATTTTACAAAAAAATAAGAGAAAGAGGAATCCATATGAAAGAACACCTCATATGGTCAGATAATTGTACATGGCAGTTCAAGAATGCTCGAATTTTCTATTAGTTAAGTAGGATTCACAAAGAACTTAATGTCCAACATATATGGAGTTTTTTTAAGCTGGGTATGGTAAAGGAGAACATGATGGAGTTGGTGCGTGTGTCAAAAGAATTCTTGCTAGAGAACAACTAAAATTTGAAGATGCAGTAAAATTTAAAGATGCATGTGGGATTGTTGATTGGTGTAATACAATATTATCTACACTTGGTTCAAGTGAGTAATCTAGATTTCATCGATTCTTTTGGTTGGTTGAAGAAGATAACATTTTACCTAGAGTTGACTATGAGACAATTAGTGGATCTACTAAATGGCATTCATTTAGGAGTTTGACAGCAAGCACATGGACTATCTAGACAAGGAAGCTTGCATGTTTTTGCTAGTTTTGTATCTCAGGAGATTGGGAAGCATGTGAAAATACAAAATGGGTTGAATAGTGGGAGCAAAGATTGTTGACACCTGCACAAGCTCATGATCAATATGAAATAACTATTGAAGAAAATGATCAAGTGTTTGCATCTGAAGACTATGACCATGTTTCAGACCTTGTACAAGAAGGTAATTTAATTTAATTTATTTCACTTTATTAAGTTATCTTGTAATACTAAATTTTTTATATTGATATGCACAAGTTATTAAATCAATTTTTGTTTGCAGGACATGTGTATGTTGTTGTTGCATTTGGGGGGAATGAAGAGCAAACATAATATTGGTTGGCTCATTGTGTGGAGAGTAAAAATAAGTTAATAGAACCTTGAGAAGATGATGATGGCTATCATTATCCAACATGTACCATGATAACCTTAAGACATCCCCTTAAGCAAATTTTGATAACAATTTTTTTGATCCCCTTAAGTAATTTTTTAGAACAAGTATTTCATCCCATTAAGAAAATTTTGAGAACTTATATGATGATTGTTTTCATGTTTTCCAATAGGATCAGTTGTTGTTGGTGGCACTTGGCTATGAAAATACCTAGCAAGGAAGAATGGTCTACCTACATTCGAAGATTATAAACTGCCTAAAAAAATTATACATTATTCACATTTGGTGGTGGCAACAAATATAAAACTAGATCGGTATCACGGAAGACCTGCAAATAAAGTGTTATGGACAATTTCTATGGAAGAGCATGAGACAATCATAAATGCATTACAAAAAAGAGAGAATGGATATGGTACAATGGAATAAGTAAGTATAGGTAAATATAGTTTAAGTTTTATTATTTTCCTTTTAAATAGAGGTAATTATTAGTTAAAATATATTTAAATACATGTTTTGATTACATATTGATATTGCTTGTACATTAATAGTTAAAATTGATTTATTATCCTTTTTTTTATCCTTAAGCCATCATTGCATTGATCTCATACTTTGAAACAAAAAGGAGAGGATGCTTGGATTCAACCTACACACATGTGGAATACTTTTAAATGCAGGTACTTGAGTTGTGTACATATAGATAGTTTTATATAAATTAAAATATGTATGTTTTGATTATTTCATTGATATTGCTTGTACCTTTTTGATATTAGGCGGTGTGAAGACCTAGTACATTCTGGGCATGAGTTTGAGATGTTCTTGAGATGGCATATCCAAATTTTGTAAACATTGTTTTGAGATGACATATATGTACATATATATCCTAGTATGTCTTCAAATCACTAAATTTCATGCATACATTATTGTTAAATCAATTATATCCTTAAGATGTTGTATTATGACCCCTTAAGACATTCCCTTAATACATTGTATTGTGACCCGTTAAGACATTGTATTATGACCCCTTAAGGCATCCCCTTGAGATATTGTATTATGAACCCTTAATACATCACCTTAGGACATAATATGACCCCTTAAGACATCCCCTTAAGACTTTGTATTATGACCCCTTAAGAAGTTTTATTATGAACCCTTAAGACGTCCCATTAAGATGTTCTATTATGAACCCACCCCCTTAAGATGTTCTATTATGAACCCTTAAGACATCCCCTTAAGACATCGTATTATGACCCCTTAAGATATCCCCTTAAGACGTCATATTATGACCCCTTAAGATGTCCCCTTATTTGTTTTCAATGTACCTGTTTGTTTTGACAAGTTATAAATTAGAATTGGATGCCATTATTTGTTTTGATGGCTTATAAATTAGTATTGGATGCCATTATTTGTGTTGATACCTTAAAAAATAGTATTGGATGCCATTATTTGTTTTGATAGCTTATAAATTAGTATTGGATTTTATTATTTATAGAATTTATTAATGCTTTTGTTCTCTAATCTTGTATGGTTTTGTTTATTTCTTAAAATTTTATCCTTTCTAGTATATAATCAAATTTCTTTTGCTTGTAAATTATGATTTATTGACTAATTATTGATTGACATGAATTGAATAAGTTCATTTGACTAATTATAGCTAATTATTGAATGTACATATCATGTTTGAGATCACTAAATTTGTAAACTGTACTTATTAAAATGTCCTATTAATTTCAACTTTAATTTCATATTTATATTTAATTTCACATTAATGTCCTATATTAATATCTTGACTATGAACATAAAATGCATAAATGTATATGTGTAAATTAAAATTTCAAACAATAATAAAGTCCATAATTTATGTAAATATATTAAGTGCATGAAACCAATGTATTAAGTGCATGAAAAAAATTCCATCAGAGTACAACCCATGAACTAAAGAACCATGAAATATAAAGTCCAACTGAGTACATGACAAATAAGAAATATAGTCCACAAAATAAACAAATATAATCCACAAAATCATGTTTCTAGGTCATGTATTGTCTCTATAATCAAGAGACCTCTTCATGCCATGTAGACTATGCAGATGACTTGAAACACTCTATACAAGAGAAAGATGAAATCATATGTAAGACAATGAAAAAATATTTAATGACAATTTAATCTATAATTCATCATATTAAAATTAAATTACCATCATATCTGGGTTTGGATGCTCTACTGCACCTGAAGAAACCTCTACATTCTCTGAATCAATCTACATAAACAAGACAAAGAAAGTTGAAATTAGATGCACAAGTCTACAATTAAAAATTATTTAATTGAAATTAATTCATAATTTATCATATTTTAATTGTATCATATCCATAGGTTGTGCACCCTCTTGTGCAGGACATGTTTTTACATTCTCAACTACTAGATGTGTCACATGCTATAAAAGAAAAAGAATTTAAAACATGTATTAGCTCAAATTATATATATATTCAATTTGAAATTTAAAATTAAAGTTATATATTCACAATATATAATTTATAATTGAATTTAAATATAATAAAATTTTTAAATTACCATTTGATTTGGAGCCTGCTCTGCATGCCCTCCTGGAGGTGTAACTATGTCTGGGTCAGGGCTGAAAGTCACACTAACAAAGTCCTACAAGATCAAAATTAAAGCATGTACATACTTGAATTAGGTAAATATATATATATATATTCAAGTTTGCACATTTTGTGTAGATGTTTTTTTAAACAACCTGAAAATCAGAGACCTCACAAGCAACCACAACATCTAATGTTTGTCTAATGCCCATTCTCATTTTGGTATCAACCTAGACATACATGTAGACATGTAGCACATGATTATAATATTTACACTTAGTGTACATGCACATTTCATAAATAGTGGAAGCCGATTGAATCGCCTAAACCAACATAAATATTTCAAACATATATGTTATTCAATTATAAATTTAAAACTCAAGTTAAAAATCATTTCATTTATAATTTAAAAAATTGAAATCAAAATACCCCATAAGGGTTGCCGATTAGGACTGGTGTCGATGTATGTACTTGTGGCATAAATGATTGCCCCATCGTTACTATCATCTGTACACCAAACAATTTGATTTTTAAAATGTATTGCAAACTTTACTTTGATAAATATATTCATCAAAATTATTATAAAATGAATGTGTAGATGCATATTTATACCTGTGTAGCAGTGTCCTCAGGATGTTTACCTCTTGTAAGAAACTCTAAAAATGAACAAATGTGACCAAATGAACCACCGAAATCTCCACGTCCACCCGAACTAGGTGTGGCCTGATCAGGTCCATAGAATACTTGATGGCAACTAGTACATACATGTGGGATGAGCCTCGACACTCCTGGAGTGGTACTCCAACCAAATCCATAAAACACTCCTCAATCATCATCATCTCTATGCTCCCCACCCTCTATCACAGAAGCATGCTGATCAAGGTCTCCTACGAGTGTACTAAGGGAACCTAATGTCAAGACCATATATCAATGATGCACAAGTGCAGGAATGGGAGGACCAAGAGCAACAACAAGGGTTTGTGCATGCACAGGGCATTGGGGATCAACCCTTGCCCCTAACCTCTATTGTGGCATGCTGCCACCAACACCCTAAAATGATTTAAAATCAAAATAATTGGGCTTTTGCCCCATAACAAACTCTACATATAATTTCCTCAAAAAATACAATGGGAAATCCCAATTAGCATGTGGGGGACTATCAAAAACCATATACCATCGATCCCAAAAATGTGCACTCATCTGTGGATGTATTTACCACCTCATGGATATTCTAGATTTGTTCGCAGGAATGGGATGTCGAGTAACGGGGTCGAGAAAGTAGGGGGTTAGGTGAGATTTCATTATTTTAAGGTCTAATATTTGTTTATAAGAGAGACCATCAACATAAAATTGTCTCATCTGTTCTCTTTCTCGTTTATGCCTATCTAGATCAGAATCAATGGTCCTGATGGCATCCACAATGTTTTGCATTGCAGATGCAAAACGTCTAACATGTGGTGGAATCAATGCTTGACTCTACATAACATTTATTTGATTTTGTATGGATGCAACCTGATCATTTATTCGTGCTCATAAGCGAGCCTCATCAGATGCAATAGGTTGTGTAGGTGGCATATTAGGTGGAGGGGGAGGTGGAGGTGGCTGAGGTGGTGGATTGATGATATCATCAATGTTAAAATCATCCATGATATGAGATATAAGTGTGCACCTGCATTAAATTATACTAAATTAACATACAAACTTTAAAAATTACAAGAAATAGTTAAATTTGAAACACACATGCAAATTTGTTTAAATATGATGTGCATACATATATTAAGATCATACAAAATTGAAACAAACATATACATTGATTGAACTCTATCAAGTAAACTATGTACATACATTTAAAATAAAAAATACCATGCATAATTTTTATGCATACATCATTAAAGTAAACTATGTACATACAAATTTCACAATTTAACAACTATGTGCAATTTTAATACATGTGTACATAGTAAACAATAAACTTGAAACATTCACAAAAACCTCATTTTATGTCTAGCGCATATATATATATATATATATTACAATTTTCCATCATGATCAGACTAGATAGTCATAAAATATATACTATTATAAATTCATCATTATAAGTTCATAAATTCCACCAAATTCATAAATTCATGTCACTAAAAATATCCATCTAGAACCAAAATCATAAATTCAAGTCACTAAAAATATCCATCTAGAACCAAAATCATAAATTCACGTCACACAAATATCCATCATTCACCAAATTCATAAATTCATAACTATTTAAGATCATTGCCTTAATTTAAAAACTATTGTGGCTCTCTACTGCATCTCTTCATTTATTTGCGTTTTCCTTTTGAGAATCAGAAGTTCTCCTCTCCTCTAGCCATTTTCGATGCTCATCTAAGATCCCATCCATAGCCCTGACAACATCAATAATAGTTTTCATCCTAAATGCAATCATCCTCATAGGTGGTGCGACAAATTCTTCATTTTGAATAATGTTTATTTGATCTTGGATGGTTCTAACATTCGAATTGATTCATGCTTGCGAATGAGAACCATCGATTTTAGGTCGTGGAGGTGGTGGGTTATGAGGTGGAGTGGGTGGAGGTGGAGGTGAAGGTGGTGGAGATGGATGGTGTGGAGGTGGATTGCGAATATTATTGAACTGATCCATGTGATCTCTAGAAGATATGAGTGAACCTGCATTAGATTTGTAATTTCAAAATGTAAGATACATGTTTAGGATTTATACCCTTAAACCATTCAATATAAATGGGTTAATTGAATACATATGATAAAATAAGTAAGCCTCATTTATGTCTAAGGCATGTTACTTGAACTAAAATACAATTAACTATTAATATAAGACAATTTATGAATGTTATAGGGTTTACAGTTTAGAGTTTAACATAGATCCCCTTAATCCATCCTATCACCATAAATTAATCAACCTAGATCATGATTTATCCCATTCATATTATAATCTTGCATGATCTTATTATTGTTAAATTTGGTTTACGAAACTTAGGGTGAAGTTTTGGTTTCCCTTGGAGTATAATGAACTTGCAAGTTAGTGAAGAACATTTTCTTGTGGAATAGTTGATTGAGATAGGTCTATAGGATAGGATTCATCGGAGTACCCTATATATTTTCTTATGGAATAGTTGATTGAATGATTTAGGGTGATAGGATGGCTTAAGGGGATCTATGTCTAGTGAGGTCCTAGGACAAAATGACATGGATCAAGTGAATAAAATTTGGTGACGTTGCCCAAGGAAACCAAATTTCCTTAAGGGCCTAGGAAAAAATGATGTCTTTAGCCTGTTTAGGGTTTAGAGTTTTGAGTTTAGGGTTTATGGTAATACAATGGATTAAGGGGATCTTTGTAGTAAGGTTCTACGAAAAAATGACATGGCTTAAGGGAATCAAATTTGGTGGAGTTGCCTAAGGCAACCAAATTTGATTTTAAGGTCCTAAGACAAAATGAATGCTTTAGTGAAGAACATTTTCTTGTGGAACAATTTATTGAAATAGGTCTTGTTTCAATTGACCAACCTAGATCATGAACTATCATTCATATTATAATCTTGCACAATCTTGTTATTGTTAAATTTGGCTACCTTGGGCAACTTCACCAAATTTTAAGAACTTCTTTGATCCCATTAAGAAATGTCATATTAGGACCCCTTAAGACCTCGATTTACAATTTAGAGTGATAGGATGGCTTAAGGAGATCTATGTCTAGTGAGGTCCTAGGACAAAATGACATGGCTCAAGTGAATAAAATTTGGTGGCATTGCCCAAAGAAACTAAATTTCATTAAGGGCCTAGGAAAAAATGATCTTTTTAGCCTATTTATGGTTTACGGTAATACAATGGCTTAAGGGGATCTTTGTAGTAAGGTTCTACAAAAAAATGACATGGCTTAAGGGAATCAAATTTGGTGGAGTTTCCTAAGGCAACCAAATTTTATTTTAAGGTCCTAAGACAAAATGAATGCTTTAGTGAAGAACATTTTCTTGTGGAACAATTGATTGAGATAGGTCTTGTTTCAACTGACCAACCTAGATCATGAAATATCATTCATATTATAATCTTGCACAGTCTTGTTATTGTTAAATTTGGTTGCCTTGGGAAACTTCACCAAATTTTAAGAACTTCTTTGATCCGATTAAGAAATGTCATATTAGGACCCCTTAAGACATCAACTTACGATTTAGAGTGATAGGATGGCTTAAGGAGATCTATGTCTAGTGAGGTCCTAGGACAAAATGACATGACTCAAGTGAATAATAATTGGTGGCATTGCCCAAGGATACCAAATTTCATTAAGGGCCTAGGAAAAAATGATGTTTTTAGCCTGTTTAGGGTTTTGAGTTTTGAGTTTAGGGTTTACAGTAATAAGATGGCTTAAAGGGATCTTTTTAGTAAGGTTCTACGACAAAATGACATGGCTTAAGGGAATCAAATTTGGTGGAGTTGCCTAAGGCAACCAAATTTTATTTTAAGGTCCTAAGACAAAATAAATGCTTTAGTGAAGAACATTTTCTTGTGGAACAATTGATTGAGATAGGTCTTGTTTCAACTGACCAACCTAGATCATGAAATATCATTCATATTATAATCTTGCACAATCTTGTTATTGTTAAATTTGGTTGCCTTGGGCAACTTCACCAAATTTTAAGAACTTCTTTGATCCCATTAAGAAATGTCATATTATGACCCCTTACGACATCGATTTATGATTTAGGGTGATAGGATGGCTTAAGGGGATCTATGTCTAGTGAGGTCTTAGGACAAAATGACATGGCTCAAGTGAATAAAATTTGGTGACGTTGCCCAAGGCAACCAAATTTCATTAAGGGCCTAGGAAAAAATTATGTCTTTAGCCTGTTTAGGGTTTAGAGTTTAGAGTTTAGGGTTTATAGTAATATGATGGCTTAAGGGGATCTTTGTAGTAAGGTTCTATGACAAAATGACATGGCTTAAGGGAATCAAATTTGGCTTAAGGGGATCTTTTTAGTAAGGTTATGCGAAAAAATGACATGGCTTAAGGGAATCAAATTTGGTGGAGTTGCCTAAGGAAACCAAATTTGATTTTAAGGTCCTAAGACTAAATGGATGCTTTAGTGTTGAGGGTTTAGATTTTAGAGTTCAGGGCTTAGGGTTTAGCGAACTTAGGGTGAAGTTTGGGTGGTCCAAGTGGAATAATGGACTTGCAAGTTAGTGCCTAGTTTATGAATATTTTTTATTTTATAAATAGATTGAATATTTCCATAATAGAAACACATAATTATGTATGATTAAGATTGAGTTTGATGTATATTTTAACTCGATGTTTTTTTAATTGAATATTAAATTATTTTATTTAATATTTTTTCATTAATATTAAACTCACTTAAATGAATTTTATGATATCAAATGTATAATATAAAATTATTTAATGTTAAATCAAGTATTTTATTTTAGAATTTTTGTAATTGAAAGAACCTAAAATAACTTAGAAAACAAAAATATTTAGATTATTTAGTGTCTAGGTAACTAGTGCAAAAATTTAAATCCTAGACCAATCCTCTAAGTATATATATGGTAAATCCTAAGCCATGGATTTAATCATTAAAATTTTAAAATTTAAATTCAAAATTTTCCATCCCTTACACATTTAATAATACATTATGAGCCAACTAAACTTTCTTAGTATTCAAAGGCATTCAATTGTCTTTATTTTATCATTTAATTACACTTGATCATTATTCACAAATCATTTAAATTTTTGAAAGTACTATGCTAGGAACACTTGAATAGGAGGACCTAAATTTAATCTAATTATGCATCACCATTTCCAAGTTTGAATACTATTCTTCTCAATCATTCCCATAATCATGAGCTTGATCTTATCATGAGGGCTAACCTATGAGAACATGACAATTGAGATCCAACACTCACCCCTAGGTGTTTTAAAATGCCACTACTTAATAACTTAAATCTTAATTTCTAATAGTTAATTTCTATGTGTCAAGTAAGCCTCTCATTTAATTTCACAAAAAAACAATATTATGCATATGCCCTAAACTCTATTCTTTAAATTAATTTATATATTTCTTACCATTACTTTTCTCAAAAATGTATTTTAAAACTATATTTTTCTTCAAAATAGATTATAACTTAAATCTTAATTTCTAATAGTTAATTGTTCAAAATCCTCATTTTTTCTCTAATAGAATTAGACATCTATATTTTTTAAAGAGAGTTGATTTATTTACCATCCCTAATAATTTACATTTCATCAAAATACCTCATTTCTTCTTAAGTAGTTCAACTTCAATTCAAGAACCCTAGATCCCTAAATGAATCTAGATTTTGAATTTAATCCCCACTTAAGGTTTCAAAGACCCTAGATGAAGCTAGATTTTGAATTTAGAGTGTGCTTTTATTTTTGTTCTATTTTAATTTCATCATTTTAATAGGACTGATTATTTGACCTATAATTAATTATCAGAATTCATATAAAAGATAGTTCTAAATGAAAATTCATATAGCAATACTATACTCATTTCACAAAAAATGGATTTTTTTCCTAATCTAATTATAATCTAACATTGAAACTAAAGTTTAAAATATCATTTTCTCCATACAATGTAAATGAAATTTAAAACATTTAAGAAATGCAAATGAATTTTCTTGAGCTCAAATATTAAGATTTTCAAAATAAAAATGATTTGTTCGATTTCAATTTAGGGTTTAGCAATTTTTTTTGTTTCAATTCAATTTAGGGTTTCAATTTCTAAGCAATTAGGGTTTTTAATACAATTTTTTAGTTTCATTTCAAACAAGAGTTTTGAAATTCTTTTTTTTTTGCTTTGATTTGAATTTGAGATTTCAAAAAGCTTGATTAGGTTTCTAAATGCAAATTTTTAATTCATTTCAATTTCTAGGGTTTTGAAATGCAAATTTTTAATTCATTTCAATTTCTAGGGTTTTGAAATGCAATTTTTTTGTTTCATTTCAATTAGGGTTTTCAAATTCTTTTTTTTTTCGTTTCATCAAACAATTCAAGTTTCAAAAGTTAAATTTTGTTTCTAAAATACAATTCAAAGTTTATTTTTTTGTTTCTATTGAAAATCTTCACAATTTGATGTATTTTTTTAATCTATTTGTACAATTTCTCATTTCTACAATAACACAAAATAAAATGCTTAAAATGTAAACAAAAATTGAAATAAACATGCTAAAAATAGTTAATTTATTAACAATTTCAATTTGGAATGAAAAATGCCAAAAATGGGGGAGAGTACGGTACCTGGGAATTTTGTTGGGGTTGCTGTCACTCTGAATTCAAGATCCCGTGCGCGCTGGTAAAAATGAAGATTTCTTCATTTAAAAAAAATAAATAGTGTTACGAAACGGGATCCCGATCTTTACAAATCAGGATCCCGTTTTTAACAAATCGAGATCTCGTTTCCTCTCTGTCGGTTCAGGACCCTCTAGCAAACGGGATCCCGTTTTTCAAAAATTGGGATCCCAAACCGAAACGGGATCCCAATTTCTAAAAATCGAGATCCTGTTCTTGAAAATGGGGATCCCATTTTTCTTAGCTGATTTCATTTTTTTGGCTAAGGAAAAAATTTCCACGTTTTGTGGACCCAACTTTGTGCATTTACCCACATATTATTACAAATGGTTCTTCTAGGTAACATAAGTGTAAGTAATGTCTAGATTTAATGTGGGTTTTTTGAGAGCATTCTAGAGCCGTGCTCTACATGTTCAGAAGTCAAAGTATTCACTCAGAAAGAATTTATTTTTGCTCTCGAGTGTTGTTAGAGTTTATCAGTTAAACCCTAGGTGTTTACAGTCATGGTGACCAACAGGTTTTATATTTTCATATTGACTGTGTATCACAGGTGGGTGATCCCACAATACTGGTTTACAATTTTTGGGCATACTAGACACCGAACTAATTATTTTTAACTAAATCTTCACTTTTGGGCTCCTATAGCGGCTAAACCGTGAGGAATTTGAAGATGATGAAAACTAGTGATTTGTGACGTTTTGTCTATAGATTCTAAATATATTTTTTTCAATTTTTCCTTCAAAAACTAGTTTTTTTAAAAGACAACATTTTTAAGGAGTGACGCTCACCATATACAACATAATTTTTTTTGTGTGAAGGATATAATTCTATTTTTTTCGAATTTAGATTTGTAAATGTGATATATAGCACTTTCATTTGGTTTTATAGTTTTTTATTGAATATTTTTTCCTTAATCAAGTTTCGAAGTCAAACCAAATACAATTCAGACATAGGCGGACTATATACAACATAACTTTCTATGTATGTATCAAAATTCAATTTTTTTTTTTAATGGATCAAGGACATCAATACCTAGCACGAACATATTTTTTAGAATTTTATTTTGATAATCTTCTAAATTTACACATGTGAAAAATAGAGAGCTTGATTTTCGGTGAAAAACCTATGTTTAATTAATCAAACTAAAAAAAAAATACATAATAAAACTAAAACATATTAAAATTATATTTGTTGGATAGCTTGTTCTAAGGAATACCATCATCTAGTTGGGCTTGTGAAGTCTCCTCCATTTTCATCCTCAACCCAAGCTTCGAAGGGAAAAAAATTGGAGTTTTTTGGTGCCAAGAGGGGAGAATGGGGGAAAAGGGGGGTTCTAGCGAACCCTTGGGGGTTCATTCGAACCCCCTTTCCATAAGAATTTTTTTTGCTTATTTTTTTGGGAAATGTGAGAACTGACATTAAATGGGTTCGCTTGAAGGGGGGTTCTATCGAACCCTATTTGGGTTCGCTCGAACCAGAATTTCATTCGAACCCCCAAAAACATTTTTTTTTTTTTGCATGGGGTCATTTTTTGCAACTTTTCCTTCCTCACTCAAATTGTAAACCAATTTTGTGGGTTCACCCAGGTTACCAGTCGCATAAGTTACAACTTATTCCTTTGAACTTGTTAGGAAATTGACCCCTTTTACCTAGTTTTGCCTTTGTCTCCACCTTGGCTATGGTGTTGGAAATCTAGTGGTTCCTTGGTGGTGGGTGGCGGTATTTTTGGAGGTTCTTAGAAGTCCTATTCATTTTTCCTTAGTTGAAAAGTTAAATTGTTGGTGGAAGTATATGAAGTTTCAAAACCTCCATCGGCTCCGACAAAGTTAGCATAACTTCATTTTTATCGATGAGTACATTTCAATTTGTGATTGTGTCGCTCAACTAGTTCACATAACCATTATAAAGTCAAAGCAAGATAGGATTTGAGCGATAAGCGATAGAGTCAGATTGATGGTTGAGATGAACTGAAGGCAATCTAATGGCTATCACTAAGGTCACATGTATCAAAAAAGTTACTTGAATCCAACTTATAAGTCAATGATGAGAGATGGTGTATAATTGATGACGATGATCAAAGAGATTTAATGGTGCCTATTAGCCCATGATACCTTTGGTGGGACCCCATATGTACCTTATGGGGGAGTAGTGAATGGTGGAGATCAAACATGGTTTTGATCGAATGATGCATGAAGTTGGTAGTTGGTCTGAAAAACACGTGGTAGAATATTATTACATCATGAAGGATGTTATTGTCACTATAGTAAAGCAAGGTGAAGGAAAGATTTTTGTGATGAGTGATCAATGATGAAAATTGTTTGAAGGTTGATTGGATGGTGCGAATGTGAAGGCATCACATTGGAGAGAAGGATGAAAATTGATAGGAAAAAATAATGGTCCCTTCAACATGCCAATAAAGTGGGTCATGACAGAGTGTCGATAAAGGTGGTGACGTTGGAGTATGGTGTCATGCAAGGATAACTAGTAGTGTGCGATTGACTGATATGTCTAGTCACATAGGTGTTGGTTGCTACACGATGTGGACAATGATGACGTGTGGCTAGTGGGGACCACCCACATGATAGAGCTAGATTGAAGTAGATTGAGGAGACTTCTAGATATCAGAGAGAGTTTCTTTGGTGTCCTTTTGAAATGACAATGGAAGCTTAACGAAAACCTTGGTGGGACCCAATAGGAAGGTGATGATGATGGTAGGTGACATGAGCAAATAAATGGTGAAGGATGATTAAGAAATAGACTAACTCACATCGGTGTTGTGAGTTTCATGAAAATAACATGGATGATGAATGGCCAAGTGGTATCACAGAGAAAAGTGAATATCAATGAGACCTTGATATATCCTTGATGGTGTAAAATTAATGGTCATGAGATGGAAATATTGATAGTGCTAGTTTAAAGAAGATTGATATGATGGTAGTGTTTTAAAGATGTTGAGATGAACGTAGGTCGATGGATTGTGGTACTAATTAATGAGATTGACGACCCAAATTTAAATATGAAGAACTACAATGGTTAGGTCCATGTGAACGAGGGTTTCACTTGGTAATCAACACAATGAATGAGTTTAATTCATGTAACTGCACTAGCAAAAATATTATTGGAGATTTAATCAGAAAGATGATGGCATAGATTACAGAGGTGATCGAGATTAGGATCGGATCACATAGTCAAGAGAATACATTTAATGTATTCTAGGTTTAGGGTTTGCAGGTTGTCTGGTTTAGCATATTCAATGAATCTATATAGAGTGAGTGTGTGGCTCGATGAACTGGTAGCTTTCTATAGATGTCAGTAGGGGAAGGAAACCCTAGTTGAAGATTCTAGATGATCTGTATAGTTGGTGCAAGGCTTAATGTAGTAATTGTAGGTCAGTGAAGAAAGAAGACAATTAGGAAATTGTCAAGTTTTGTATCTACAGGAGTAAGGAAAAGAGAAGATAAAGAGCTGAGAGAGAAGATAGTGAATGCACATATGTGTGTAACCTAGACACAACATAGATCATCATCTAGGTTTGCATTCAGGTGAGTGCAGGTGTATGATACACTATAGAAAGAAAAAAGTGAAGTGTCTACAAGTATTAGATATAGTGTGAGATGATGCAGTAAGAGAAGAGTAGTGAGAGAAGGGTCTGTAGTGGTAGAGTGTGGAGAGAGGAGTTGCAGACAAAGAATGCACTTAGACCGAATAAGTTCAACCCAAAAAAATCAAAGATTCTGATTTTGGGTTTATGTTTAATGAGTAGAATAGAGAATGTTTTATCTTGTTGCACCTTCAAAGTAAAACCCCTTGATTATGTTTTTAACTTTTTGTTTAGGTTCCGCTCATTCAATCTGGTGCATTATAGAAAAGAGGATGTGTTGCTGAGTAAGTTGTAGATGTAGAGAATAAAGGTGCAATGTATCTACATAGAATAGTGAAGGATCTATGTGCAAAGAAGAGTACAATGAAGAAAGAGAAGAGAAGAGAACAAAAAAGAAGAGAAAAGAGAGAAGTGTAGAAGTATGTGTTGCTGAGTTTGCATCATAAACAACAAAGTTTGATTTGTAGAAAGTGTAACAATGTATTGAATGTATTGATGCATTATAGGTTATACAAAACCAATGTTATGCATATATGAGATTTTAATGTTGCGGGGGTTGTTTCCTCACCTGTACTGAGTTGGTGCTTATAATAGGGGATTGGTGTTTCCTTGGAGTTGGTGCTCCTAAATCATGGATTTGGTGCTTCCTTGGGTTGGTTCCCTAAAAATTGTAACATAGGATTGGATTGTGATGTTGGATTTGATTAGTAGACTCAAGCAACTTTTGTCACCATGGTTTTTCCCATCTTGGGTTTTCCACATACATCTAGTGTTATGTGATGTTTGGTGTGTGTGTGTGTATGTTTATATCTTTTCATGTTTAGTAATTCGACACATTAAGGATTTAAGTAATTAATCTACATAAAATGTTTAAGGATTTTAGTCTGCACAAAAAATTTTAAGGGTTAAAATTTTAAGATCTACTAATTCATCCCCATCTTAGTAGACTGTTGTGGTCCAACACTAATTAGGTTGACCTAATTAGAGTAGCCCTATTTCAAATCAAAATTAACTCTCTCAACTTTATGCTCAAAACATATTCATCTTTGCACCCAACAAAATCATGTAATGTATTATATCAGTTGGCATGGACCTAAGATAAATCCATTTAGCATTTTTAACACATTTAATATTCTTAATTCAAATTCATAGTTAGGTCGGTTGGAGTTAGACGTAAAACATCAAGGACTTAAAGTGTATATGCAATTCATCAAATGTACAACATAAAAACATGTTAGAACATGAAATTATCCTTTAGATGACATCAAGTAACTTATCCTCAACTCTACAAGACAAAATAATTAATCATAAGAGAATGTGGAATCTCCCACACCAATGTGTTGTATAGAGACTTACTATAATTCTCGTAATAGAACACTGTTACCCATATCTTCTAAATGTGTTCACATGCCATCACAAAAATTTGAGGAAAGATGAAAATTGTAGTCCTGAATCTATGTACAAAGTCTTGTAGTGATATTTTTCTTTGAGGTAGAATCTGAACCAAACACTCGACTCATTGAACTAGTATATAAGCAAAACACTATATACCAAACTATTGGTAACTGTATCTTTCCAACCGTATAACCAAGCCAACCAAAATTTTTTTAGTAGATGCAAATAATGTTTAAGATAGAACATATTACCAACTTCTAAATGAATATTTACAAAATAAGATAATCCATACCAAAATACCAGATCAACAAACTTCTAGTACCTAATTAACATAATATGAACCATTATTACCGAAGCAACTACTGATCTATACAAGTAATGTAAATCAATTAAAATCTTTCAATTTCCATTGTTGACATCAATGACAATCTTTAAATTTACAACAAGAGTGATTTCATCCTTGGGTTGGTTGTGGAGATTATCATATTCTCCCTAGTGTTTTAATCAATCTTTTGATAGATAAAGGTATTGATACTCTTGCACATGATATTGATCATAATACTACTAGGATTTGGATAAAAGGGTGGAAATATATATATTGGATTGGTTTGTCTAGAGTGGATTATGAACTATAGAGTGATTATGTTAATAGGATAAAGTAGAGTCATGTTAGAATAAAAAATGAGTAATATATTTTGGTTTGGTCCAAGAATACTACCCAAGGAGTGTATATTGTTAGTTTGGGGTACAAGATTTTGTTTCCTCCATGGAACCATGATGCTGATTTTTAGTGGTTGAAGTGAATTTGGAAGATTCATGCTCCCCATAAGATATTTTGTTCTTGGGATGTGCTACAAAAATAAGTTGGCAAGGTTTGGGATGTTGTTCACTATGCTTGATGGGTTTGGAATCTATTGATCACATTAATCAATTGTCCTTACACTATCAAAGTTCGATCTAATATGGAAAGAGTTATTGCTTAGAGGAATGTATGGGTTGGAAATATAATCTTGAATTGTTTTGAAAATTGGTATCATCATAGGTCTCTATATATCTATAGGACTCTACCACTTCTAGTTTCCTGGGGTATTTGGTTGGCCAAAAATGATACAATTTTTTAAAATAAATTGATTCCTTCCTTCCAATGCTCATCTCAAATTCATTCCATTTTGATACACTTTTAGAATACTCTAAAGGTGAATATTATGAGATCCATAACCCCCCCATTGATTGATATATCATGTCCTTAGGGTTTCTTTGATGGGGCATGCCAAGGTAATATTGTTCTCTATGGGGTGGGAGGCATAATATTTTATAATCCTAGTCATTATATCTCTTTTTTTGCTAGATTGGGAAGTGGTACAAATAATTTTATAGAGATTATGACATTGAAACATTTTTTGACTTTCACCAAGGACGAAAGGATGAATCAATTTTTTTTTTGGTGATTTTGAGGTCATCATAAAATGCATAAATTGGATCTATTGGGATGAAAATTTTATTCTCATACCTATTAAAGATTTGATTGATAAGAAGAAACTTACTTTTGTCCATGGGTGATCCCATAATACTAGTTTATAATTTTTGGCCAAATTGGACACTGAAATAATTTTTTCTAACTAAATCTTCACTTTTAGGCACCTATAGCGGCTAAACCATGAGGAATTTGAAGATGATGCAAACTAGTGATTTGTGAAATTTTATTTATAGATTCTAAATATATTTTTTTTTCAAAATATTTGGAATCAGATTGCACTTCTTTTTCCACCTCCTTCAAAAACTAGTTTTTTTCAATAAACAACTTTTTTAAGGAGTGACGCTCACCATCTACAATATAAATTTTTTTCCATGAAGGATAAAATTCTATTTTTTTTAATTTAGATTTGTAAGTACGATATCTAGTGCTTCCAATTGGTTTCATAGCGTTTTATTGATTTTTTTTCCTTAACCAAGTTTAAAATTCAAATCAATTATAATTTAGACATAGGCAGATTGTATACAACGTAACTTTTTTGTATGTATCAAAATTCAATTTTTTTTGTTGGATCAAAGACTTCAATATCTAGTGCACTCATATTTTTCAATTTTTTTTTGATAATTTTCTAGTTCTCCACATGTTAACAATAGAGAGCTTGATTTTTGGTGAAAAACCTATTTTTAATAAAACTAAAAAAAAATACATAATAAAATCAAAACATATTAAAATTATATTCGTTGGATAGCTTGTTCCAAGGACTACCATCATCCAGTTGGGTCTATGAAGTCTCCACCATTTTCATCCTCAACCTAAGCTTTGAAGGAAAAAATTATAGTGTTTTTTGGTGCCAGAGGGTGAGAAGGTGGGAAAAGGAGGGTTTGGGAAAACCAGGGGGATTCGAGCGAAAGCCCAAGGGTTCGCGCGAACCCTGGTTCGATCGAATCCCCTTTCAAAAAATATTTTCTTTGTGTTTTTTTATGAGAATGGTGAGACCTTGCATTTAATGGGTTCACTTGAACCAATTAGTTTGTTCAAACCCCAATTTTTTTTTTTTTTTTGCATGGGGTCACTTTTGCAACTTTTCCTTCCTCACTCAAATTTGAAACCACTTTAATGGGTTTACCCCCATATTAGTGTAGTCACAAATGGAGGTTCTAGAAAGAATTGTCCAACCATGCAGCTTGAAGTTCAACATAACAAAAATATCACAAGAAAATATTTTGCAAACATAGGTCTTTATTGGATTATAAATATTACATGCATCATATGCCTCATGGGTGAATAAGTAGGGATAACAAGCCTACCACAAGGGCATTCAACATTGCAACTAGCTAGAGGCCTTATTACATTCCCATAATGGGGAAATACAAACTTTCTGAACTCTAAATCATGAAATCCTACACTACTCTACTGATGAATGATTACAATGAGTTACAAATAATCTTAAATATGATTCTTTAGCTCCAATATTGGTCCAGTTTGGCCTTGAGAGTTTACAAACCCGATAGATGATCAAACGTGAAGGTCGGCCTTGAAGCATGAAAGATAATTCTTTGTGAAATAAAAATGAATTTTAGATATCCAAGAAAGATCCTCCTTGGACCCAAAATTATTGTATGATCTCCCATTAAGCTCCCAATTCTCTAAAATAGGTTTTCACTATGAAATGTGGACCAAGTCATCCCTAAATGCTCTGACTATGAATAACAGTGAAGTTCTAAGAGTAATAACTTTTCGTAGACAAATGCAAATGATCTAAAATCTAGATATGATGTAGATGATGTCATTTATATGCTATCCTACTTTGCGACCTAAGAAATGACAATGCTAAATGAAATGATGAAATTTCTACCAATTGAAATGCAAGAAAATAATTTTTTTTGGTTGATACACGATTGCTTTACAACTAGGGATGCTCCTACTTCAGACACCCAAGGTTGGAAGAAAAGTGATTCCCTCACTTCCCAGGGGCTAGAGGAAAACCCAAGTGGTCCACCTCATCCAAATAAATACATGATGAATCATCCATTAGTCTATCTTTCCATTTTACCAAATATTCCTTGCACTGCTTATTCCTAGTGCTTCTTTTGGTCTTTGTATCCAATATCTACTCAATCTCCTTTGGTGGTTGATGTGGTAACTACTCTTGCAAATCAACTTCATTTCTATTGCCACTTGACTATCCTTCATGATACCCAAAGATGTTTGCAACATTGAAAATAGTTGATATACCCAATGTTTTCAGTAACTCTACTTCATATGCATTTCCAGAGTCAACCTTCCTCATTTTTAGCTTATTGTATGTTCCTATTGGAAATATTTCCTTCCTAAGATATACCATCACTTCATCTCCAATAGAAAAATCCTTATGTCTCCTTTTCTTATTTTCCCTTTCCTTATACTTATTGTTCATATTCTCCAAATGTTTTTAGACTTGACTATGCAATGTCTCTATGAATTCTACAAACTCTTCTGATTTTGTACATCTCTTAGTCTCCATGTTGATGTTTTTGAGCTTTGAAACTCTTTTAGAATGTATTCCAGTTACAATCTCAAATGGTGTCTTCCTTATACATTTGTTTAGTAAATTATTGTATGTAAACTCCACTTGCGATAACACTATATTCCAATTTTCTACTTTATCTCTAACCAAACATCTTAATAAACTACCCAAAATCATGTTTACTACCTCTGTTTGTCCATCTATTTATGGGTGATATGTTGAACTGAATTTTAGTTTTGTCTTCATCTTCTTCCATAATATCCTCCAAAACTATCTAATGAAATTAGTGTCCCTATCTAAAATTATACTCTTAGGTAATCCATGCAATCTCACAATCTCCTTAAAAAATAAGTTAGCAACATGCACAACATCATTAGTCTTGTTGCAAGGAATGAAATGTGTCATCTTAGAAAATCTATCCACTACCATTATATAATCATATCTTCTCTATTTTCTTGGTAATACCAATATGAAGTAGATGCTTATATCTTCCCGAGGTCTCTCCGATACTATAAACAATTTATATAATCCAATATTCTAACTACTCCCTTTTGCTACTTGATAAATTATATAATTTTGAACATACTTCCTAATATCCTTGTATATCTATGACCAAAAATAATGTTAACTCACCAAAACTATTGTCATATCAACTCCAAATTGTCCTGCTAATCCTGCACTATCCTTCTCCTTGATCAGATTCTCCCTCATCGAACTCCTTAGAATACATAATTGATTTTCCTTGAATAACATATCCTCCTAAATGAAATAATCCAAGCATTGGCTCTGATGTATCACTACTAGCACCTTACATGCTCTCCATGCTTCAATGAAATATGGATCATTCACATACATGTGCTTTAATTCTTCAAAACCCATTACTTCTACTCTCATCTCTATCAACAAATTTCTTCTCTTTCTTAATGCATCTACAACTTTTTTTGACTTGCCACTCCTATGCTTCAACACAAATGTATATATTTTTGAGAACTCAAGCCATCTCATATGTCTCTAGTTAAATTTTCCATATCTATTCAAATACTGCAAAGCTTGATGGTTAGTGTACAACACAAACTCCTTAGGAAACAAATAATGTCTCCACTTCTTCAAGCCTTAAATTATTGCATAAAATTCTTCATCATAGAATAAATATCTTCTTTTGGAACCATTCAATTTATCACTTAAGTAAGCTATAGGTCTTCCTTCTTGACTCAAAATTTCTCCTATTGCATTTTGACTATCATCATAATCAACTTGAAATACTTTGTAAAAATCCAGTAATGCTAACACTAGTTTCTCTGTCACCTTTTGCTTCAATAATTTAAAAATTCTTTGTTCTACAAATGTCCACTTAAATTATTTCCCATATCCTCTCATTTTTTCTTTCATGGGTGTGAAAATCCTACTAAATCTCCTGGTAAACTTATGGTATAGACTAGCTGATCCATGGAATGATCTTACCACTTCAATGTTTACCGGTGTAAGCCAATCAACTATTTCTCTAACCTTCTTAGGATCCATCTTCATAAAGATACACTTCTTGGCATTAGTCAAAAACATTTCTTCTCTCAATCTTTCTAATACTTGTCTAATGTGCCACAAATGATCTTCTATAGTCTTACTGAAAATTAGAATATCATCCAAGTAAACAATGAAAAACATACCAAATAATTTCTTTAGTACTTCATTCATCAACCTCATGAAAGTGATAGGTGCATTTTTTAATCCAAAAGGAATCACTAACCACTCATATGCTCTTTCACTAGTCTTAAAAGTGGTCTTCCACTCATAACCTTCTCTAATCTTGATTTGATGATAGCCACTCTTTAGGTCAATCTTTGTGAAATAATTTTCTCCACTCAAATAGTCCATAATGTCATCCATCCTTGGAAATAGAAATCTATACTTGGTAGTGATTCTATTGATTCCTCTTGAGTCTATACACATCCTCAATTCCCCATATTTCTTTAGTGCAAGTATAGTTGGTGTTGCAAATGGGATTAAGATTTATCTGATCAATCGTTTCTTCAAAAATTCTTGTATCTACCAATTTAATTCTGCATTCTTTTTTGGTGTCATTCTATGTGCTACCTTGTTTGGAAAACTTTCTCTTGGTATTAGATCTATATGATTGTTGATGCTCTATATTGGTGGGATTCCATCTGGTACATTCTCTAATATGATGTCCTCATAATCTTTCAGTAGCTTTGCTACTTCATTTTATATGATATAATTCATTGTCTTTGGTTTTCCACCCTTATTTGGAATCAATGCAAAACACATGATCTCATGCATCAATCCATCCAAAAACTTTCTTCCATCTACCAAACATAGTCTAAAAGTGATACATACTTCACTTTTGTCCTCTTCCTCTAAAGGTATCAACTTAATTCTTTTTCCATTTGAAGTCACATTATAAGTATTCCTTCTTCCATCATGAATTTCTTTCCTATCATATCACCATGGTCTTCCTAATAGTAAATGACTTTCATCCATAGGAATAATATCACATAATACTTCATCCTTCTATGATCCAATATGAAATTTCACCAAACATTACTCATTCAACAGTATCTCATGCTCATCCTGAATCCATACTATCCTATAGGGGTTTGGATGTTTCAATCTCTTCAAATTCAACTTGGTTACCATCTCTTCTACAACTAGGTTATTAATGCTACCAATATCAATGAAAACTTTACATAGCTTTCCTTTAGAATTACATCTTGTTCTAAAAAAACTCTTTCTTTGTTGTGGTTCTTCAATCACTTCATGCATAGAAGCTCTCCTCATCACCAATGATATACCTTTATTAGGTTTCCCAACTAAATCAAGGGATTCAATAGGTTTTTCATCCACATAAGTTTCTCCTCTAATAAGCTCAGTTTTATTTTTGGTGCTTCTTTGATGGAATTCAAATGCTCTATGTCCTTCACCTCCAAATTTAAAAAAGGTTCCTTTGAATGGTTTCTTCTCATATATTCCTCCATATCTCCAATATCCATCATTGTGGTATGAATTATGACCTACCTTATCACCATGGTAGAAATTTCTATCTTCTCTTCTTCTATTGTATGAAACTTCTCTTCACTGTGATAGGGTTTCCCATATTTTGTTTCTCTACATAAGGTCTTCTTTCTTAGGTTTATGATCCGCTCCTCTAGAATATTACTCTTTCACTTCTCTTTCTTTTCTCAAAATTCTTATTTAGCTTCTCTTCCACCTTTAGCAAAAATCAATATGCTTCAATTTATGTCATCTTTACTAGGCTCAATTCTTCTTGGATGTTTGTTTTCATTCCATTGATGTACCTCACCACCTTCTCTTTTCTTGATTCATTGTGTCGAGTTCTAATGATCATCTTGTAGAACTATTTATTATAATCCTTAGCTAATTTCTCCATTTTCCTTAGGTTCTACAATCATTTTAGAAATTCAAGCTCATAATCAGTGGGTATGAATTGATTCTTCAAATTTGTCACCATTTTGTCCCACTTTATCATTTTCTCCTTTCCTCTTCTATCTATATCCAATTGAAATTATTTCCACCATAAAGACACGTGTCCTTTCAACTTTATTTTGGAAATATTACTCTTTCCAAATCTTTAGTTTCTTCATATTCAAAGTATTCCTCCATTCATTGATCTAGTCAATTAATTCTTGAAGGTTTAAATTTCCTGCATAATTTTAAATTTTAACTCTAGGTCACTTACGAATTTTTGAAATATCATTCAACATCTTCACTTGATCTGATTCTACTTCTTCTTCTATGGTTTCTTCAATTTGATTCATAGCATGGTCTAGGTCATCATCACTTTCATCATAATGTCTAGAGTTTAGGCCTTGCCTTCAGTCTTCTTCGACAACATCTAATCAGAATCATATTTCTTGCATCATTTCTAACATCTCATCCATTCTTATAGTGAAATTCACCATTGTATGTTCTCTCCTTGGTGGCATCTCTCCCCTTTAATTTGGTTCAATTTCCTCAATTTGGCAATTTGGCTACAAGGGTTTCAACTACCTCATAGTTGGTGATCGATTAAAAACACAAGAATTATTCCTCAAGTCAGTGATCTATTCACCACAAGGAATGGCTTCAAGATTCACAAACTTTCTCTCATACCATTTGATGTAGCCATGGATGGAGGGTACAATAATAACTATCCAACTGTGTATCTTGGAGGTCAACATAGAAAAAATATCACAATAAATTATTCTACAAACTTAGGTATTATTGAATTGGAAATATTACATGCATCATATGCCTCATGGGTGAATAACTAGGGATCAAATTATTTCTATTAGGGAATTCAACATTACAACTGGTTAGAGGCCTTATTACAGTCCCATAACAAGGAAATGCAAACTTTCTGAACTCTAAATCATGAAACCCTAAACTACTCTACTAATGACTAATTACAATGAATCATAAATGATCTTAAGTATGATTCTCTAGCTCCAATATTGGTCTACATCGGCCCCAGGAGTTTACAAACCCAATGGATGATCAAATGTAAAGGTCAGCCTTAAAATATGAAAGATAATTATTTGCAAAATGAAATGAATTATGGATCTCCAAGAAAGATCCCTTGTGGACCTAAAATTCCTGTATGATGTCCCATTAAGCCTCACACACTCCAAAATAGGTCCACACTATGAAATCTAGACCAGGTCAGCCCTAAATGCCCTAATTGTGAATTACAATGAATTTTTAAGAGTGATAAATTTTTGTAGACAAATGCAAATGATCTGAAATCTAGATATGATGTAGATGAGCTCATACAGATGCTATATCTTGCTCCACAAGCTAAGAAATGATAATATGATGAAATATGGAATGAATGATGAAATTGCTACTGATTGAAATGTAAGAAAATAATTTTTTTTGGTTGATATAGGATTGCTTTACAAATAGGGACGCTCCTGCATCACATATATCTTTCACACTTGTTTACAAGGAATACAATATGGAGGTGGATACACTTTCTAAGGTAGGTTTAAATTTGGTTGTTGATAGATTGGAACTCACTAAAAACTTGGATGATTCTATCTTGTTGAATTTTATCGTTTCTATGACTAATCATTCATGATTATCTCACTCTTATTTGATGTGGCTTTATTCACTTTGGGTTTGGGGCTTTTGTACCTACCTGTGGGAATGGTTTTTGATCATGGTTATTACCTAGCCATTGTTTGCTTACTTCCTTAATACTTGTCTTCCACCATTTTATGGTGTGTTCTAGTTTGTTGCCATTGTATTTTTGGAAATTGTCACTTTGGTTATTTTTTCCAATGCTTTTCTTGGTTTTTTCTACTATTGTTGCCTAATATTGGAAACACTTTCTCTTTTTTATTGGTTTACTTGATATTTTTCTCTCTCTGAATATTTTTTTTCTTTTTCAATATGTAATATCTTTTTAATCAATATGATTTTACAAACTATTTTTTGATGTAGAGAGAAAGCTATTTAAATCTCAATGGAATATCAAAAACAATAAAAATGTGGTTTGACAACAATAAACACAAGATTCTTGGTCTTTCAATGAGAACAACTTATACCCTGCAACTTATTCCACAAACTTGTTTCTTTAGACACAAACTCTCAAAAAGAATCCAAACCCACCTTTCTTTTGTATTCTCAGGCTCTAAACTATTGAAAACACTCATAAAAATTCATTCTATACTTCCTTAGTAGTGATCAAGTTTAATCACAACAATTTTCACCAAACCCTCAAAAGAGAAGGGTTTTACATAGCTTAATGACATCAAGAACAAATTGTCTATCATAAATCACACAAAATAGTGAATTACCACTCCTCATTTTGGAAATAAGTGCATATAGACCTATAGAAAATTAGTACCAAGTTTTATAGATTTCACTTATTGCATGAGAAAAGTTATGGGTTTTTCTTGATTCCTAGAAACCCTAGGCCTATCATGAACCCGTGAGCACTATTTTCATCATAACTTGCTCATTTTAACATGAAATTAAAACAAATAAAATGAATTAGAATATTAAGATAGAGCTCTAAATTTTAATCCACCTTCATACCATGTAATAGGTTGTACAAATCTGTACCAAGCAAGTTTCTTGTTGTTTCACAATAAAAATTGTCACAAAAGTGCAAAATAATAAGGTATTTTCTGATTTCCAGCTCCCAATACTTCTTGGAGCATGTTCTTCATTTATTTTTCTTTCAAAACTTTCAAGAAATAGTTACACATGAGCTTATGTTCATTTTCCCCAATAGCCCTAATTACAATGTCATAAAATTTGACAATTTTTGCCACTTTTTGCAACTTTTAACCACATGTAAACAAAACAATTAAAGGGCCCTTACATGACTACCACGGTCCTCATAAGACATTATTTTACCCCTTAAATAAAAAAAAAGAGTTGAGGACAATCCCCAACCTTGTACCAGGACAGAAACCACCTAAGAATTCAAATTTCAATTTTCGCAAGAAACCAAATAATTTGAAATATAGGCCTAACAAAACTATCTAAAGCAGCTCAAATGATCCTAATGGATCTCTCAATACCCTTCAAAAACACACCAAAAAATCCTAAAACCCTAAGAAGCATAAAAAAAAACCATTGAGAGTGATTCTCCTGCATCTTTTTTGGGGAAAAAAATAAGTATAATATTTTTGTAACTTGAGATTAGTTTTATTTTAACTCTCATTTAAAACATAAGAATAATTATGACTTAGCTATTTATTTATTTTTATCTTTATTTATTTAATTTATTCATATTTTATATATTTTATTTTAATTTTTTTTTTATGATTATAACTTATTTATTACTATCGCTATTTAATAATTTTATTATCACTAGTTCATAACTAAATTATTACTATATTAATTTAATAAATACTTAACCTTAATTAATTATTACATGTGAATAGGGTTACTTACCTAACTAGTTCACCTAGTAGGTCCTATTCACATGTTAGTTTACTTAGGTCTTAGGAATCTTTCTAGAAGTCTTAGGTGTCATGTGATTTGATCATGTCATTTAATAATTTTTCCTAGGTCATTTAATATTTTATGAGTTAGTTGTCTCATGAAATAGGATTAAGACACTTGTCATGATCCTTTCTAATCCTATGTCTCACCTTGGTTATATAACCAAGGGTCTCTCACACATTTTATAATGAATTCTAATTGTATTTCCTGACAAGAATACAATTTATTCTTTTCATATTGATATTCTCTCTTTATGCTTTCTATTTGGCCTCTAGATCTTGGTGGCTATCTCCATATCCAACTCTTACATGTTATCAGAGTAATTTGGGTGCCTTTGGTTAGTATTTTTGGAGAGATATTTGTATATCTTGAAAAGTTGAGTATTCTCTTCTCTTGCATCGTATGATGATCTAAAGAATCATAAAAACTTGATAGAAATATCAGATTTTGGGGAGATTCCTCTTTGTGGATTTGTATTGAAGGTTCATTTTGGAGCTTGTTGGTGCAAATATAAGCTCACCATTGAGTTCATGGTGTTTGAGAAAGTTATCTTTTTTAATGCCCACTCTAAAACGAGCTAATAAATTTCAACTAAATAACTAAATTTAAGAAGAAATTATTTAAATAAATAAAGAAAAATAACTTCACTTAATTAAAAAAAACTCCTTAATGATATGGATATAAAAGAATAATGTTGAAAAAAATTCTGCAATAATTGAACAAAGAATTTTATTTCCAAGTTAGATTCATTCAATACCATTCAATAGTTAAATTTACAAAAGCGAATAAAGAAATAATAATGTTAACAAAGAATATGCTTATGATAAAATAAGAATACAAATGTCACTAAGGAACTCATTATCCTTATTTTATATAATACAAAATATCAACACTATTATATTATGCTAAAATTGTCCTTTTATAAATAGGAATTCAATGGTTAAATCCAATGGTATTTAATACATTACAAACTAAATACATTAATTTATAATTTCATAGTGTCACATAGAATTAGTGCAATATATATTCAATAATTAATACATGAAACATAATGAATAATATTCGTCTGTATCAAGAATTTACTAAGACTCAACAAAGACTCTTTTCAATCCACAATTCTAAATGTATCAACCATACAATAAAAACTCATATATCAAATATTTTCAACAAACCTATATGATGATTTATAAACCTACAAACATTGAATAGAGAAGCCCAATCCTACTCACCTCCCAACCATAGGACTGATTAGTCCACCCCAAAGCAAGAGAAAAAATCCAAATATCCAACACTGATTAAAATAAAAATAAACATAAGCATAAACATTGACACACAAACAAATAATTCCGCTCACAAATTTCTTGTAAAGTGGGGGAAGGAGGATTCCCTTCCCTCTTGGGGAAACAATAATTTATTCACAACCTCAACATACAACTCCATTATTCGACACACAAATCCACTCTCCTACACACAACTACCACCATCCTTCCAAAAACCAACCCCTCGATTCATAACTTTCCAACATCCAACACACTCCACAACATTGTATCCAAAACCATCCTTCCATTCAAAACGTTTCCACAACCAAACATCTTATCCACCATCCAACCCATAGCTCAATTTAAAACATATAAGTACATTTTATCATAAATCCCCAAGAGAGGCTCCACACCCTTCCCAACCCCACACAAAGGAGGCTCTCAACCATCAAGTGAGATCCTCTCCTTATACACACCCAAAACCCCATTACACAAACAAGATTATTCACAAAATATAAAATAACAAAAAATTTCTCAACACAACAAAAAGATCTAGCAAACATTCAAAATTTCAAAATCACAACACAAAGCATACCTTGGTTGTCCAAGTTAGGATCAACCCAAACAACCTGTCCAAATTTGTATAGTCTTTTTCCAGCCAACACCATCCTATTCCCCCTGTCCTCCAAGAAGAAATTAATAAATAGAAAAATAAAGAAAGAGAGCACTTTCATTTCCTATTTCCCCAACCATTCTAATTACCTCTTTAAAAAAAAATACTCCCAACTCTTTAATTTCTATCAATATAATATCCAAATAAAAAGATAATTCAATAAAACATGTTTCCCTCCATAAAAGATTGACAAGAAAATCAAATTACACTCAAACATTAAACTCCCTTGAAAAAAAAATAAAACCAATAATAAACATTTAGCATTTGGATTTTGTCTCCAATTCTTAAGGAACTTGGACTGCCCACTTGAAACATCTCATTAGAAACAATAGTAAATTTTGGAAATTATAGCTGAAAGAATAATATAAAGATTATAATTTCTAACACCAAATAATTATAAAATCTATCATATTAATTAAAATAAATTATTTTTGCAGAAATTAAACATAAACTAAAATACTTCATAATCGAGTTATTTTATTAAATGAACATGTTATTTCATTTATAAGAAAAAAAATATCTAAGAATGCATATATAATATTTATGCTAATAATAATAATAATAATATCCCTAAACCAAAATATCATCATCAGTCATGTCCAAAACACCAAACTATATATAGTCAAATCAAAATCTCTAGAATAATATAGCTATGCCTCATAGTTTTACCTTTTTTGGTCCAAATCAGGCATATGAGGCCAGATGTATGAGGGTTTGAAGCTAAAGAGTGGTTGTTAGATCCAGAAGGTCGCTACAATTTTGGAGCATTTTGGGCCAAATCCAACCCTACCATCATTCCCAAAAGGCTAAAAACCCCCAATATTGATTATCAATTCGTCAAAATCAAATAAATTTTCCTAGGGCCATTAGAGAAAAATCTCCCCAATTTGATCATTTGTATGATCGTATAATCACCTGACAGGTTGTGGTATGATTTGCACAAAATAATAATGTATTTTTTTTTTTTATTTTGACTTTAAAAATAATAATAATTGAAATATTTTCAAAAAAAATATTTTAATTAGAAAAATAAAATTAAAAAGTTTTATTATAAGTATGTGGATTGCATGGTTCATAGATCTATAGTAGCCTCAAAGGGTACATGGCCCTCATGAAATTCCATGTGGTGAGGGCACGACCCCTCCACCACCAACTAGCAAGCACCTAGACTACCTATTAAAAATCTAACAATGCCAATTTTACATCAGTGGCAAAAATTTAAAGAATATTTTGTCGAAAAAGCTCAAATTTCATCGTTTAAAAGATTCTTGGAATATTCCATTTCAAAGTATACTCCTTAGCATATTCTCGGGCCTTGATTGACCTATGATGAGCAAGTGACCATTAATTTTTCCCATCAGTTGCTGACATCAACAACCTTAAGGATTTTTGGTCAACCTCTCTAATGAAGTTTTATTTTTAGTAGTCAGTTTTTAAATGCTCAAACTCGAGCTCAGGACCTCCATTCGGTGAGAATTGTTTTTTGATTTGGAGATAATTTCATTCTCTTCATAGTGGTGTATATTTTTTTTATAATGTCTAGATTTTTCCAAAATTTCAAATACTACTTTTAACACCTTAAAACTATACTAAATGGAAATTTGAAATGAAAAAATTGCTAAGAGTTGAGAGGTTTTATAAGATAGTTCATGGGCTTGATGGTGAACCAAAATATGATGATGCTAAAAATAATAAGTGGTTGAATAGTTGTGAAGAAATCATTGGCTATTTGTGCTTGTATGTCTCTCCTAAGTTGTTTCACATTGAGCACTTGGATACACCCATGGCTATGTGGAGTACATTGTCAAAATTATTTCAGAAAATAGATGAAATTTAAGGATATTTATTGGAGATGATATGTATGGAAAAGTGAATCCAATGTTTAACTAGGATAAACAAACTTTCACATACATAACATTTGGAATTTAGATTGGATAGGACATGAGACTAAATTACAACCTAAAAGGTGAGTCAATCCACCCTTGAATTTAAAATTATTTTAGGGGTTGGAAATGGTTTTTTGATGAAAACTCTATGATGCAACTCATTAACTAGTGTTTTGATAAGAATGCAAACAATTTGGAAATTGATAACCAAAATTAAAGACCAAAAATGAATAGAGAAATAATTATGTACCTGTGATTTAAGTTCGAGTTTGGTTTGGGTGGACAAGGTCACCAAGGACACCCTAGATAAAGGGATCCAAAATAAGAAACCTAATTCACAATCCCTAGGTCCCTGGCTTGTGGCATCTTCCTTTATGATCTCATTGTCGAATCTTCACATGCCACTAAGATAATGGAGTTTATGTATCTTGTCAAGTTGTAGGGCTTGAATACATAGATGAGAAAATTATCTTCAATCTCCTTCCAATCCTCTTCAAACCTACAACCCACACATTTATGTTGAGAAACTATGTCTCAATTTCTAGCTTTATGCCCCTTCATTCTTGCCTTGGCATTAAAAATGTTCATTCCTGTGTTTACCGCCATACCACAACGGTCATATTTTGTGTTCTAGCGGTACCGCGGTGAAGGGTTTGGCTGTTACCGCCATACCGCGCACAACTTTCTTCTCACCGTGGTGGCCATGGCATTTGACTTCCCTTCTGTTTGGCGATTATCGCCCTACTATGGCCAACCAAGAGATAGACTGTGGTGGCCACGATAAAGCCGCCAACGGCTTGGCTGGTGGTTACCGCCCTACTGCGGCTAGCCAAGAGGCTGACCACGGTGGTCATGGTAAGGCTGCCAATGGCTTGGTTGGTGGTTATCGCCCTACCGCAGCCAGCCAAGAGGTTGACCACAGTGGCCACGGTAAGGCTACCAGCGGCCTAGCTGGCAGTTACCGCCCTATTGCCGCCAGCCAAGAGGCTGACCATGGTGGCCACCAGTGGCCTAGCTGGTGGTTACCACCGTACTGTGGAAAACCAAGAGGTTGATCGCGGTGGCCGCAATAAGGCTGCCAGTGGCCTGGCTAGCGATTATCGCCCTACCACGGCCAGCCAAGAGGTTGACTGCGGTGGCCATAGTAAGACTGCCAACAGTCAGCCAAGCTGGCTACCACTGTACCGTGGTATGTCTTGGAGCCAGTAGCAATAGTGCGATAGCATATGCATCAAAGCTTGGGTGAACTCGAACGACTTACCACCATATCACGGTTTGGTTGGATGGGGTCTGTGGTAGCACGGTAAGGGCTGTGTGGAGCTCGGATGAGCTCGGTGACTGGTTTGAATGATTTGGACTCGATGTTAGAAGCAAGCAGCGAATGATTTGTAGACACATGGCTCAATGTCAAAGCAATAATTGGCTAGAGGCCAAAGTCATAGCAACAGTAATTGCAAGTTGATTCAGGGTGGCGAATAGGACCCAATTTGGGTAAAGTAGTTATGGCTTGGGTGGCTCGATGCAATGAGATCGATATGGGCAGATCTTTGGTGTGATTGAATCAAACATGATTGTACCTGGTGATTGGCGGTTGACTGATAGAATTAAATGCAACGTCTGACTTAAGTTAGTTGTGGACATATTACATGAGATAGATTTTGAATGATTTTTTTTAAAGAGAACATTGGATCAGTGAGTTAATTCGAATAGTGCTATTGTGAGCTGATAAGAGAAGACTGTATTTTTGTATATAACTATTTTGTTATTGTAATATAAATAGTCTAGACTTTGTGTGGTGGGTTTTTTAATTGAAAAGGTTTTCCCACGTATATCTGGTGTCAACTGTGAATGCTCAACTTTGTGTAATATTTATTTTACATGCATGTACTCATCTCAAGTAGTTTTAGAAAGCTATTGAAGTTGGCTTATGCTTTTCTCCTCTATTGTATTAGTGTTAAGGGAATGTATTCCCCACTGTTGGGTCTCTAGATCCATGCCTGTTTTCCCTTCAAGTGGTATCAGAGCTTGGCCAGTTGTGTTATCCTTGTAGGAAAGATTAGTTTTTTGTGCTAATACTATTTTAGTGGGAGTCTTGCATTGTTAGAACTTGTTTCTATTTGAGATGGTGAGTACATATGGTAGAGTAGACATTGAAAAATTCAATGGTAGTAGCTTTGAGTTAAGGAAACTCAAGATAGAAGACTTGCTTGTGGATAGAGACCTATGGATTGCAGTGTCTGGAACTAAGCCAAAAAGTACAACGCAAGAAGCTTGGGATCTTGCTGATAGAAAAGCAAGAGGTTTGATAAGACTATCTAGCCGATTTTGTTCTCCTAAACATCCATGAGTAGCAGTCTGCAACTTCACTATGGAAGAAGCTTGGTGATATTTATTAGGGAAATTCTTTGGTAAATAAGTTATTCCCGAGGAAGAAGTTGCACTCCTTGAAGATGGAAGAAGGTGCATCTGTTGCAGACCATCTGAACTTGTTTAATATGAGTGTTACTCAACTGGTATCTATAGGTGTAAATATAGAGGAGGAGGATCATTGCATGCTCATGTTGTGTTCGTTACCTGACAGTTGGGACCATCTTGTGATGGCCATTGGAAGCACTACTACTGCTTTCGAGATGGAAGACGTTGTTGCCTCATTGTTGTCTAAAGAGATGTGGAGGAAGTCTTCAGAGATGGCCAAAGAGACTCTTGTTGTTCAAGGTAGAAAAAAGGAGAAAGGCAAGAAGAAAGACAAGAAGTCTAAATCCAAATCTACAGGGAGATCAAAGTCTCCTAGTAAAAATTTCAAGGTGAGATGCTGGAATTGTGGGCAACCTGGTCATATCAGGATGAACTGCAAGTAGTAGAAGAAGAAGAATGCCTCTGACAACAAATCTTCTCAAAGTGATGGAGATGCTTTCATTGTAGTAGCCTTAACAACCTAGGCATCAAATGATTTCTGGCTGGTTGGCTCAAGTGCTTCTTTTCACATGACATCCAAAAGAGAATGGTTCTCTAAATATGAGAAGTATGACGGTGGAAAGGTATACTTTGCAATTGATTCAACGTTGGAGATAGTTGGCATAGGAAGAGTAAGAATTCAATTTCCTGATGGGAGAGTCAAAGGTATTGGTGGCGTACTTCACATACCAGGTCTAGGTCGAAATTTTCTTTCTGTCAGTAAGTTAAATGATGTTGGCGTAGAAGTTTCTTTTTCAAGTAAGGGATGTAAAATGGCTAGAGGTGCAATGGTCTTGGCTAAGGGTGTTCGTACTGGCACTCTATACAAACTAGATGCATGACCTGTTCTTTGGAATAGTGCCTCTATAAAGTCAAGCATTGTTACACCTATAGAGAAAGATGAAGACTCTTCTCTGGCTGCAAATGCTATAGAGGTAAAACTCCTAGCTGAGAAGACTATGCTATGGCATCATAGAATTGGTCACATTAGTGAGAAAGGTTTAAAAATCTTGAAGAATAAAAATCTTGTAGAAGGGATTGATGATTGTAACCTTGAGTTTGATTTTTGTGAACATTGTATCTATGGAAAACAACACCGTGTTTCTTTTTATTCTAGTCCTCACAGATCTTCTGGTATACTGGATTATGTTCATTCTGATGTGTTTGGTCCAGTTAATGTTCCTTTATTATCAAAGCCTAGATATTATGTTTCTTTTATTGATGATTGTTTGAGAAGGGCATTTGTATACTTCATTAAAAGTAAATCAGAAGTGTTCAGTTGGTTTAAAGAATTTAAATCTTTGGTTGAAAATCAGATTGGAAGGAAAATTAAGCGCTTGAGGACAAAAAATGTCGATGAATTTTTCTTTGCATATTTTGAAAGGTATTGCACTGATCATGGGATTAAAAGGCACAAGACAACGCCTTACACTCCACAACAAAATGGAGTTGTTGAAAGGTTAAACAGGACATTGATGAAAAAAGCAAGGAGTATGCTGAGTGGTGCTGGTCTGGAGCAAAAGTTTTGGGCTGAGGCTGTGGCTACAACATGTTATTTGATAAATAGATCTCCTTGTTCATCTCTTGTTGACAAAACAACTTTGGAAGCATGGTCTAGTAAGAAGCCCTCTCTGAGGCATGTCCGCGTGTTTGGCTATGAGGCATATATTTATGTGCCAAATGAAAAGCGATCTAAATTGGATAACAAGGCTGTCAAATGTATTCTCATTGGCTATGGAGTTGGTGTGAAAGGATACAAGATTTGGAACCCTGTTACTGAGAAGGTTTTGTACAATAGAAGCGTGATATTTTGTGAGCTAAAACCTTCAGTTAGTGATCAACAACTTGGGACAAATCAGAGTGACAAGAAGAAGGATGCAGTTGAGATCCCACAAACTCCAGAATGGGAAGAGCTACATGGTGTACCTAGGACTAAGGAGAGCTCAAGCAACTCTAGAAGTTCTGATGATGAAGAACAACCCTAGGCTGTAAGAAGATCTACATGAGAAAAAAGGTGACCTGACAGGAATGGTTTCTCTATGTTAGATTCAAACTCTGCTTATGCTTTAAATACTAGCACTGATGAGCCTAGGACTGTAAAAGAAGCAATCATCATGGCTGATTCAAATTCTTGGCTGGAGGCCATGAATGAAGAGATGGATTTTTTGAAAAAGAATGATACCTGGAACTTGGTACCACTACCAAAAGGGAAAAAGCCTATTGGATGTAAGCGGATATTCAAAAGGAAGACAATTCTTGATGGCAGTGTTGAGAAGTATAAGGCTAGACTAGTTGCAAAGGGCTTTTCTCAAATTGAGGGAATTTATTATGGAGAGATTTTTTCTCCTATAGCAAAGATGACATCCATCAGATTTTTGTTATCATTAGCTCCTGTGTTTTATTTTGAAATTGAGTAGATGGATGTGAAGACATCATTTCTCCATGGTGAAGTGGAAGAAGAAATTTACATGACCCAGCCTGAGCACTTTGTTGAAAGAGGTAAACAAAATCTGGTCTGTAAGTTGAATAAATCTCTCTATGGTTTAAAACAATCTCCTAGAATGTGGTACTAGAAATTTGGCATGTTTGTGTTGTCAATTGGATTTGTGAGATCAAAATCTGATCATTGCATTTATTATAAATCTGAAAATGATCATGTGCTTGTTATTACCCTATATGTGGATGATATTTTATTTGTTGGAAATGGAAAGACTATGATTTCTGATCTTAAATCTTAGTTGTCTACAAAGTTCGAGATGAAAGATCTTGGTGCAGCTAAGTACATTCTTGGAATGGAGATTACCAGAGACAAAACAAGCAGAAAACTTTGGTTCAGTCAGAGTAAGTATGTGAAGATAGTTCTGGAGAGGTTTAGCATGGATGACTGCAAGCAACTTGTTGTTCCAATCATGCATGGATCTAAGCTATCTGTTGAAGACTGTCCAATGTCTGCTATTGAGATGGAGGACATGAATAGTGTGCCTTATGCAAGTGTTGTTGGCAGTTTGATGTATGCTATGGTCTATACAAGACCAGACATTTCCCAAGCAGTGGGAGTTCTAAGCCGATTTATGGAAAATTTGGGAAGATCGCATTGGGATGCTATGAAGAGGGTATTCAGGTATTTGAAAGGGACTTTAGATTATGCACTATGTTACCATGGCAGTATGGTTGCATCATAGAGGACTCTCAACATTCGTGGGTATGTTGATTCAGATTGGGTAGGGAACATTGATAGCAAGCGATCCACTAGTGGATACACTTTCATGCTTAATGATGGAGCAATCAGTTGGATGAGCAAGCAACAGGCTGTAGTTGCTTTATCCATGATAGAGGTAGAGTACATGGCTACAACTCATGCCTATAAAGAGGTTGTTTGGTTAAACCGTTTGTGTTCGAACATTGGATTCAATGCTAGGTAGATTTAAATCTGTTGTGATAGTCAAAGTGCCATTTGTTTGGCAAAGAATCTTACCTTTCATGCCAGGACCAAGCACATTGATGTGCAATATCATTTCATAAGGGATATGGTTGAGGATGGCAGGGTCAGTCTAGAAAAGGTGGACACCTTGAAGAATGTTGCAGATGCTTTGACAAAGCCAGTTAGCACAAACAAGTTCAGATGGTGTGGAGAACCGATGGGCCTAGGGGCCTATGATAGACAATGATTTTGGTTGTATTGGGGGTTGTTGGAAATGTTCGCCAAGTGGGAGCTTGTTGAGAAACTATGTCTCAATTTCTAGCTTATGCCCCTTCATTCCTGCCTTAGCATTAAAAATGTTCATTCATGCATTTACCGTCATACCGCGGTGGTCATCTTTTGTGTTTTGGCGGTACCGTGGTGAAGGGTTTGGCGGTTACCACCATACCATGCACAAATTTCTTCTCACTACAGTGGCCACAGTATCAAACTTCCCTTCTATCTGGTGGTTACCACCCTACCACGGCCAGCCAAGAGGTTGACCATGATGGCCATGGTAAAGCCGCTAGCGGCTTGGCTGGTGATTATCGTCCTACTGCGGCCAACCAAGAGGCTGACCGTGGTGGCCGTGGTAAGGATGCTAGTGGCCTGGCTAGAGGTTACCGCCCTACCACGGCCAACCAAGAGGCTGACTATGGTGGTCGTGGTAAGGCCACTAGCAGCTTGGCTGGTGGTTACTGCTCTACCATGGCCAGCCAAGAGGCTGACCGCGGTGGCCGCGATAAGGCTGCTAGCGACCTCACTAGTGGTTCCTGCCCTACCGTGGCCAGCCAAGAGGCTGACTGTGGTGGCCATGGTAAGGCCACCAATGGCCTAGCTAGTGGTTACCACCCTACAATGACCAGCCAAGAGGTTGACCATGGTGGCCGCGGTAAGACCGCCAACAGTCAGCCAAGCTGACTACCATTGTACTGCGGTATGTCTTGGAGCTGGCAGTGGTATTGCGGTAGCATATGCATCAAAGCTTAGGAAAACTAGGATGACTTACCGCCATACCATGGGCTGGTCGGATGGGGTCTGTGGTAGCGCAGTAAGGGCTGTGGGGAGCTCGGATGAGCTCAGTGATTGGTTTGACCGAGTTGGACTCGGTGTCAGAAGAGGACAACGAATGATTTGTAGACACGTGGCTCAGTGTCAAAGTGATAATTGGCTAGAGGCCAAAGTCGTAGCAACAATAATTGTAGGTTGATTCAGGGTGGCGAACAGGACCCGATTTGGGTAAAGCAGTTATGGCCTTGGTGGCTCGATGCAATGAGATTGGTATGGGCAGATCTTTGGTGCGATTGAATTAGACATGATTGTACTTGGTGATCAAAGGTTGATTGATAGAATTAAATGCAACGTCCAACTTAAGGTAGTTGAGGACATATTACATGAGATAGAATTTGAATGATGTTTTTTAAAGAGAACATTGGATCAGTGAGTTAATTCGAGTAGTGTTGATGTGAGCTGATCAGAGAAGACTATATTTTTGTATGTAACTATTTTGTTACTATAATATAAATAGTCTGGACTTTGTGTGGTGGGTTTTTTACTTGAAAAGGTTTTCCCACATATATCTAGTGTCAACTGTGAATGCTCAACTTTGTGTAATATTTATTTTACATGCATGTACTCATCTCAAATAGTTTTAGAAAGCTATTGAAGCTGGTTTATGTTTTTCTCCTTTGTTGTATTAGTGTTAAGGGAATGTATTCCGCACTGTTGGGTCTCTAGATCCATGTCTTTTTTCCCTTCAATTTAAAAGGATGGGGGTTGTGCCATATAGGGGATTTCCTCAATCAAACCCCATGTTGGTTTTTATACCTCCACAATGGTAAAATTGATGATAAAGAGATAATATACTTTTGAGAGATAGAGGCTAAATGACAAATGAATGATGAATCAACAACTTGTTGCAACTCACCACTCAGATTTTATATCCTTGATGGTCTAAAGTATTTCTCATCACCTTCAAGGATTAATTGCAATATGGCTTGATTTGACTTAAATACCTACAAGCATTAGTACTAAAAAAAAAATGCATAAACATGAACAATCTCACATAAAACATGACATGATGCTTGGATGATAGAATGTTGTAAGACTTCTGAAAATTGTACTCTTGACTATTCTTGAATTGATTTTGAATTTTGATAATTGCTCTTTAATATTGCTTGATCTTTCTTATTCATTAAAATTGTGAAAATAAAATTTATTTATATGAAATTGATCTAATTTCTTGAAATTTAAATTTCAATAGTTGACAATTAGGATTTGAATTTCAAATAATATGTAGCCACCCTAATTATGACAATGATTCTTCTTAATTAATTAAATATATTATTTAATTAATTATTCCATCTTCTTCTTATAATAAATTAAATAGTTTATTATTTAATTAACTATATCACCTCCTAGGGGTGATGGCCTAGCTCGATTGGCTAAAGCATCCTATTGTAGGAAAGATTCACGAGGTCTAGTCTCCCCACCATCCTTGTGGTATTAGAGGGCGTGTCACGCCAACATCACCGATCACATGAAAAAGGTTTACCAGGCACACTGTAGTTTATAGGGGGATAGATACCTGACTAATTCATGTAGTAAAAAAAACAATCACCTCTTAGACTAAAGTTCTTCCAATTAATTAAATAATTAAATTATTTAATTAATCCCATCACTACCTCCCATCCTTCTAATCTATTTTGAGTTAATTAATCCCTGATTAATTAAATTCCTACCCTCCACTATCACATTCTCCAACTTTTAACTCTAGCTTATTTAATAGACCTATGGTTTATTAACTCAACATACCCTATTAAATTGATTAATCCTTGATTAATTAATCTAACGACCATATCTAATCACCATTACCACTATCCTCCTAATTTTTAATTCAGTCATCTCTCCCCAAACTTGTCTCATAATGACAACTTTCATAGGACTCTCTCTCACCCCCTCTCACACATGTGTGGGATCCAACCTACCCTCACTAACACACACTCTTTTACACCAGCCTCCAAAATGAATGTCTTCTCTATACAAAGTATGCTCACACATGTGTGAGCACACCTCATCATCTCTTCCTCACCCCAATGATAATAAGCCACACCACCTTGATCCAAACCCTATCTCACAATCAATTTTGGCCCTCCATTTCCTCCTTCCAATTTCTATAAATTGGAGATTCATCTCCTCATTTTGAAATCTTGAATCCATATACCTTATTATGCTAGGATTTTGGTGAGCAATCCACATTGAAAGAAATTGAGAAAATCTTCAAGACTTGGGTGCACTCTTGAGCTCAATCCATGGAGAGTTAGTGATGATATAAACTTGTGTTATGCATTTGAATTCATTTCCTTTATGTTTTTTAACCTTTGATGCAAATTTATCCTCTCACATTTTGGAATTCTTGGTGGGACCCACACCCCCTCTAAGATTTTTTTGAAGTTTTTATGAAGTTTGAAGTATGTTTGTCTCAACCTCTATTAAACTGTGCTTTCATTTCAAATTGTTGCATGTGCTGTGACTTTTGACTCCTCTTCTTATTTTTCTAATGCCTGTGCTCACAATATCAGTGCCTACATTCATGATTATGATGTTCGTGTATACTGTCACTAGTTTTACTATTTTATTTATATTTTATATTTCATGACTTTGTTTTGGAATTTCGACATTTGTATTAATTTTTCTTATCAAAGTCTATGTTCTGGTTTAATAACGATTAGTGCAAACAATAGTCTCTTATTTCTCTTTTTCTCAACAACAACAACTATCACATTGTAGAAATGTAAAATTGACTTGACACCTATCACACAACACTAAACAATATCAAATAGCATTGAACGACATCAAACAACACTGAACGACATCAAAACAACACTGAACGACATCGAACAACACTGAACGACATCAAACAACATTGAACAACATTGAATAGCATCAAGCAACGTCAAACGATATGAAACATCATATCACATCATCTCAGAATGACTCAGGATCATCCCATCACACTTTGGAATGACTTGGAATCATCTCGTAACACTTCAGAATAACTCATAATCATCCCGTAACACTTCAAAATGACTCAAAATCATTCTATAACACTTTGGAATGACTCAGAATCATCTTGTAACACTTTGGAATGACTCAAAATCATCTCGTAACACTTTGAAATGACTTGAAATCATCTTGCAACACTTCAAAATGACTCAGAATCATCCCACAACACTTTAGAATGACTTAGAATCATCCCGTAACACTTCAGAATGACTCAAAATCATCTTGTAACACTTTGGAATGACTCAGAATCATCCTATAACACTTTCAGAATGACTCAGAATCATCCTTAACACTTTCAGAATGACTCAGAATCATCCTGTAACACTTTCAGAATGACTCAGAATCATCCTGTAACACTTCAGAATGACTTAGAATCATCCCGTAACACTTCAAAATGACTCAAAATCATCCCATAACACTTCAGAATGACTCGGAATCATCCCGTAACACTTCAGAATGACTCAAAATCATCTCATAACACCTCATAATATCTTGGAATCATCCCATATCATCTCAGATCATCTTAGAATAACCTTGAAATAGTTTAGAATCATCTTGTAACATATTAGATCATCTCATAATTACCCTGGAACAGTTCAGAATCATCACGTAATGTCTCGCATCATCTTAGAATCATCCCAAAACACTCTAAATCATACTATAATGTTCTTGCATCACACCACATCAAAAAAACATCAAAAACCCTAATTCCTCTATTAATTGAATAATACAACATTATTTAATTAATTCACTTTTTCATCATTTCAAACAAATTTAATAAATTTCATTTATTTAATAAAGTCCCAAAAACCCTAATTCCTCTATTAATTAAATAAAACAATATTATTTAATTAATCCATGTTTCATCATTTCGACCAATTAAGTAAATCTCATTTATTTAATAAAGTCCTAATCCCACCTTATTTCGTCCCGATTAATTAAATAAAACAATATTATTTAATTAATCCATGTTTCATCATTTCGACCAATTAAGTAAATCTCATTTATTTAATAAAGTCCTAATCCCACCTTATTTCATCCCGATTAATTAAATAACACAAATTATTTAATTACATCGCTAAATAACCTTATTCCACTAAATGGATTAAATTATTGAATAATAATTTAATTACAACACTTTCCCTCCAAAAATTTGAATAAAATCAAACTAATGCAACTTTGTTTGCAAAAGTCAAACTTGATTTGCACATTCAAACCCCCAAAAGGAATTAATTAGCTAAATCAATTAATTCATATTCCTCATCCAATTTTTGATTAAGAAAATTATGATTTTTGACTATGCAATCTAATTTGCTAACTAATCCATATATTCTATTAACTAATCCATCTATTCAGTTAACTAAAACATCACACTCCTAACTAATCCATCACAAAGTTGATTGATCAATCTATTCTATTAACTGATCAATCATAGTCTTGACTAGCCAATCTATTTCCCAATCACACAAATTGTGCAATCCACTTTGCACAATTATCTCATGTCTAAATCCTCTCAACACACTCCGATCATTGATCTGGATATTCTTCAAAATGATTGTGATCATCCATTTCTAATCTCATTTTCTATATAACAAACCCGTTTCCTCATAAATAAGGATCAAAGAATCAACATACATTGAGCAATGAAGCACTGCCAAGATCATCCTTGAGAGAGCTTCATCCATTGTCTTCAATCAACCAAACACAACAAGCATTCATACACACTTTACACATGAACTTTGGAGGCTTCACTGTGATAATAGCAATCCAACATCAAGAAAACACACTCTTCTATGGGATGATGAAACTATCTTTTTATTTCAATTCATATGATAATCAATAGGTTTCTTATTATTTTTGCATTAGTATAGTTCAATTTTGTTTGTGTAGGAGTTTCTAGATCTTAGATTTCAGCTTTTTGGCTATAGATTAGATTTCTTCATCAAATTGCTTCCATGCCCCTCTTGGATCATTAATCTAATGTCCTCATTCCCCCTCACACATTTTGGCACACTAGTGGGACACTTGTCCCCTCCAATTACATTCATTTGAGCCATTTTTGAAGTTGCAGGTCTCAAAAACATTTCTTCCATAGTTTTCATGTACTCGTTTTGAAGGCTTGAGCATCTATCTGGAAAGTCTGAGCATTTGTCTGTTAATAAAACAGCTCATTTGTCAGAAGAACTGTACATTTGTCATGGGAATGGCATATTTTTCTGAGACTGGTGCATTTTTAATTTGTTAAGTTAGCATTTGTCTAACAAGTTTTTGAGCATTCGTTTCTAAAACTGTGCAGTTATTTGAAACTTGTGCATTTGTATTTTTGATTTTGAACAATTGTTTTGATGGACAAGTGCACCAATCTTACACTTTTGTAATAGGTTTTCACTAATAGGTGCTCTATTTTTTTGGATGTGTAACAACGAATTGGTAGATCTAATGCAGGATTTCAATGATTCTAGCATGTTTATTGTAGGGAAGATGATCGGTCCTAGTTTTTGAATTACTTTTTAATTAACTTAGGAATTTTCTTTGGTGCTCTAAAATTGAACAAAAACAAACTCACACTTGTTTTTGGTGCTGTTAAAATAAACAATTTTTAAAGTTTTTTTTTAAAAACTTAGGAACTTTCTTTTGGTGATCTAAAAATGAACAACATAAACTCATAGTTGTTTTTAGTGTTGTTAAAAATGAACCAATTTTAAGCTTTTTAAGTTAGGAATTTTCATTTCATGCTCATAAAAAGAACAAAAACAATTTAGTTTTGGGCTCTAAAAATGAACACATTTAATTTTTTCATAAGTAGGAACCTTTAATTTCGGTGCATAAAAAGAGCCAAATCATTTTTTGACACATGCACGTTTTTTACATTTGTTGACCAAAATAGGACAAGGATTGCCTTTCTTAGAAACACCTCATTTGGAGCTCATAAAAATGAACAAATGCTTCTTTTTTATTTCTCACCATTTCTATCTTAATTGCTTGATGTCTTGAACACTTCATACTGGTGCAAGTTAAAAAGAACTTTTGTTTTGTTTATTCACAAATTTTTGGGGATAACATCACTCGAGGTGTTTAAAATAAATCAAATCGCTAAGGATTGTTTACTGTGCATTCATTGATTGGAAAAGCTAAAGTGTTGTATCTTCTCCCCTCCCACCTTTTGGTGATGTTGGGTGAGTGAAAGAAAAAATTTGAGTGTTGCACTTTATTTTTAAGTTTACCTTAAAGAGGGGACTTTCCTTGAGATACATCCCACACTGGAGAACTCATTGCAAGGTCTTGAAGAACATTTAGTGGAAAGATATATTAAAGGTTGTGAACTCATAAGAAAGTAGCTTCAATCCATGCTGACAATAGAGTGCACGTAATCTCATACCTTAAGCAAAATGAGAATAGTTAAAGAGCCTTAAGTGGCTAGTAGGCGAGTGTTAGATTTTTGCATTCAAAGTTATCACTAAGAACCAAATTGTTTTAGACTCCACTCTATTATCCAAAAACATTCTCTAAAAGTGGTGCATCAGAATTTACTTTTGAGAAGTTACTTTCCATGTTCAACTATAGGCTCGGGCCATAAGTTGCATGTAAAATCATCTCTTCAAAGCATGAGGCAAGCCTACCTAAGAGAATGGTGTTTATCCCCTAGGGTTGTAATTGCTAGTTTATGTTAAACTTAGCCCATTACATTCAAAACAATTTGACATCAAATTTCGTGTTTGATTTAAAGAAAAAGAGCACATTCAAAACAAACACTGAATGAGATGGTTAAACCACAAACCCTTTGATTTAGTTCACACTTGTAAGAGAAGCCTTATGTTTGCACCCCTTTGAAAGGACATTTCCTTAAAGTTTTTCAAACATTTTGGCTTTAATTTCAGGGTACATTAACCAAAGTAAACATTTGGAAACTATGGCTTGAGTTTTTTGATTTCACAACCTAAGTTATAGACATGAAGGTCACATAAGTCCATGATCATGAGTTAGTCCAAGTGTTGTCTTATCACTTGCCATACTTCAAAACACAAAGACAAAGTTAAAAAAAAAAAAAGTTGTTAACAAGATCATTGGTTGAACCAAAAGAATTGGAAATATAGAAGGTCAGATCCGACATCCATTATTTCCATCCTACCTATTTGAAATCAAAATCAAACAAACCAATAAGGTCATTCCTCCACTCAGACATCCATGATATCAAAATTTACTTGGGACTCACATATAATACAAGTAGACTTTCTCGCAACATATACTTTGGATAAGGAAATGGAATATATACCTTAGCTCTTCAACATTTTGATTCCCAAAGAAGTAGTATCATTCCAAAATAGCACTCAAACCCTAGGGTATTGAGCCTCACAACAACCATCCCATAACACCACCAACTTTGTGACCATTTGGCAACCAACTACCCTACTTCAACAACTAGATCTTGTAGCACCAATTATTCAACCAAGTCTCACACACATTACAAGTGCACAAACCAACATCATAAGTAGTTTGAGAAACTTTATATTTACATAAAATGAGATACCCTGCCAGTTTCTCACCACATCAATTGTCCTAAAGGAAGAAGAAGAAACATAAAACATAGTAGTCAGAAGACCCATATTACTACCTCTCGCATGACAATAAATATCCACTTCACAATCTCACATAAGGTCAAGATCCCTAAGGTAAAGTCCACAGGTTGCCATTTCAAACTTAGTCATCTAAGTCAAAAATATCTCAAGAAACACCTTTGGGAACTTCAAGAAACCAGAACTAGGTTGGTATATAACTTCTACAAATGAGCTTATAGAAACAATACAAACTTGTATTCCTTCTACTATTGTCAGAATTCAAGTATGTTCCAATAGTTCCAGTATCTTACATAATCTGTAGGGAAACACTGAATCTTTAGAATTTGAGTCAACTAGAGAGTGAACCACTCTCCCATAAGAGACCCAAGTTATTTATCACAACATAGGAAAACAATGGAAGCAAGCAAGAACAACACTAGTATCCCACCAATAAACACCATGACTGGTGGAATTGTCCCATGAGGATATAGAACAAGCGACCTTTTGATAGGGTATTGAGTATCAAAATATCCCCAAAACATGTCGATATATTACCCAAATTACTCTTATCAAGGTTCACAATATCAAATAGGGAAACAACATCAAGGGTTTTAAAATCCACATCAAGGAATAAGTCCAGAACATCAAAATACCCTAAATAAAATTGAGAGAAATCTTGAGAAAATTAAATAAAATAAAAATCCAACATATCGTCAATGCCATGTGCATCATTCCACAAGCACCTCAACAACACCTCCAATATCAACAATATCTAGGTTTACCTCAAATGCAATATTAGTGTGTACCTCAAGTGCAATATCAAGATGTACCTCAACCATGGTATCAAGAAGTTCCACAACACCAAGGTGTACCTCAAGTACAATATTAGAATATACCCCAAATGCAAAATCAAGGATTTCCACAAAATCAAGAGCAAAATAGTCAAGAAAATCCACCAAGGAAATATTACCAACCAAGAAGGAAATTGACCCCTTCAGGAGATACTTTAGAGGTAATCATGCATGAACTAGTACAACAAGAACTTATAAAAATTAACGATAGTCCAACTTATGGTGAAGCAAGCTTTAAAGTACCTTGGTATAACAAGTACAAATGATGTGAGTTATAGAAAATCAGGGGTCACCCAATGAATAAATGTGCTACACTCAAGAACCTCATCCAAGACCTCATTGATCAAAGAGAAATAGCTATTAAATATTATGCTCAATGGCCATCTACCAATAAGAACAATGATAATGTCTCAAACTCAAAAGTTGAAAGCAATGATCAAGATCTATCTATCACTGATCACATTAATAATGTTTCTATATCATCTAGTGAGAAAGAGGACATACATCAAGAATTTAATCCCAAGCATGATCAAAATCAAGCACTAAAGTCTAGAAATGACCCAGTCCAAGATATATTGGTACCATCCAACCTCATGGCAGTACATAGTGATGACCAAGAGACTCTTGATCCAACACTTACATGCAATGCAGAAAACCTAAGCCAAGAGTCATTATCGATATGTCCACATTTTGAGAAAATCCAATGAGACTTTACAAGCAATCCATTCTTTGAAATTGATCCATATCAAGAATGTGATCCAAAGCATATAAAAAATGATACCATATGAGGTCAAGATCAAGAATCCCTATCATCAAAATATTATAATGACTTTGTAGATATCCTCCAAGACATTCCATATACCAAGCACACATACATCTACCCATGAGATGCTTATTCCTAATAGACATGTAGATGATCTTCATCCGAGACAAGAGTTTCATACTCTTAAAATCATTACCAAGGAACAAAAGTCTCCTACTCTTAACATATGTACACAAGATCAAGAAATAGAAAAAGCTAGAGACATATGAAAAAGGGATCATGAAGAAGAATTATACACAAGTTGTGAATCAAAAAAATCCTATGGAGACATATCAAGAAGGGATCATGAAGAAGACTTATATATAAGTTGTGAATCAGAAACATCCTATGAAGACATATCAAAAATGAATCATGAGGAATACTTTTACATGGACAGTAAATCAAAAACACCTCTTGAAGAAGAATTAAAATCTGATATTTCACAAGATCGGGTGGAAGATATCAATCAAGAAGGTATCCCACATCTAAAGGAGCCTATCAATGAGGAAGCTACCAAATTAGAATATCCACAATAGAGTAGAAAAAGGCTAGAACCTTATTTCCAAGGTAAGACATATCCTATTGCAAATGAAAATTTTAAATGTATTCAATATCAAGGCAAAGGATTAGGTCTACATGAATAGGGCATCTTAGAACCATTGTAGATTATGGGTAATCCTAATAATCGAGGTCTTGATTATTCAGTGACTAAGGGAGCTAAACATATCAGTGATACCTCCATAATATCGGGGGAAACTTTATCTAATGAAAGCATCAACATAGAGAGCACAAAGAGTCCTTATGATGAAATTACTACCAACACTACAACTACCCATACCATGAATCATCATCTGCACATATTTCCATCCTCTTATTGGGACCAACAACAAGAAAAAAAGATATATCAAAGAACAAAACAAGTCATTGAAGCAAAATAATCAACAAAATAAAATGGACAAGAAAGATTCAAATGGATAGAAAAGAAAAAGCAAGAAAATCATCCCTATCAAACTCCATTAGTCAAAGAAACTATGGGGAAAAATAAAAAAGGGAAGTTCTTCCATCAAAGATGTCCAACAATGCATAAAAAAGATTCAAGAGCGACCTACAAGGTATATCAAGACATTGGTCCCAATCGAATCTCTATATCCACCCATCATTTCTCATCATCCCAAGTTTGGAGAGTAAAGTTTCTAAACTATCAACCAATTAATCTAAATATCATATCCCTCAATGCATTTTGACATCCATGATATCCAAATCTCACATTGACCATGTGTTTCTAGCAACTCTTTATGATAAGGACTCTATGAAAGGAAAAAAAACAGGGCGGAAACGCTTTCCTAATGCTAAAACTATAGAGGAAAAGTGCAAAGACTAGTTTTAAAAAATTTCATATGTTTGAGATGCACATACACTCTAAGATAGGAGTAACATAAAAGAACATACATAGAGAAAAAACCAGATTTACGTGGGAAAGCCCTTTCGAGAAAAAACCCACCAGACCAAGAGAAATCACTTTGTATTATAGTAAAAGATTACATACAAAGATTACAGACTTCTCTCTCTCTGATATTAGCTCACAATAGTAGACTTCTTTTCAACTACTCTCACTATTACAATTCTTTTTAGCATACAATGAATGAATACAACCATATTGCCACCCTATGTGACTTATTCAATGTAATCGACTATTACAAGTCTTACATCGCATTCACACTTACCAACTAATCGGGTGTCTTAATTATACTCATTCACCAATCAAGCAATCCAATCTTCTAACTGATCTTCCCCAAAATCATGCATCGGGCTGCCCAGGCAATTAATTCTTCTTGCCTTAATTGGATTATGTCATCAGCCAAAACACGTCTTGTAATTAACGCATGCACCGCTTCAAACTTCAGCCAATTAGTCATTAATTACTTGCCACATGTCATCTTTCCATTCATCCACCGCTTCCAGTTGAGTCAGACTAGTCAACACAAACGTCGAACTCCTCTTACCATGCCACCGCATCAAGCCAAAAATACCACCATGGTATGGCGGTATTACCTTGGTACCACTCAACTTCTTTTCAGACCCTATGGTAAGGTGGTAGACATACCGTACCACCATGACAGAGCAAATGAACCACCATGGTATGGCGGTAGGCACTTGTCTACCTATCTACCACTTTACCGTATAGCTCAAACCATCCCTTCATAGTATGGCGGTGCCACCTCCCAACTGCGAGGTTGAGAAAAGCCTCCTACAGTATGGAGATAACCGCCAAGGCCGGCCATCAAACACACTATGCTACCTCGTCTTGTCTGCAAGACCTCCCCGGTAAGGAGGTAAGAAAATCTTCTGACTACCAAAGCTTACCGCACCACCATGACATGGTCAAAATTCAATCGTGGTATGGCTGTAAGTGTTCTTCGCTAACTGTCACCATTCACCGTGGCCACTGCACCACCTTCGAGCAACCCCCATAGTAGGGAGGTAAACCTTTAAACTGAATGCCCAGTCCACCACGCTACCGCTAGCTCAGGACAAAGACCCCGTGGTATGGCAGTAACACCACCCAACCATGGATAAACCAATAGAGTCCTACGGTATGGCAGTAAACCGTGCTACTGTGCCTCTAAGAAGAAATCCTAGCGGTAGAGAGGTAAAGGCTACAAAATTCAGCAAAACACCAAGTCTTTTATAGAGGTTCAAGCTAGAAGTTGAGGCACCTATTCCCAACAAGCTCCCACTTGAGGAAGACTTCTTGGCTTCCTCTAGACTTTGAATTTACTAATGATCATAGGCCCTAAGGCCCATCAAATCTGTGCACCATCTGAGCTTGTCTATGCTTATTGGCTTCATTAATGCATTTGCAAAATTCTTCAAAGTGTCAAACATTTCTAAACAGACCTTTCCATCTTCCACCATACCCCTCATGAAATGATACTTCACATCAATGTGCTTCATCCTTGCATGGAAAGTAGGGTTTTTTTCCAAACAAATGGAACTCTGACTATCACAACAAATTATAATCTTCCCTACATTAAAACCAATAACAGAACACAAATGACTCAACCAAACAAATTCTTTGTAGGCGTGTGTAGCTTCCATTTATTCAGCCTTTGTAGTAGACAAAGTGACTATAGCCTATCGTTTTCTCATCCAACTAACTGCACCACCTTTTAACATGAAGGTGTATCCACTGGTGGATCTCCTACTGTCAATGTCCCCTTCCCAATCAAAATCTACATATCCATGAATGCTAAGAGTTCTCTATGATGCAACCAAGTTGCCATGGTAACATAGAGGATATTTTGAGGTACGCTTTAAATATCTAAACACTCTCTTCATAGCATCCCAATGTGTCTTTCCTAGATTTTCCATAAATGGATCAGAACTCCCACTTCTTGGGCAATGTCTAGCCTTGTGCAGACCATTACATACATTAGATTGCCAACAACACTTGCATAAGGAACCCTGGTCATTTCCTCCATCTCAGTGGTAGATTTTGGATAGTCTTCAATAGATAGCTTTGTTCCATATAGGAATGGAACAACTAGTTGCTTGCAATCATTCATACCAAATCTCTCCAGAATAGTGTTGACATACTTACTCTGGCTAACCCAAAACTTTATGTTCCTTTTTTCCCTGGTTATTTCCATCCCCAGAATATACCTTTTTGCACCCAGATCTTTCATTTCGAAATTTGCAGACAATTGAGATTTAGGATCATAAATCATAGACTTACTATTTCCTATGAATAACATATCATCCACATATAGGGTAATAATAAGTACACGATAATTTTCAGATTTATAATACACACAATGATCAAATTTTGATCTCACAAATCCCATGGACAACACAAAGGTGTCAAACTTTTGGTACCACATTCTAGTAGATTGCTTCAAACCATATAGAGGATTCTTTAACTTGCAGACTAGAGTTTCTTTACCTTTTTCAACTAAGTTCTTAGGCTGGGACATATAAATTTCTTCTTCTAGCTCTCCATGGAAAAACGTTGTCTTCACATCCATCTACTCGATCTCTAAGTCATACATTGTTGCCAATGACAAAATAAATCTAATAGATGTCAGCTTTTCTATAGGGGAAAAAATTTCTCCATAATCAATTCCCTCTATCTAGGAAAATCCCTTTGCAGCCAACCTTGTCTTATATTTTTCAACACTGCCATCTATACTAGTATTTTTCTTAAATACCCATTTATAGCCAACAGGCTTTCGCCCTTCAGGCAAAGGTACCAAATCCTAGGTTTCATTATTCTTCAATGATTCCATTTCTTCATTCATGGCTTCCAACTAGGAATTTGAATCAAACATGCTAATAGCTTCTTTTATAGTCCTAGGCTCATCAGTGCTTGTAATCAAAGCATAGGAACTATTCAAATCTAACATAGAGAAACCATACCTATCAGGTTGTCATTTTTCATGTGTAGACCTTCTTACTGGATGAGGTTATGGTTCTTCATGTTCAGAACTCTCAGAGTTGCTTGAACTCTTCTCATTTTCAGGTACACCATGTAGTTCCTCTTTTTATGGATTCTGAGGAATTTGAACTACAAAATTTTTTTTTCTCTTTTATCTGTCTCTAACTGTGGATCAACTACTAAAGGTTTCAGCTCACAAAATATTACACTTCTGCTATACAGAACCTTCTCATTATCAAGATTCCAAAGCTTGTATCCCTTCACACCAAAACCATAGCTGATGAAGATACATTTAGCAGCCTTGTTCACCAACTTTGATCTTTTCTCATCTGGCACATATACATATGCCTCACAGCCAAAGACACAAATATGTCTCTAAGAGGGCTTCTTACCAGACCATGCTTCCAAAGGTGTCTTGTCAACAAGAGCAAAACAAGGTGAATGATTTACTAGGTAACATGCTGTAGCCACAACCTTAGCCCATAACTTCTACTCCAGACTAGCACTGCTCAACATACTTCTCGCTCTCTCCATTAATGTTCTATTCAACCTTTTAGCAACTCCATTCTGCTGTGTAGTATAAGGTGTAGTTTTATGCCTTTTAATCCCATGGTCTTTGCAATACCTTTCAAAATCTGCAGAATAAAACTCACCGCCATTATCTTTCCTCAAGCATTTAATTTTCTTTCCAATCTGATTCTCTACCAAAGTTTTAAATTCTATAAACCAACTAAACACTTCTGATTTACTCTTAAGAAAGTATATAAATGCCCTTCTCGAATAGTCATCAATAAAAGAAAGATAATATCTAGACTTCTATAATGAAGGAATATTCATTGGACCAAACACATCTGAATGAACATAATCCAGTACACTAGAATATTTATGAGGACTTGAATAAAATGAAACATGGTGTTGCTTTCCATAGAAACAATGTTTGCAAAAATCGAACTCAAGGTTACAATCATCAAGTCCTTCAACAAGATTTTTATTTTTCAAGGTTTTAAAACCTTTCTCACCTATGTGACCGAGTCTATGATTCCACAACATGGTATTATCTATTGGGAGTTTCACCTCCAAGGAATTTACACCTAGAGGAGCATCTTCATCCTTCTCTATAGGTGTAGCTTTTCTTGACTTTATAGAGACATTGTTACATTGAATAGGACATGCATCTAGCTTGTATAGAGTTCTAGTACGTACACCCTTAGCCAACACCATGGCACCATTAGACAGTTTACATCCTTTACTTGAGAAAGAAAATTCCATACCAGCATCATTTAGCTTACTGACAGATTTTAGGTTACGAACCAAATCTGGTATGTGTAGCACGTCGCCAATCCCTTTGATTCTTTCATCAGGGAATTATATTTTGACTCTTCCATGGCCAACAATCTCTAGTGTTGAATCACTTGTCAGGTACAACTTTCCACCATCATACTTTTCATACTCAGTGAACCACTCTTTATGAGACGTCATGTGAAAAGATGCACCTAAGTCAACCAGCCAGACATCATCTGATGCCTGAGTTGCCAAGGCTGCAATGAAGGGATCTGCATCACTCTAAGAAGAGTCATTATCTGAAGTGTTACTCTTCTTCTTCTTTTTCTCCTTACAATCCTTTTGAATATGACCAAGATGCCCGTAGTTCCATCATTTCACCTTGGAATTTTTACTAGGCGACTTTGATCTCCCTTCAGATTTAGATTTGGAATTCTTTTCCTTGTTCTTGCCTTTATCCTTCGATCTACCTTGAATAGCAAGGGCCTCTTTAGCCATATTTGAAGACTTCCTCCACATCTCTTCAAACAACAGTGAGGTAACAACATCTTCCATCTTGAAAGTAGTGGTCGTACTTCCAATAGCCATTACAAGATGATCCCAAGTGTCAAGTAACGGACATAGCAGAAGCATGCAACAATCCTCCGCCTCTATCTTCACACCCATAGACACCAACTAAGAAACACTCATATTAAATTAGTTTAGATGGTCTGCAACAGATTCACCTTCTTCCATCTTCAAGGAGTACAACTTCTTTCTTAGGAATAACTCATTTACCTGAGACTTTCCTTGATAAATGTCACCAAGCTTCTTCCATAAAAAAGCTATAGACTTCTCCTCATGGACATTCAGGAGTACAAAATCAGCTAGACTAAGTCTTATCAAGCCTCTAGCTTTTCTATCTGCAAGATCCCAATCTTCTTGTTTCATACCTTGTGGCATAGTTCCAGACACAACAACCCAGAGGTCTTTATCCACAAGCAAGTCTTCCATTTTGAGTTTCCATAACTCAAAGTTTCCGCCATTGAATTTTTCAATCTCTACTCTTCCTGATGTACTCGCCATCTCAAACAAAACTAGGTTCTAACTTTGCAAGACTCCCACTAGAACAATATTAGCACAAAAAACTAGCCTTACCAACAAGGATAACACAACTGGCCATGCTCTGATACCACTTGAAAGGAAAAAAATAGTGCGGAAATTCTTTCATAATGCTAAAACTACAGAGGAGAAGTGCAAAGACCAATTTTAAAAACTTTCATACATTTGAGATGCACATACACTCTAAGACAAGAGTAACAGAAAAGAAAATACACAGAGAAAAAACCAGATTTACGTGGGAAAACCCTTTCAAGAAAAAACCCACCAGACCAAGAGCAATCACTTTGTATTACGGTGAAAGATTACATACAAAGGTTACAAAATTCTCTCTCTCTGATATTAGCTCACATGAATAGACTTCTTTTCAACTACTCTCACTATTACAATGCTTTTTAGCATACAATGAAATACAACCATATCACCACCCTACATGACTTATTCAATGTATTTGACTGTTACAAGTCTTACATCACATTCACACTTACCAACCAATTGAGTGTCTTAATTATACCCATTCACCAATCAAGCAATCCAATCTTCTGACCGATCTACCTTGCAATCATGCATCAAGCCGCCTAGGAAATTAATTCTTCTTGCATTAATTGGATTCTGTCATCAACCAAAACACATCTCACAATTAATGCATGCACCACTTCAAATATCGGCTAATCAGTCTATGATTACTTGCCATGTGTCATCTTGCTATTCGTGCACTGTTTCTAGCTAAGTCAGACTAGTCAACATAAACACTGAACTCTTCTTACCGTGCCACTGCGTCAAGCCAAAAGGACCACCGCAGTATGGTGGTATTACCTCGGTACCGCACTTCTTTTCACTCCCTACGGTAAGGTGGTAGACATACCGCACCACCACGATAGAGCAAATGAACTACTGTGGTACGGAGGTAGGAACTTGTCTACCCATCTACCACTTTATCGCAACCACCATGGAGCTCAAACCATCCCTTTGTAGTATGGTAGTGCCACCTCCCAACTGCAAGGCTGAGCAAAGCCTCCTGTGGTATGGAGGTAACCGCCAGAGCTGGTTGTCGAACACACCGTGCTACCTCGTCCTGTCTGCAAGACCTCCATGGTAAGGAGGTAAGAAAATATTTTGATTTCCAAAGCTTACTATTCCACACATGGTCAAAATTCCATCATGGTATGGTGGTAAGCATTCTTCGTTGACTATCACCATTCACTGTAGCCACCACACCACCTTCGAGCAACCCCTTGTGGTAGGGAGGTAAACCTTCAAATTGACTGCTCAATCCACCGTGCTACTGCTAGCTCAAGACAAAGACCTCGTGGTATAGTGGTAACACAACCCAACCATGGATAGACCAATAGAGGCCCGTGGTATGGTGGTAAACCATGCTACCATGCCTCTAAGAAGAACTCCTAGTGGTAGAGAGGTAAAGGCTAGAAAAGTCAGCAAAATGCCAAGTCTTTTACAGAGGTTCAAGAAGAAGTTGAGGCATCTATTCCCAACACTGTAAGGGCTCTCTATCATGATGTATGCATCAAGTTAAGGCTAACTCCGGTATCAACAAGGAAGATAATAATTATCAAGGGTTACATTCAAGTGCCTATATCCTAGCAAAAAAATTCCTCCAAGCAAGATATCATTGGCACGTCATGACAACAACAACAATCATATCAACACCAACAACATCTACATCAACACCACCAAGTGGTTCAACATGAGAAAAAAAATGTCACCATGATGAAAACCTAGTAAATAGGCATCTTGTGTGACATCATAAATCAAGAAAATCAAGAAAAATAGTCAAGAAAAAAATTATCCTCTAGTGAAAACCACTAAGGTGGTAGTTTGGAAAAGTACCATGATGAAAACCTAGAAACTAGGCATCATGTGTAGAATCAATCATTTACGTGCACCATTTCAAGTAGAAGCATCTTATCCTATCCATAATGAACCCAAGCTAGTGTTTCCAAAATCCAACTTATCTTGATCTTGACAAAATTTTGATATACATTTTACACTTGCTTATGGAATACATCTTGACACAGGTCACGATCATTGATCCTATCTTATCCAACATTATCTGAGCCATGAGGTGTTGTCTAAAGGGGCATAATTTATTCCAACATGTTATCCTATCACAAGATAATCCATCACCTACATTGCTAGACACTGGGGAAAATGCTTCCATCTTGCTTCAGAAAAAATCTTAATCTATGTCTTCTAACTCACAACGTGATCTAGAAATCATCCCAACAACAAGGTATACCACCAACACACTATCAAGGTAACGTTTGAAATAATTCATCCCAAAAACAAGGTGTACCACCAATGCACTACCAAGGTAACCTTCAAAGATGCCAATAGCTTGGATTATTCCTTGGCTCAAAAATTCTAAGATATCAACAGTTGCTTGAACCCCACAACTAGTTCAAGTAAGCTTTTCCACAACATATCCTATAGAAAAACAAGGTGAAGTATCAATCCAAGTTTTCAACATCTTACCCCCCAGGAAAAAGGGTAAAAATCCAAAAACATCTCAAAAACATCAAAAAAAAATTAAATCATTGGATTATTCCTTCACTGAAATAGTCTAAGATATCAACATTTTCTTGAACCCCATAGCTAGTTCAAGTATATTTCCCACAAAATATCCTCTAGACATGGAAGTGGAATATAAATTCAAGAATTGTTTATCCCAAAAAAAATTTATTCTTTGAGTCAAACGATCAAACTACATGGTCTCTGCATGTACATAAGCAAGGAGTTTTTAGCCCCTGGGACCCTAGGTCAGTCCCCTTAGGTTCCAACATTCTTTATTTTACTTAGTCAAAAGTACAAAATCCAAACAAATTCAAAAATACAAAATCCCAAAAACATTCACAAAACATAAAAGCTCAAACTAAGTGAACTGCGAGCCTTTGTGTGGACAGTGTAGGCAAGGCTTGTCTTTGATGAGATCTCGAGGCCCTAGGTTAGTCCCCTAAAAACAAACCAAAAAAAAAAAGCACTGAAAAATACTTTTGTGTGACCAAGATATGGTCATTTGAAGATAGGGTAAAATTACAAGTCACAGAGCAAACAAAAGTGATATTTTAGGACAATTGCATAAAAAAAAAAGCTAGATTTTAGGATAATTGTATGAAACAAAAGCGATATTTTAGGACAATTGCTTAAAACGAAAGCACTAGTTTGGAACAACTATGCAGTTTTTAGACAACTATACAGTTTCTAAACAATTGCTTAAAACAAAAGCGTCGGTTTATGACAATACCACAAATTTTAGACAAAGCACAATTTTCAAAAGTACAAATTTTCCAAAACCAATGCAAATGCTCAAAAATCACCAAAACTTTTCTATTGACTCAATAAACTTTGTACACACATAACAAGAACATAATGAAACGAAACGAGAAGTGACAAGGTACATACTACAAAACTGATGCCTAAAGGACATCCAAACTCTTGAAACACATGCACGTGATATGAGGCTCCTCAAATCCTTACCATAGCTTCTCAACAATTGACAAAAACCAAAAAAAGAACACTCAAATAGCTTGAAAACACAACAAAAACAACATTAGATAAACATCTAAAAGCACAATTTTTTTTGAAAAATCTTGAAAAAAAATCCTATTTCCACCATTGCCTATCTGCAATAATGGTTCATCCATAATAAAAATCTTGTCACACTCACCCTTTGAAAAAACAAACAAACCAAAGAAAGAAAACATCAACAACTAGAACTTTCAAGCAAAAACAATTGCATAAGAGTTGACTATAAATAGACAAAAAAATGCCAAAGTATCAACTACCTATCTTTTTAAACAAGTCCCGACAACATCCTGAGATATGCCTTACCATTCCTATGATAGACATGATCAACAAAGGATAATAGCCCCACCCTAAATAGATATGGCAAGTGATATTGCAACTCTATTTTTTAATCTTTTTATGGTTTTACTTTTTGTTATTTATTTTATTGACTCATTCCCAAGATCTCTCAAGGATGTCCAAAAGGATTTAGAGAAGAAGGAATGGGGGAAAGTGATTTTCATTTAAATTTTCTATTTGTACGATATTTTTGTAATATTACCATGGAAAATAATTTCTTTATTGAGTATGGAAGTTGTATTAAAACATTTCATGAAGTAGTTACATGTTAGGTGTTCTATACCTCTCTATGTGATTGGTCTGAAAATTTTTTCATGTAATCCCCTCCTATACTTTAAACAAAGTTTTCATATGTCTGGTATGAACAAAGATACTCTTTGTTTGTAGAGTCAATGCCCACACAATGGATACGAATTCACCTTGGTAATTCATACCCTAGTGCATCATATTTGTTTGCTACATCAAATAGGATTGTTCAAACAACGAAGTATCTAAAGCAAAGAAAAGTCACATCATCAATTCTATCCAACATCATGTATCTACTAACTAACACACCATCATCATACTTCTAATTGACATCATTTTTCTATATGTCATCATAATTCTTATAAATTAACAATAATCTTGCATAACACGTCATCAGTACCATATCCATTCTACATCTACAAATGTCATCAATACATATCATGATGATAATAAAATAATTAAAAACATCATGTATCATATATGGGGAATTCATCTATCAAACAACCATCATCATAAAATGAGACAGACTATGATTCCTACATCTACATCATATCCATACATCAGAAAATAATAAAAACATAAATAAACATACATCATCATATATCACCATCACATAAACAAACAATGAGGCTAAAACGAAGATGGTATATCTCATATATATCATCATCATCAAAAAAGAATATTTCATAAATATATCCACAATGCCACAAGTGTGATAGGAAAGTACAAAAATCATAACATATATAAGAGGTCTCGACTAGACCAATGAATATATATAACACACATGTCTACAAAATGCCTCTGCACCATTAAACAACATGAAGATCAAGTATCAAAAATGGTAAAACCCCAGTAGGACGGATAGAACACTATTGAAAACCAAAATGATCGAGTTGTCTCATAGAATGATCACCTACACCTGCACCAGCACCACCATCGTCGTCGCTTGTAGCACTAGGCTCCCCAAACCACAGATGTTAAGAGGCCCTAGGAATGGTAGCATCATATAAAGTCTGATAATAGGTAGATTCCTATAGATATCTATCTCGCTCTGCTCTCATACCATCATGCTCTATCTAGAGAGTATCTCTCTTTGTTTTTAGTAACAAAACTTGAGCCTCTGCAACATGTCATCTACCAAAATCACTCTCCTGGTCTGCCTAAAGAGTATCTTTCTCTGCTATCAGTAATACTACCTGAGCCTATGTCGCATGAAATCTATCAAATGCACTATCTCAATCAAACCTCATAGTATCTCATTCCACCCTTAGAGTATCTACCAAAGCCTCCGCGGCTTGTCGTTGTGCAACCTTTGCATCTTTGTCCAAAGTCATCTAAGCTAGCAACAAATCAACATCCCTAGCTAGTAGAGGAGGATCTAGGACCTGTCTTTGACCCTATGCATGAGGCACCCGATCATCTTGAATATCCTCTGCCTCATGACATCAAGCTTGACCCAACTGCTCTACTAAAACCTCAACATGCTTTCGCTCACCATGATGACTTGTGATGCCAACTCTTCCCACAATAGGACCACCTCTAGGATCAGTAAGCCTCAAAGGTCTATGTCGTGTCCACCACTCCTTATAATCATGAGTAGTATCCAAATCTGCCACTCCAACTGAACAACCCCAACCAACTAGGGAAAGTGTTGCAAACTCAATAGTAACAATAATTGCATCAACCTAGATACCCCATACATAGACCTCTCGACAATTTTGAACAAATCGAGCCTCATAGGCATCAAGAATCTACCCTTGTCTCTCACCAAATTGATGCCAGACTCAATCGGGTAGATAACGCTCTATCATGGATGATGAAAGACCAATCAACCAATGGGTCTGTCAACAATACACAAGCTTATTTGCATCCTTTGGCTAAACCTCACATCTCATGTAAGGTATCCATAGAAAACTAGGCATCTCATCAAACACATGGCACCAATATGGTAGATCTCTAGGAAAATTTTCATGCATAAAATCCCCATAACGATAACAATATGGATCACCCAAAGAATGATCTAGAATCCCATCAGGATGAGTAACTACAATATGCTCCCACACCCAAAAATTCAAAAGGGATACACCTATAGACAATGACCTCCCGCCTCGATACACCACCTCGTGCATATCTCAGTAAAGGTGGGCAAGCAAATAGGAACCCCAAAAATATCTCATACCATGCTCGAGCATACTCTCAATAAAAACACCCCATCTTACTACAAAATTTCAACCTCGTCTATCAAGAACAACTAATCTTGATACCAAGCCAGAAAGGACAAGAACAATAGGGGTCACACTATCTACAAAATTAGATAAATCAATCTGAACATTACAAACATACACACGTAACAATCATTTCATAGCATAGGCACCTTGACGAATCTGGTATGTAACAAGCTTGCCATGAATAGGAAGGCGAAGAATCCTCCACACATCCACTTGAGTAATGGCTGCCTCCCCTAGAGGAAAATGAAAAGAGGATGTCTTAGAGTGCCACCTCTCCACAAGAGCGGTCAACATTTCCATATGCATCTTGATAGGAGGCATACAATAGATATGATACAAACCCACTGCATCAAAAAATTCCCACTCCAATACACCAAACTGGGCAATAGGATCAAATAGGTGACGAGGACATCTATCTCTCGTCATAAGCGGTCAGATTTTTGCGTGCAAGAGAAATAAACCAAGATGTTAGGGCTTCAATCTAAGCAAGTAACAACATAAAATGACACATTCTAGATGACAAACAATAGTTGAGATGATAAAAAAGTACAAGCAAAGGTTTTAGAATGAAAACATGATGAAGAATGACATTTATGATGGTAAATGAACACATACTAGGGTTTGGACAAAGCTAAGAGAAAAATAATAGACAAAGAGTCAATTACTAGATTTCAGGACAAATGCTCAACAGGAGACAGACAAATACACCAGTTTTGAACAAATGCACAGTTTTAGGATAAGTGCACAATTTTAGGAAAACTACGTAGTTTCTAGACAACTATGTATTTTATGAACAAGTTCTTAGAACAAATGCGCTAGTTTTGGACAAATGCACCAGTTTTGGACAAAAACACCAAAAACACCTGACAAATGTGTTAAAACCAAGATAGATGTGCCAAAACCTCAAAACATGTGCATTTGTTTGATAGGACTTTTCACATGCAAAACGAGAACAAAAACATGATGAAAGCAAAGGGTGAAAAGGTACATACTAGGGCACTGATATCTGAAGGCCATCTATACTCTTGAATGAGCTTAGAATGATGTGGGGCAACCTTGAATCTCAACATTATCTATCAAAAACTAACAAAATGTGGAATCCAAAGACAAAAATTAGCAAACAAAACCAAGCACAAATGGTCCAATTTGAAAACAAATTACCTATATAACCCCTCAAGGAAACCCTAATTTCATCTAGGAAACCCTAATTACACTTAGGAAATCTTCCTACTTACAAATTAGAAGCTATGAACAAGAAAAAATGCACATTAACATAGAATATTATATCTGAAAACATCGAAATGAAAAATTCAATACTGTCAAGATATTGACCTCAAAGCTTAAAATTTTCGGTCAACATCTCGAGGAGGCAGAACAGAGTCCTACCATCATTCCACTCAACACTAGGCATAGTGGGGTATAAATTTTTTGAAAAACTTAATCTTAGAAATATTATCTTTGAAACAAAGCAACAAGTACTTTGTATCAAAGAGGGACAAAATGTAGACATGTAAAATTGACTTGACACCTATCACACAACACTAAACGCCATCAAACAATATTAAACGGTATCAAACAACACTAAATGACATCAAAACAACACTGGACAACATCAAACAACACTGAGCAACATCAAAAAACCTCAAACAACATCAAAAAATATGGACCATCATCTTAGATCATCTCAGAATGACTCATAATAATCTCGTAACACTTCTGAATGACTTAGAATCATCCCATAACATTTCAGAATAACTTAGAATCATCCCATAACACTTTGAAATGACTTAGAATCATCCCATAACACTTTAGAATGACTCAGAATAATCTCGTAACACTTTGGAATGACTCAAAATCATCCTATAACACTTCAAAATGACTCAAAATAATCCCATAACACTTTTGAATGACTCAGAATCATCTCAAAACACTTCTAAATGACTCAGAATCATCCTATAACACTTTGAAATGACTTAGAATCAACCCATAACACTTCAAAATGACTCAAAATCAATTCATAACACTTTGAAATGACTCAGAATCATCCTGTAACACTTGAGAAATGACTCAGAATCATCTCATAACACTTTAGAATGACTCAAAATCATTCTGTAACACTTCAGAATGACTCAGAATCATCCTATAACACTTCAAAATGACTCAAAATCATCTTGTAACACTTTAGAATGACTTGAAATCATCTTGTAATAGGACATAATAACTCAGAATCATCCCATAACATCTCAGATAATCTCAGAATCACTCTGAAACAGTTCAGAATCGTCACTTAATGTCTCAGATCATCTTAGAATCACCCCAAAATAGTTTAGAATCATCCCATAATGTCTTGCATCATCTTGGAATCATCCCAAAATGCTCAGAGTCATACCACAATGTTCTCACATCACACCACATCACATCACATCAAAAACCCTAATTCCTCTTTTAATTGAATAATACACCTTTATTTAATTAATTCAGTTTTTCATCATTTCAGAAAAATTTAATAAATTTAATTTATTTAATAAAGTCCCAAAAACCCTAATTCCTCTATTAATTAAATAAAACAACATTATTTAATTAATCCACATTTCATCATTTCGACCAATTAAATAAATCTCATTTATTTAATAAATTCCTAATCCCACCTTATTTCATCTTGATTAATTAAATAATGTCAATTATTTAGTTACATCACTAAATCACCTTATTCCCCTAAGTGGATTAAATTATTGAATGATAATTTAATTACAACACTTTCCCTCCAAAAATTTGAATTAAATCAAACTATTCAAATCAATTATCAAAATCAAATCAAACTAATGCAACTTTGTTTGCAAAAGTCAAACTTGATTTGCACATTCAAACCCCAAAAAGGAATTAATTAATTAAATCAATTAATTCATATTTCTCATCCACTTTCTGATTGAGAAAATTACGATTGTTGACTAAGCAATATAATTTGTTAATTAATCCATCTATTCTATTAACTAATCCATCTATTCAGCTAACTAAAACATCACATTCCTCACTAAGCCATCACAAAGTTGACTGATCAATCTATTGTGTTAACTAATCAATCATAGTCCTGACTGACCAATCTATTTCCCAATCACATAAATTGTGCAATCCACTTTGCACAATTATCTCATGTCTAAATCCTCTCAACACACTCTGATCATTGATCAGGATATTCTTCAAAACAATCTTGATCGTCCATTTCAAATCTCATTTTCTATATAACAAACCCCTTTCCTCACAAATAAGTATTGGAGAATCAACATACATTGAGCAATGAAGTTCTATCAAGATCATCCTTGAGAGAGCTTCATCCATTTTCCTTGATCAACCAAACACAAAAAGAATTGATACACACTTTGCACACAAACTTTGGAAGATTCGTTGTGATAAGAACAATCCAAAATCAAGTGAACACACTCTGCCATGGGATGGTGAAACTATCTTTTGCTTTCAGTTCATATGATAATCAGTAGGTTCCTTATTATGTTTTCATTAGTATAGTTCAATTTCATATGTGGAGTTTCTAGATCTTAGATTTGATACTTTTGGTTGTAGATTAGATTTCTTCATCAGATTGCTTCCATGTCCCTCTTGGATCATTAATCTAACGTCCTCATTCCTCCTCACACACACATTGAGAAAAAGATAAAATTTACCCACAACTTAAAAATAATCTAAAATCCACTTAGGTTAAGAAAACTAGTTTTCACCACTCATTTTGATTTGAGAATTAAAGTTAGCCCTAAAAGGTCAAAGAATTCATATCTAAGTTCACATTTTTCATTTTTTTTTTTCTTGTCAAGTCTTAGTTGGTTTACTAACTCAACCTACCCTATTAAATTGATTAATCCTTGATTAATTAATATAAAAATCATGTATAACCACCACTACCATTATCCTCCTAATTTTCAATTCACTCACATCTCCCAAAACTTGTCTCATAATGAAATTTTCATAAGCCTCTCTCTCACCTCCTCTCACACATGTGTGAGATCCTACCTACCCGCACTAACTCTTACACTCTCTTATATGTAGCCTCCAAAATTAATGGATTTTCTATACAAGGTGTTCTCACACATGTGTGAGCATGCCTCATCATCTATCCCTCACTCCATTGTAACACTTATTGCAATGTTAATAAGCCACACCACCTTGATCCAAACCCTATCTCACAGTCAATCCTAGCCCTCCATTTACTCCTTCCAATTTGTATAAATTGGATCTTCATCTCCTCATTTTGATATCTTGAATCCATACAACCTTATTATGCTAAAATCTTGGTGAGAAATCCACATTCAAAGCAATTGAGAAAATCTTCAAGACTTGGGTGCACTCTTGAGCTCAATCCATGGAGGGATATTGAAGGTATAAACTTGCATTATGGATTTGAATTCATTTAATTTATGTTGTTTATAACTTTGATGAAAATTTATCCCCTCACATTTCGACATGCCTAGTAGGACCCACATCCCTTCTATCATTTGTTTGAATTTTTTGTGAAGTTTGAAGTGTGTAGGTCTTAGCCTTTTTTAAACTGCACTTTCATTTTGAATTTTCATACCTGTGTTGCAACTTTCAATGCCTTTGATTCTTTTTCTTGCACCCTTGCTCAAAATCTCATCACCTACGTGCTGACTTGTGGCACCTACATTCATGATTATAGTGCTTGTGTTTGTCATCACTAGTTTTACTATTTTGCTAACTAATCTGACATGTAGGAGTTTTTTAGCATTTCGATGTTTGTATTCAAATTTTTATCAACTATTAGCACAAACAATAGTATTTTATTTATCTTTTTCTCAACAACAATAACTATCACATTAAGAAAGATATAAAATTTACCCACAACTTAAAAAGAATATAAAATCTACTTAGGTTAAGAAAGATCATTAGTTTTGACCACTCACATTTTGATTTGGGAATTGAAATTAACCCTAAAAGGTCAAATATTTCATATATAATTTCACATTTTTTGCATTTTTGTTTTTCTGGTCAAGTTCTAGTTTTTGACGCTTGCACATAAAACTTCGGTTCCTACATGTCAACCTTTAATGCTTCTACTCTACATTTCAGTGCTTGCACATAGAATAGTGGTGCCTCCATCTTGACATGTTGTACTTGTGTATTGATATATTGTGCCTCTATGTCATAGAACAACACTTCTAATTTAGGGCATAAAGGTTAACTTTTTCAACTTCATTTAAATTTTTTAGTTTTTGTATAGTCAATTAATCTAGAAAATAGCCTAAGGATTGCATCACCTTAGGGTATGACCTAAACCACATGTTACCAAATTGGTGTATAAAGGGGGGAGAATAAAATTTGTACCCCAATCTAGTTGCATAGTAACTGGCGAAGCTTTGATTTCTCAAGGTGATTCTTAGATAGGAGTGAAAGGTTGGTTCAAGATTTCTCGCCGAAAGTTCCCAACCCATGATTTTGATAGACTAGTGTTCATAACTTGTTCCTCAAACACTATCTTGGCATTTAGAGGATACCTTATAAAAATATTGTGTAACCTAGATAAGGCCTTTGAATGTAGCTAGTTTAGTGCAAGGGATGTGCATCATGCCCTGAAGTTACCCACCATACAACTCCCTTGAGATGAGATATAAATTCTTGGCTTAGCATAAGCTAGACAATGATTTTTGGGGAGAGGGTGATTGGGTCATCCTTCTAGTCCTGGAGGCCCCTACCTATCCACTCTCATAAAGTAAAGAATGTACACACCCATTTAAGTGTCCCTACAGTTGAGTCAAAGGATATTAGAAGTTGTGGGCCTACACTAGCCTATAAAACCCAATTGAATAATTTAGGTTTGTGAACAAGTGCTTGAAGTGTCTTCTTGTATAATACCAATGAAAAAAAATCAGCTAAGAGGCTAAGGATTGACTATACCCTACAAATATCTATCAACTTTGACCATTGTGTTTCATTGTCTACTAAATCTCTTGCCAAAACTGATTGACTATAAATTGTTCTTGTGACCAAAATTATTTCCCCTCCACCTAAAATCCTAGTACCTATTATTTTCCATATCACCACTTTCATTGTGTGCCTCTATCAAAAACTACTACACCTATGTCCTCTGAAACTATGCCTGTGCTTGGCTCTGTCTACAAAGCTACACCTACATTTGGCCACAAAACCTAAGTCTTCTAACATTGATCTTGTAGGTTTCTCTGATTAGTCTGACAAATTTTGCAACTCTATCATTTCTTGAACACCATTTACCCCATCATTTTTCACCTAATTATCATACCTAAATCTTGTCATCCCCAATCCCCCACCCTCCTTATAATTTGTAAGGAAGCTAAGGTAGCATAACAACTTCCTACACTAATCTTGAGAGGAGGATAATGCAAAACTTTCATAGATCTTTAACAATAACATAAACTTAAATAGAAATAAACATAAATATCCTACATACCACACACAATGTTATATGTAGGGAAAACCCTTTTGGGAGAAAAAACCCACACTCTAAAATCCACCCAATATTATTTAGAAATAAAAAATATTACAATGTACTTGTAGAGAAACCTTCTCACAAGAGTATCACCAATCATAGATCGAAAGGCAACATGACCACTATCAGACTCTCATAATACATCACAATACACAACCATAATCAATGCCCTCATAAAATTGGGTTTCCTTCTAGCCAAATTCAAGCCAACAAAATATTAACTATCAAATCTAAGACTTGATGATGAATGTTCTAGATTTACAATAATAAAATATACATAAAATATGGATTTCAGGGGCATTGCCCCCAAACCCTTGCTAGGGCGCGAAACCCTTGGACCCCCCACCAGGGGGTGGTCCCTTGAACCCCTACAAGGGGTACCCCCTTTACCCCCCAGTGCTGATGTATCAATAATATCTTATTTATTTACAAGGTTGAGACACATTTTCCCAACAAATCTCCCACTTGTCGAACACCTTGCAAGGACAATGAGAGGGTGTATAAACATCATCACTTAATTGATAGGGGCCGATAGGCCCATAGTTTTTTAACACCATCTAAAATTCTCTATGATCATAGGCTTAGTTAAAGAATCAATAAAATTAATCAAAGTCTCTACCTTAACCAGCTTTACCCTGTCATCTTTGACCATATCTCTAACAAAATGATATTGTACATAAATGTGCTTGGACTTGGCATGGAATGTTGGATTCTTTGCTAGAAATATCACACTATGAATATTGCAATAAATTGTCACTGCACCTTTTTTTACTCTAATATCTATAGTATCTTAAGCCAAATGGTTTCTTTACAAGCATGCGTAGCTATCATATACTCAGCTTCAGTAGTGGACTGATGCAGGGGCATCCTGATGCACCCTTTTGAGGAAAATATTGTCATGATTGATAAAATTTAATTTCTGGTTTGGTTGGAGTCAATAAGGTCATTTTTGACCATTTTTTGTTATTTGGAGTCATTTTAGGATGTTCTATGATGTTTTGGAGTCATATTGTAAAAAGTTGCTAAAAGTTGTAAAAAATGTTGTTAAAAATATGTAAAAGTTGTCATTAGAGTTAACTAAGAAGTTTTTGGTCAATTTTTTAGTTGGAAATCATTGGAAAAGGTTAAATATTCCTTGTATCATTATTCCTAGGGGTTTTGATGAAGTTTGAATAAGAATATCAACATTTTACCTTGTTCTACATTGCATTTTTTTGTAAAAACTGATTGTAAATCACATTGTACGGATTGGTACTATATTGTACAGTCCTAAAACTAGTTGGATAATTTAGAGGAGAGATTTATCTTTCATATCCACTTGGTTTGATATATCCTCATCAAATTTTTTAGGAGGTATTATAAATTTTGTAACTGTAGGTACAAACCTTACCTAGGGTTTCGAGGGAGCAAAAATCTAATAATGGGAAGAGTTTCCACCATACAAAATTCATGATTTTTTTTGGAAAACTCTGTCTCATTCCCAACCACATTCCTAAAAGAGGAAAACCTCTATTTGACACGTGTGAAGGAGATATGTTTGAGAGTATATTCAATTTTACAAAAAAATAGTCATAGAACTCTAGTTTCTTTGTTGTTTTGAATGATCCTTACACTGTTTGTTGATGGAGGGGTGTAGAATCATGTTGGAATCTTTCTAGGGTACTTCACAAGTCTATAAACTTGTATGACAAGAACTCTTTCAATTTTTGAAGTCACCACCTTGACTGTACCTAGTGGCAATAGTCCTACTTTGCATGTTTTAGTGTGTCAAATGCTTGATTGGGGTTATGAAAGGTTGGGAACCCTTAGAATGTGTTGTAGTAGGTCTAAAGAACCAATTTTTCCATGTTACATGTTTCCCTCAATAATGGAGTGCCTTTGGTATGCTTCCCCCATGTTTTAGGATTAAAGCGGATTGCCTAGAGTGAACTAGGGTGCATATTTGTTTCATTGTATTGGAGGCTTGTTTGGAAAGAATTTAGGTTATTGTTTCAAGTCCTTCCCCTTTGCATCATATTGGCATCAGATCCAATAAATTCAATAACAAGTTATTCTAATGTGTTGTGATAAGAAAAGATGAATCCAAGAGGGAATGTTGTGGAAATATCAATAGAAAGGTTTGCCAAAGAGATGGGAGACAAATTTTCCCAATAGAGGAGAAAAATAAAAACAATTCTTAATGAAATGCTTACAACACTTGAGACAAATCAAAGAAGAGGTGTCATCATAGGATATTTGAGTGATCAGGAAGAAGAGATAGATCAAAAAAAATCAAACACAAGGAGATCCCTAGGAATAAATAGATGTGGAAGAGTTAAGGATGGAGATATTGCTAAAAGTTGTCAAAGGTGAAGGTTCCAAATTGAAGATGGACCTCTCGGCGTATTCAGGTTGCCTGAACAATGAGGAACTTGTTGATTGGATTGGGGAACTAGACAAATACTTTGAATTTGAAGATGTGACCGAGGGATAACATGTGAAGTTTGAAAGATCAAAATTGAAGGGACATGCATCCTTTTGGTGGGACTATGTGCAAGAATAGAGAAGGAAGAAAGGAAAATAAAATATCGCCTCTTGGGATAGAATGGTTACAAATTTGAAAGGTAAATTTCTACCTAGTGATTATGCCATTGATTGTATATGGAATTGCAAAGCTTGAAATAAAAAGAAGTGGATGTAAAGGCATATAAAAAAATTATTTTACAAAATAATTATTAGATCAAGCCATGTGGAAGAGGATTTTGATAAGGTTGCAAGGTATTTGAATGGACTGAAATATAGTATACAAGATGAACTAAGTCTCACAAGCCCTAGAACAGTAGAAGAATGCTACCACCTAGCCATAAAGTATGGAGACAAGAGAAGTAAAGTAGAGGTAAAGGAAGGAATTTTAGAGGAAGAGGGATATTTTTTTGATTCAAAATAGTCACATGAGAGTCAAGAAGAGACAAGAAATTTTCAAGAATAAACCTCAGATTCAAGGGGCAATTTTAGGGGAATATCAAATTTTAGGGGTAGATTTGGGGATAGAGGAGGATTAAGTGGATTCATTGGAAAATGTAATAAATTTGCAAGCCATCAAGCATTGTAATGCCCTGAAGAACAACCATTTAATTCTTTTGGGAATGAAAGGAGAAATCAAGTAGCACTAGGTGGAGATGATGAAAGTGTCAATTGTTCACCACAAATTAAAGAACCAAAAGTTTGAGAGTTTTTTCTGATGAGGAGAACCTTGAGCAAAGTTCCCATGGAGAAGGAACCACCCCAAAGAAGATCACTATTTAGGACCACCTACAAAATCCAAGTTAAATTTTGTTAGATTGTCATTGACTTTGGTAGTACTGATAACTTGGTTTCTGTTGAAATGGTAGAAAATTTCAATTTGAAAAGGTTACCCCATTCCATTCCATATAAGGTCTCATGACTAAATAAAGGGAAAAAAGTGTTAGTAAAATAGAAAAGTTGTGTAGAATTCCAAATAGGGAGATACAAGGAAATTTTTTTGTGTGACATCATTCCCATGGATGTTTGACATATGTTACTAGGTAGACCATGTCAATATGATAGGAAGGCAGTTCATGATGGTATTAAAAACACATATTTCCAAGAGAAGGATGGGGTCTCTTACATCTTGACATATTTGAAAGATGAAAGCCAAGAACCACAAGTGGTATCTAGTGTGATGTTGGTAGGTGAGAAGGAGTTCCTAAAAACCATAGAAAAGGAAGAAATGGGCTTAGATATTATAACTAGACCTAGGAATATTATGACAACAATTAGTATTGATAAGTTACCTTTTAAGATCCAAGATTTGCTATAGGAGCATGTTGACATAGTGGTAGATGAAATCCCAAAGAGAGGTATCAGTCCTCATGTAGATTTGCTAGAATGGGAAGACAAACCTTTCAATTTATTTGAAGATGCTAAGCATTTACAATTGGAATATGAGAATGCAACCCAGGCTACCTTTCAATTTCTTAAGAAGTTTGGTGAATGTGATCCAATACAAGATGGTGTTAAGAGGTTCAGTCCCAAGCTAGAGGTTCAATTTTCTATTTTATATACTACTATGAATAGAGAAAGGGGGAAGGTAGTTCACTATCAAAATTCAATGGAGAAGGCAACACTAAACATTAAAAATTGGGGAGACAAATATAATGTTGTTTTTCAGACCAAGACCTTTCATTCAAAAGTTGACTTGTTGAAAGGATCACTAGATGAGCATAGGAAACATAACATAGCTACAATGCAGGGTTCTCTTCAAAAGTTGAGAAGTAATAGTGTTGAAGAGGCAGGGAAAAATAAATATTTTATGTATTCCACTAAGGATGAAGAATATGCACATTAGTTGCACACATTACAAAAGGTGATGTTGGAAGTTAGACATGATTTGACTCTTTTGAAGGAGGACAACACAACTAATCAAGATCCTATGCTTTATGCCATCATGGTTAGAGATATAAAAAGGATAAAAAAATTCTCTCATTGATATTGCAAAAATAAGTAATACAGTCCCAGTTATGGAACTCTAACTAGTGGACAAGAGAACCGATGCAACAATATTGCAAGGAATAGACGAAGGTGCAAATCACGCGGGAGGTTCAAAGAAGCATAACCTTTTGGATATGGATTCTTAGTTGAATGATAAGTGGCAGAGGAGTGAGAAACCTAAATTCAAAATGACACAAGCTGTTGTGGTGGAGAAAGATCCAATTCGCTACAAGACAAAGCCAAGGCTTGATACAAAGCTTAGATTAGATATAGAGTTAGAGTGAGTATTGAATGTTAGTACTCACTTACAAAAAAATATCTATGAATAGATTGGTAATGCAATTTTAGGGAAAAGGGTTGCTAAAATTCCTTTAGAAAATTTTGAAGATGAACGTGAGCCATGGTTTTGTGAGAGCAGTTATGATACACATGAACTAGATGGAAGAGAATAAATTTATGTTGGTGAATCATTTTTAGAACCTAACTTTGTAGAGGTTAAAGAGCATGGTCTACAAGAACAAAAAATAATAAATTCTTGATGGGGATCTAAAAATTGTTGAAGGAGAGAAAATTGCTATTGCAATGCAGGGAATCCATCAACAAGGAAGGGAGCAACTACAAAGTAGTGTTGACAGATCCAAGAAAAGGGCAGATGTGAAAAGAAGAAAAGTTGATTTCAAGGTTGGAGATTTGGTTTTTTATTTCTACCCCTATATAGGTGATATCATTTAAAATGATGGGGTAGGTTCATAATAATTCTAATATTCTAGATGCTTTTTGGTTGTACTATTGTAGACCTTAATTCAAGTGGAGCTTGAATTTTCTCTCTTTGGGAGTATGATGCATGGGCATCCTGAGGCACCCTTTTGAGGAAAATGTTGTCATGATTGCTAAAATTTGTTTTTGGTTTGGTTGGAGTAAATAAGGTCATTTGAGACCATTTTGTCTCATTTGGAGTCATATTGTAAAAATCTACTAAAATTTGCCAAAAATATTATCAAAAATATGTAAAAGTTGTCACTAGAGTTAACTAAGAGGTTGTTGGTCATTTATTCAATTATAAATCATTGGAACATGTTAAATATGCCTTGGATCATTGGTCCTATGGGTTTGAATGATAAAATCAACATTTTACCATGTTATACATTGCATTTTTCTCTGAAAAAATTGACTTTGAATCATAATGTACGGATTGGTACTATATGGTAAAGCCTTGAAAATAGTTGGAGAAGTTATAGGAGAGATTTATCTTTCATATTCACTTTCTTTGATTGATTTTTATCAAGTTTTGTAGGAGAAATTATAAATTTTGTGACTGCAAGTACAAACCCTACCTAGGGTTTCCAAGGAGAAAAATCTAATCATGGGTAGAGTTTCCACCATCAAAATTCATGAAAAATTGTGGAAAAATCCATCCCGTGCCCAACCACATTCCTACAATAGGAAAAAATCTGATTGGTATGTGTGAAGAATATATGTTTGATAGTATATTTAGTTTTGAAAAGAACAATCTTAGAACCCTATTTTCCTTGTTGTTTTGAATGATCCTTGCACTGTGTTGTTGGAGGGGTGTAGAATCATGATGAAATGTTTCTAGGGGCCTACACAAGTCTAGAAAGTAGTATGAAAATAACTATTTCCATTGTTTGAAGTCACCACCTTGACTGCACCTAGTGGCAACAATCCTACTTTGCATATTTTAGTGTGTCAAACACTTGATTGATGTTATGCAAGGTTGGGAACCCTTACAATGAGTTGTAGGAGGTATGAATAGACCAATTTTTCCATGTTCCATTTTTCCCTCAATAATGGAGTGCCTTTGGTATGCTTCCCCCATGTTTTAGACTTAAAAGTGCATTGCTTAGAGTGAATCAAGGTGCATATTTGCTTCATTGTATTGGATCCTTGTTTGGAAAGAGTTTAGGTTATTATTTTTTAGTGCTTCCCCTCTACATAATGGACAAAGAAACCACAACCTATTGCTTACTCATCCAACTATTTGCACCACAAAATAAACACATAAGCACTGGTGGAACATTTTCTACCAACATCACCTGCCTAATCTGAATCCACATAACCATGAATATCATGGGAAATCTCATATTTGGTCATATTACTATGATAAATGAGGAATAATCTAAGGTACCGTACAAATATTTGAAAACTCTTTTAATTGCATCACAATGAAATCTACTAGGATTAGAAAAATATATGGAAAAAACTATCACTACTTGGGAATGTCTAGTCTTTTAAAAACCATATCATGCATCAAGTTTCCAACTACACTTTGGTAAGGAACTCTACCCATATCTTCCATCTTTGATGGAGATGTTAAAAAAAACCAAAATAGATAACTTTGTTCTAGTTGAAACAAGAACACATAATGGTCTACATGTTGGAAACACAAGGGAAGACAACTGAGAGGGGGGTGAATTAGTTGCCATAGAATTTCAAACTTATTAAATTTGTTAACCCTTATTCTCAGATCTGATTAATAACTATGAAAAAATAAATCAAAAACACATAAAAAATACACATAATACCAATATTTTTGCGTGGAAACCCTATTAGGGGAAAAACCACGATGGAGGTTAATCCACAAGTTTATACTCTGTTAAAAGTATAAGAATAATAAATGGGAATGCACATGCATTCATGCACACTGCCTAGAGCTCACTACTTAGATACAAGGGAAGACTCACTATCTTACATAAACATTTAGATTAAATCCATCTAAAGAATTTGAAATGAGAGAGTAGCATCTGCTAATGCCTGATTACAATTCCAATTAATCACATGAACACTTCACTTTTCTTTACTCTTCTTCACACTTTGATCTACCTTCAAATGATCTGATCTTTATTCATACATAGAACTCACACACTTTGCATCACACATTCATTAAATGAGAAATAATTGCTCATATATATCCACAGCAAGTAATTACATTGCTTTATGTTGACTTGAACAAAATAGAATGAATGCAAATCATCAGCCAAAAAAAAAAAAGATTATTAATGTGAATCAACCAAGGTCGGCCACAACATAGTAGAGACACAAAAAAAATTCCTCAAACACAAAACAAATTTCAAGATTTTTCCTCAAAGATCCACAACATGCTATAATCACTCTATCGACCATGAACATGAAAAAAATGAACACACAAGAGAAAATCATGGATCATGAACACAACAATCAATTCAAATGTGCAACATAGATATAAAATGATCTATAAATGTCCATGAACACCATAGAAACATACGCAACAACTTAGATTACCAGAATCACTGTATCTTCTTCCTAGAACGCCAATTTCAGTAACAAAATAACTGTCAGAACACAAAAACTCGTAACTTGCTCAAATATTCATGTGCAACTCTGAAAATTTTAGTGGATAAACTAGATAGAATTGAAAACACACCCTTTAATACACAACTTCTCACCATTAACATGCTGAAATTTCCATCATACTGATCTTCACTGCTTCACAAACAACCTGCAACTTATTTTATCATAGTTTTCTCAATATCCTCGACATATACAATCTTAAAGACATTAATGCTAATAGTGTTGACATCAATGACAACCAAATATCATCAACACAACCACAACATCTAACAATCTCCCCCTTTGGAATTTATGGCAACACATGATGTGAAAAACACCATAAACGCAACTAACTTCAACACTTACTCCCCCTAAGGTTTTGATTCTTCTCTCATGACTTCTTCTATATTTTCACATTTCTCTTCTCCTCCTTGATTCTTCAAGAGTTTTTCACATTATTCTTCTCCCCCTTTGACATCAATGACAAAGATACACAAGCTCTGAAACATATATCTAAATCTTTTGACTACTCCCCTTGAGTAGAATCCACCACAATATCAATCCAAATCAAGATATGACTATGAAATGATTAGATTGATGCAATATCTTGCATCTTAGTTTTGATTAGGAGGGGAAATCACCCCTAACTTCCCTTTGAGATACTCAAGAGTATCCTTAGGAAATGGATTAGTAAAGATGTCTACAATCTCTTCCTTAGTAGGCACATACTCCATAGTCATATGTAAAATTGAATTGATATACATACTTTGGCCAATCCATAGCTTTCTATTCACCCCATCTCTTTTAATTTCCATCCCAACAATTTTTTCTAGCTGCACCAAGGTATTTAATTTTAAATGTAGCAGAAAGTTGAGATTTTAGTTCTGAAATCATACCTTTCCCTCTACCAATAAATAACATATCATCAAAATATGATGTAATAAACAAGAAAAAACCACCATCAATTTTATAATAAATACAATGATATGATTTAGAACACTTAAATTTAAAACTCAACACATATGTATCAAATTTTTTAGCACCACATCCTAGGACTATTTTTTAAACCATATTAATATTTATTCAATTTAAAAACCAATTTAAATTTTACCTTTCACCACATAGTGCTCTATTCATTTCATAAAAATATCCTCCTCCAATTCGCCATGAAGGAAAGTAGTTTTTACATCCATTTTCTCAACCTCTAAATCATAAGCAACAACAATAGAAAGAAAAAATCTAATGGATGCCATTTTTCCAGCAAGAGAAAATATCTCACCATAATCAACACCCTCAAATTGAGAGTAGCCTTTTGCAACCAACCTTTCTTTGTACTTCTGAATATCTCCATCTAAACCAATAATTTTCTTAAACACCCATTTTCAACCAATAGGTTTTCGTCCTTTAGGTAATGGTACAAGATCCCATGTATCATTCTTTTTCAAAGCTTCCATTTCTTCATCCATAGAAATCTTCTAGGGTTTTGCAACATTCATACCTAATGCCTCTTCTATCGATTTGGGTTCATCCATGTTAGTATTCAAAGAAAAAATACATCTCCAATCATCAAGTGAATACCTTTTTAGGTGGTTGTCTATGCCTTGTAGACCTATGAAAAAGATGAGTTGGAGGTTTTTCCTCCTCTTCTAAATATTTAGAGCTAGATGAGCTCTCCTCAAATTCTTATCTATCCATGGGCCTCGATTAAAATCTTTCCGAGGTTTAGAAGTAAATTTAATTGCATCGTACTATTTAATTTGCTCTAGCAACAATGTAACAAAATAAGGCTTAGTATCTCTAAAAATAACATTTCTACTATATATTTCATTTTGTGCATCAAGATTCCAAATCTTGTATCCTTTCACACCATAACTGTATCCGATGAAAATATATTTCACAACCTTTTTCTCCAAAATTTTTTGCTTCTCCTTTGGCACATGTGCATATGCCTCACAACCAAATATTCTAAGATGTTCTAATGAAGGCTTACGACTTGACCATGCCTATAAAGGAATCTTATCAACAAGATTTGATGTAGGATACCTATTAATCAGGTAACAAGTAGTGGAAACAACTTCAACCCAAAACCTTTGTTCTAGGCCAGCACCACTCAACATACTCCTAGCCTTCTCCATCAGTGTCATGTTCATTCTTTTTGTAACTTCATTTTTTTGTGGAGAATACATAGTTGTCTTTTGTCTATGAATACCACAATATTTATAGAATCTATCAAAATCATTAGAAAAAAATTCACTATCATTATTGGTCCTCAAACATTTTATTTTCTTTCTAGTCTGCAACTCAACCATTGCTTTAAATTATTTAAATCAATTGAAAAATACAGATTTAATCTTTAGAAAATATACCCATGTTCTTCTACTATAATCATCAATAAAGGAAACATAATATGTGGATTTTCCAATTGAAGGAACATCTACAAGACCAAACACATGAGAATGAGTAAGATCCAATACACCACAATATTTATGAGAACTCGAGTAAAACTGAATGTGGTTTTGTTTTCCATAAATGCAATGCTCACAAAAATCAAATTCGAGATTACAATCAGAAAAACCTTCAACAAGGTTTTTATTTTCAAGGTCCTTAGACCCTTTTCTCTAATGTGGCCAAGTCTCTAGTGCCATAACATAGTTTTCTATGCAAGTAAATTTTATTTAGAAGAAAGAGAACCCTTGGGTACCCAAAATCCATGACCATCTACTAAAGGTAAAACCTTCACTTCTTCCACAAACTTTCTTTTCACATAAGTACTATTGCACTCAACAATGCATGCATCAAGCTTATATAATGTGCCATATTTGACACCTCTAGCAATCACTATAGAACCTCTAAACATATTACATCCTCATAAAAAAATACTACTTTCACACCCACATCTATTTGTTTTCTCACAGATAACAAATTGTGTGCTAATCTATGGATATGTGGCACACCATTAATCCTTTTTATTCTACCATTAAAAAATATAATTTTAACTTTACCACAAACCAACAATATTTTAATAAGAATCATCACCCAAGTACACCTTACCTCCATCAAATTCTTCATATTCATAAAACTAATCTCTATTAAAGGTCATATGGAAAGATGCACCTGAGTCAATTAACCATGCATCATTACCTGCACAAACTGTCAATGCCACAATGAATGCATTGCCATCTTCCTTCTTGAACTCAAAATTAGAATCAATTTTTTTTTTTCTTCTTCTTTTCTTCTTTGCGTTCCTTATGAGCATGTCTAGGATTACTATAGTTCTAGCAAATAAATTTGGACTTTCTATGAGATATAGATCTCCCTCTGGACTTGGATTCGTCATGCTTCTCATTATTCTTTCCTTTTTCCTTAGGTCTTCCACAAAAATTTAGGGATTCCTTGGAACTGATCGATACCTTCCTCCTCATCTCTTCAAAAGGAAAATAACCCACCATATCTTCAATCTTTAATATAATAGAAGTACTCCCAATAGCCACAACAAGAGAATTCCACAAATTAGGAAAATAATAAAGTAATATTTGATATTTCTCCTCCTCATCCATTTTGACACCAATTGATGCCAACTGAGCCACCAACATATTGAATGCTTCTAAGTGGTATATAATTAATCCACCCTCTTCCATTCTCAAGGAATATAACTTCTTTCTTAAGAAAATATTATTCACTAAGGATTTGGCTTGACACATCTCACTAAACTTCTTCCATAGTTTCTATACAAAGGTATTTTAATGGAAGTTGATTAAAAGAAAGTCTTCCAAGCACAATCTAATTAGACACTTGTCTTTACAGTTCATAACATCATATTGAGTAACCTAAGTAGGATCTTTAGGCCTTGAAACATTATCATCTACATCGTCCCATAAATCTCAATCTATTAACAAATCCCCCATCTTTATCTTCCACATTTCAAAATTAATTCTAAAAAATTTATCCACCTTTATTCTCCCCAAAGAACTTGGCATCTGAAAACTCCTACAACAAGATCACAAAGTGTATTTTGGACAAGCTCACTCTCAAATCTAGATTAGTTCAAAAAACCCAACAACCTAGAACTGAAATCAAAGGTGATCAGGCTTTGATACCACTTGCAAGGAAGCTAAGGTAGTGGAAAAAATTATTACACCAAGCTTGAGAGGAGGATAATGCATTTTTTTTTATAGATCTTTAATGGTTACAAAAAATCAAACAAAAATAATCATAAATATCATGCATACCCCACACAATGATTTACATGGAGAAAACCCTTTCAAGAGAAAAACCACAGACTCCAAAAGCCACCCAATATATTATTCAAAAATCACAAAGATTACAATATACTTGCAGAGAAAGATTCTCACAGGTGTATCACCAACCGGAGATCTAGAGACAACATGACCACTATCAAACTCTTAGAATACACCAAAATACACAACCGAGGGGGGTGGTTCCCCCAGACCCCGCGGGGGGTACCCCCTACATCCCCCAGTGTTGATGTATCAATAGTACCTTATGTATTTACAAGGTTGAGACACATTTTCCCAACGTCATTTAGACCTGTTCCCTTAAACTTAGGACAAACTTTGGAACCCCTTCATTACAATACTACTATCTCTCTCATTTCCATCACCTACATTATTTTAATCATTCTTGCCACCCTTTTGACACTATAATCATCTTGTAATTGGTATTAATCCCCATTCATCACCCTTGTCACTCAATTGATCATTATTATCCTATCCAAGCTTATGACATATTTCTTTACCATCCAAATCATCCCATAAAAATATTCATCCAATCCCTTCATTTCCCTTGCAAGATCAATTTTTTTATTAGAGTTTAATCTAGATCCTTAATCATCCTACTAATCTAGGGGTAGCTTAAGAACTTTCCTATCTTAAGTTTCACCCTTGGTTAACCCATCTCTTTAGATTATTTAGCTTGAGGATTTTGCTCCCTTAAGTTAAATTTTTCAAAATCATCCATATCTAACCTTGCTTAGGAACTTTCCTATCCTAAGTAAGAACAAATAAAATCCCAAATCATCTAATCCTAAGTATCTAAACTTTATCTCTTGTTTTTGCATACAATCCAATCTAATAATCCTAAATCAATCAATCAATCATCCTAAACTAACCAATCAAACATCCAAAATCAAATCATCCAATCACATCCAATATCCCAAAATATCATCGTCCAAACCTTATTCAAACATTGTCATCTTTTATCTAAGATCCAAAAACTCCCAAACCATCCCATCACAAATCCAAGTCCAAACCTAGTCCAAAGTCCACACACATTTAACCCAATCATCCAAAGAATCCTTGTTTTGCATGCCAATCACTAGATCACAACTAAATAAAATAATGGATTCCCAAGGAAAATCATTTTTCAACACCAACTCATCCCAACCACCAACACCCCATGAGTGTTGGAATATGGTCAATTCTCCCCTCAGGGTTCATGACATGGACTAATCGCCTCCCATGGATCTGTTAACTCTGGAAATTGTATCAAACATTGATAGGTTGATATTTTGGTGGAATGACAACCATGGGGCCAAAAATTGGTATCAGAGCCAAAGGTGTCAAGTTTGAATCCCCTTGGGTAACACCGAGGGGGAGATTATTGATAGATGGTTTGTGCTCCCCTCAATATTTTTGATATGGACTAATCGCCTCCCATGGATCTTTTAACTCTAGTGGTTGTATCATGCATTAATAGATAGATATTTTGGTGCAATGACAACTATGGGGCAAACAATAAGGACATGGTAGATAGATAAGAGGAATCTCTTAGATTAATAGTATTTTTTGTTGATCCCCATAACCAAGAAATGATTGAGATACTCTTTCTACTTGATAAATACCACTTTGTGTTTAGCCTCATAGAACATGGGGCTAAAATCCCTTCTATTTTTGACATTTTACTAGCTAGGAGTAGTGACATCTCTAATAATCCTTCATCATCCATTAATTTCTTTAATAATTTCCTTGGAACATAACCTAAAGCTAACACACCTCCATTCAAAAAAACAAATCAACCTAACACCAACCCAATATTAATCCACCTTCTTCCACAAATACAACACAACCCCTTAACAATTTACCCCCACTTACATCAAAATTAAGGGTCACTATCCCTCCTAACCCTCACGCCACCTATGCACCCTCCAACCCAAACATACCCACACAACCTCTTTCCACCTCATCTATCCATGCCAATTACATTTCACAACAAGGACCTAACATCTCTCAACCCCCACCTCTTAATGACACCAATAATCCCCCAATTTCTAACCCCCAAAATAGCCCACATAACAATCATCCACCCCCACCTCCCAATAATCCCCACATAACACCAATAATCTCCCAATCTCTAACCCTCAACATACCTTATATAACAATCCCCAACCTCCCCTCCTCACAACCCTCCAACATCAAACCTTCAATAGAATTGATAATTTAATAATCCACCCTTAACACCTAGTCATCAACAACATAACCAATATACCAATAATCTCCTATTAACACCTTCATACCAAAACATGTACAATCATTTACTTTGTAATCCACCACATAACAACTTTAACCTATCCCAAGAGTTGCAGAATATGAAGGACATGATCCAAGGGATCCAAACTGGTCAAACAAATAAGACTTTTAGGTATGAGGATATATTCCCTTATCTATTTGACTAATCCATACTAGCTATTCCCTTCCCTAAGGATTATGAGATGCTAAAGTTTTGAAAAATACAAAGGGAAAGGGAACCCCATCGAAAATCTTAAAGAATTTAGAGTGGCATGACAAAAAAATTCTTATAAAAATGTATGCCTCATGAGGTTATTCTCTAAAACCCTTAGTGGAAAAGCCTTGGAATGGTTTACACACTTACCCCAAGGGTCTATAACATCCTTTGCAAACTTAGTCGAATGATTTGTAACCCATTTTCATACAATATTGACCAAGAGATAACCTTAGCTAAGTTATACAAAAAAAAACAAATAATGGGGAAAGTTTTATCGCATTCCCTCAAATATGGAGCCACCTTGCAATTCTATTCCCTTACAAGTACCCAAAAAATAAATGTTTAACATCTTTATTGAAAAATTGCATCCAAAAATAGCCCTACATTTACAACTACAACGTGTCACTACATTTGATGAAATTGAAAAAGGGCTCACCATTGAAAAATATTTAATTGCTGAAGGGGTAATAAAAATTTATAAGGACCAAAAAGACAATAATCAATCATCTAATGACAAACCTAAATATTGGTCTAAAATTAACAGTGTTGTGAATGATGGAGTAACTAATAGAAAAAACGTTCAAAATGTATAAAATCCCCCATCACACAATACACAAACATCATGACAAAAAGGCAACACCAATGCTATCACCATCCCCCAAGGAAAAAAAATTAACTAACCAAACCAAGCACAAATACACCCCTTTGCGAGAGCCTCTTGACATGGTATTTCACAAATTGGTAAAATAAAATTTAATCCAATGTCCAATCACCACACCCCTTGATGAAAGAAAACCAAAAAAAGAATGGTATAGAGAGGATGAATATTGTGAGTAACATATAATCAAGGGAAATAGTACCATCAAATGCATGAAATTAAAGAACTATATACAAGATCTTATTGACAAGGGAGAAACTAAAATTCAAAATCAAAACTCCCCAAATGAGAAACTAGGCATAAACACACACCTCTTCCCACAACATAATGATATAAAAGTATCTTCCTCTTACATCAATGTTTCATACACATACAATACAAATAATGCATCATCACATGACACAACCATTGGATGTATTAAATAATGCAACACCATAACCATCAAAGCTCTTGATTGTGTAGTCACCACTCGTCGAGGCCGAGTGACAATACAAGGGCCCTCATCCTCATTATCCAATCTATCAACCACCCATAAATATAATATCATTGAACACCTTGGAAAAATTCCATCACAAATATCCATTTTGGAACTTCTTCAAACTCCACCCACACATAAGGAATCCCTTGATAAAGATCTCCAAGAATCTAGGGTACCAAGTGGCATAAACGTCAATCAATTACAAGCTATTATTGAAAACCTATCATCCACATACCATTCAAAATTCACCAATAAATACCTCCATTTCATAACACCTCATAATAAACCATTGCACATTGAAGCCATTATCCATAAATATATCATCAAAAGAGTCTTAATAGATGGTGGATCATGACTTAATCTATGCACTTTGAAGTTAATAAGGGAATTGGGCTATTCAAAGGACATCATAAATCCTCACAAGAAAATAACAATGAAGGCATATGATGACACAAAAAGATAAACATAAGGTACCATCAAGCTACCTATTCATGTTGGTTTGGCTATTATGGAAACAACATGTTAGATACTTGACCTTGAATTACCATATAGTATACTTCTTGAACAACCTTGGATACATGCTATGCAAGCTATCCCTTCCACCTATCATTAATGCTTGAAATTCTCACATAATGGAAAAGAAATCACCATTACCACTGATCCACAACCTTTTCAATACTAAAAATCATTGAAAGGAAAATAAAAAAGCTACCACCATTTCCCTATCAATGATGAAGCCTCCACTTCATCCACATATGTCAATCCATCCACCTTACAGCCATCATCCACATCACACCCTATTCTGAAAAACAAGGTCAAAATAATTGATAAAGGATGTGGAGAGTATGGGATTCAAAATTATTTTTGTAGATGATAACTCCCTACTTCCCCACGATCATATGGCCAGACACTCAATTTGAAGCCAAAAGAAACCTTCAAAAAATTAATAAATGGGGATTGTTGGACAAAGAAGATTTGTGTTTGGACATTGACATTTCTTCATGGTTATATAAGGAAGAAGATGTACAATAACTACCCCCTCTTGAGATCCATTGCTACCCTAAAGGACATGACTTGTAAAAACATTAGGGCTATAAGGGAAAATGATTGGGGGAACAAGAAAATGGAATAATAGAAACTATCCAGCTTTAAGAATATAAAGATCATCAAGGTCTTGGATTCTTTGCCACATATTTGGTAACCATAAGACCTCAATGTACTCATAATAAAGGTATTAATACTTTTACTAATAAAATCTCTCATGAGGAAGTCATTGAAGAATCCTTCCAAACCATTTCCAAATTTTTGACATAGACCATGTATACACCATAACATCCTATATTAACCTCCCACTTGTATATCCTGAATTAATTAATTGGGACCAATAGGGACCTCCCATGTTGGATAAATTTCAAAATGATGAAGCAATATAAAAATCATGGGAGTCTGTGACTACATACCTCTAGGATATCACAAGAAAGAACATCAAATAAAGTTGCATAAATATGCCTATTTTGGGGAACAAATCACATGCCTCAGTCATGAAAATAATAAAAAGGAAAAAATAGAAAATAAATATCCCTTAGTGAAAAACTCGAGGAGGTATTTTTGGATCTTGAAAAAGTAAAAATATCCTTAATGAAAACCTTTTTGAGGTGTTAGAGGATGGGGCACTAGATAAAATTCCCAAACATTATAAGACATCTATAGTAGTAATTGAAGACATCACATACATCAATTTGGGAATAACTAAGGAGCCTAAGATCATGTACATAGCTAAAGAAATGAAGAGGCATTTAATGAAAGATTGGAAGATTTCCTTAAAGGAAGATCCATCAACTTCACTTGGACATATGCAGACATGCTAGGACTTGATCCATCCCTAGTGGTACATCATTTGGTAGTCTATCTTGATGCAAAACCTGTCAAACAAAAACTTTGCAAAATGCATCCCCAAATCACTCTTAGTAAAAGAAGAATTACAAAATATTTTGGAGTAAGGATTCATTAAACCTATTGATTATCCTAAGTGGGTATCTAATATTGTACCGATTGCTAAACGCACTAGGGGAATCTTTATATGCATTGACTTCAGGGATCTCAATAAAGCATGTCCAAAAAATAATTTTCCACTACCAAACATTGACATTATTATGGATCTCACAACAAGGCATGAGATGTTATTCCTTATGGATATATTTTTAGGCTATAATAAAATTCAAATTGTCAAATAAGACCAACATAAGACAACCTTTATAACTCCATGGAGAACATTTTTCTACCAAGTAATTTCATTTGGACTAAAAAACACAGGGTCTACATATCAAAGAGCAATGACTATTATTTTCCATGACATGATACATAATATCATGGAGAATTATGTAGATTATCTTCTAGGGAAATAAAAAACAAGAGAAGGAAAAATTGAATTACTTGAGAAAATATTTGACTAACTAGAAAAATAATTTTTTTGTCTTAATCCTAAGAAATGTGTGTTTGGTGTCTCATCTAGAAAACTCTTGGGATTTATTGTTTCTCATTGAGGAATTAAAGTATATCCTACCAAAATAAAATAAATAATGGAAATGCTTCCACCAAAGAACATAAAACATCTTAGAATCTTGCAAGGAAAACTACAAGAACTTTGAAGATTCATTACATAGTTGGCTGATAAATGTCAACCATTTTCCCACCTACTCCGCAAAATTATCACATTTAAATTGGATAAAAATTGTCAACAGACCTTCTAACAACTTAAGGATTATCTTACATCACCACTAGTCCTAGTGCCTCCACAAGAAGATAAATCACTTCTTTTGTATCTATCAACTACTCAAGTGGCACTAGGAGCATTATTGGCTCAACTTGATGACAAAGGGAAGGAAAGATAAATATACTACATATCTCACACACTAGCTGGAAGTGAGTTGAATTATTCCCCAATAGAACAAGCATGTTTAGCAGTGTTCATCGACACCAAGAAACTATGACACTATATGCTCAATCATAAAACTCATCTCATCTCTAAAGTGGATCCATTAAAGTACCTTCTTTCAAAGGAAACTCTCATAGGATGAATGACTAAATGGATCATGATTCTTAGTGAATTTGACATCAAGTATGTAGATAGGAAAGCTATCAAAGGAAAATTATTTTTTGATTAAATTGTTGAAGCTCCCCTACTGGACAATTAGAAATTGTTGACAGAATTCCCTTATCAAAACATCTTGACTACAAAAGAAGGAATATTATGGAATTTGTATTTTGATGGATTTTTTACACATCATGGATTGAGGGTAGGGATACTCTTTGTTACACCTCAAGGATATTGAATCCCCAAGTCCTACATAATTGCATTCCCTAGCATAAACAACATAGTAGAATATGAGAATTAATAATAGGACTAAAGCTTGCCATCCAGTGGAAAATTGCAAAATTACAAGTCTATGGTGATTCTTAGTCAGTCATCAAATAGGTAAATGAGGAGTATTGGATGAAGCATGAGAGGTTATTGACCTATAAATACATGGTGGATAGCTTCAAAGCATACTTCATGTAAATCCAGTTTGATCATATACTTAGAGTAAATAACAAAGTAGCTAATGTCATGGCTACTATTGGTTCCCTTGTTGATGTTCCAAAAAATAGCCAACAATATGAGTTCTTAATCGAACAATTTTTTGTTCCTACTTATGACATCCTAGATTTTGAAATGATTTGTGACATTATTGGTCCCAATTCACACTAGTACCAATAAATATATGAATACTTACATAATAACACCATTCCACCTAACCTATCATCCTCACAATGACAACCCTTCATCTACAAAAAATCTCATTTCACTAACCTTGGAGACACCCTCTACTATTGCTCTTTTTATGGCACTCTCTTGAGATGGTTGGACTCAAAATAAGCTCAAACTACCCTAAATGAAGTGTATCAAGGTGTTTGTGGGGCCCATTCTAGTGAGCCATCATTAGCTAATAATTAATTGTGTACAAGATATTATTGACTTAAGATGGAACAAGATACAAGTAATATGGTGAAAAATTACAAGCCTTGTCAATGGCATGGTGATCTAATTCACACACCATCACAAGAGTTACAACCTATTGTTACTACATGTCCTTTCTCATGATGGGAGTTAGATATCATTGGCAAGAAAAACCCTACTTCATCAAATGGCCATAAGTTTATAATAACTACCACTGATTATTTCACTAATTGGGTCGAAGCTATACCTATGATCTATGCTATAGGCAAAAAAAATCAAAATTCATACTCCAATACATCATTTGTCACTTCGGTATCCCCACCTCCATAGTTACAAAAAATGAATGGTCTTTCAAGAACTAAGAGGTCCATAATATATGCCAAAAATTCCACATCCAACATAATTTCTCCACTCCTTATTACCCATAAGGAAAAGGCCAAGTTGATGCAACAAACAAAGAAATCTTGAATATTCTAAAGAAAATGGTCAACAAAGCTGGTCAAGATTGGCATTTATAGCTCAATGTTGCCTTATGGGCTTACCACACTAGTATTTGTTCATGTGTTTTTTATGCACTTCTGAACACAGGCAATGCATAGGTGCATCACCTCTCTTGAAAGAAAATATTCCACAATCAGATTGCAAAACACTATCCCAAGGTCTCTAATGTCAGGTCTTGATAGTGTTTGGAATATCTTAGTTGACTTATGTGATTTGCTGGAATCACAAGGTGGACTTATGGATGAGTCAAAAAGTGGGGAAGTTGGATCTGCAAATGGATTTCTTAAGATGGGAGGGTTGTGCATTTGTTCTAGGTTCAAATAGTAGTCTAGAACTCCATTTCAACATCTGATTTAGCTTTATAATGTGCAATGAACCTCGCCTAAGGTTACTTATTGAAAAAAAGGAAAAAGGGTAGGGAAGAAAGAAGGTTCCTAGATCTGAAACTACAAATGAACAGTGATCATGGAGGTTGCTATAGTAGACAAACTCCCTATATTGGGTTTTTCTTGGCGAAAGGAATCCTACAGTTACACAAAACTAGTGCAATCTTCTAAGGGCTACAAATTTTCAGTTTGCATACACACATCATGAACATGCAAATGAATTAAGTTGCAACAATCAAATAAAGAAGCCTAGGATAACTTTGCACAACAACTTGTCATCAACAAGTGCCAAAAGTATGTGCTAAAAGCTCATCAAATACTGTAACAAAAAATGCCATCATCACTTCCATTCAAGAAACTAACAATTAAAACTAACTTGGAAGGTAGAACCATGCACACATAATGAGAAAACTCAAAAGTAACACCCATAGATCATGCAATGCTGCTTTCTATTGCTGCAAATTTTTTTTACAACAACTCTCCAACCTCTTTACAAATGAGGGGAAGACCCCTATTTATAGTTGTTTAAAGCCAAAATGAATGGATATGATTGAGTTACAATGTGTGGCCCAGATTCAATTGCATTAAAGGGATTCACCTACCCCACAATATTCATAAATTTAAAATACATCTTTGTCTTTTTCCTATTTTGTCTTGTAGTGGCCAGTCACTATAGCAGTTTTGTCTTCTAGCTGATTTCCTTTTTACTATAGCTAAAATTTCCTGAAAGCCGCCTTCTCCCTGATGGACTTGCAACATTATTCATTGAATCAAATGGACCCGTCGACAACTGACATCAATGGATTGGTTGCCCCTAATTAGGGCAGACAACCCCAAAAGATCATCATCTGGTGAAAAGTAGGAAAACCCCCCTTGCATTTTGCCATTGACTTCCTTGGCATAGGCCTTCTTCTGATGTCAGCTCTATTGATGGGCACCATGAGGATAGGTAGGAATAAAATGAATGGTGATAGGAGCCACATGCTTTTCCTTGTTCAACTTTCTCAATGGGTCTCCTGATGGAACCATGGTAGGCTTTTTGAAACCTGCATACATGAAGTGTCGTAAGTGCTTTCATACACAAATCAAGGAAAACGTTAATCAAATATTATAAAATCCTTGTTATATCCATCCATGCGTCATCAAAAGATCATAATATTTAGTGTGAATTTCCATTAACTGTTTACTGGAGGGATTTCGGATGTTCTGGGCTCGAGAGGCCGAAATGTTGTTTTGAAAGGGTGAACAAGGCATGGCAACCCGAATGGTTTCTTTTGGCTGCAAATTTGGAATTTGAAAGGTCCATGCAAGAGAGGATCCAATTTTAGCATGTAGGTCAAAGTCTGTTTTTGGATTAGGAGGCATCTAGGTCATCATTGGGCCACCCAAAGTTGTGAAGTGAGAAAGTTGCTAGGAATTTGTTGTTTGGAATAGCCAAGGTGAAACGAAATTTTGAGGGTGGAGTTTCGAGGTTTGGGACTCGAGAGGCCGAAAGGAAGGCAACCAGTAGATGACAAACGAAAAGATAGCAATCTAGAAGCAAAGTTCCTGGATGACAACAAAGGGGCAACATTCTGGAAGGAAAGTCCTAGAAACGGTCACGGAGAGGCCGGGCTCCGGAAGTTGGAATGCCTAAGGCGGACGGAAGGAAGAAATGAAAAAAAGGAGACGGAGTCTGAGAAATGGCCATGAAGGTGCTAGGTTCTAGAACAGCTAGGGATGAACGAATTTCCAAGATGGCGGTGGAGGGATGAAGTTCCGTAAATGATAAAAGAGAGACAAACTTCTGGAAACGACGGTGCAAGGGGTCGGGCTCCGAAAGCCAGAATGCCTAAGGCGGATGAATTTCCAAAATGGAAAAAGGGAGATAGAGTCTCAGAAATGGCCATAGAGGTGTCAAGTTCTAGAATAGCCAGGGACAGACAAAGTTCTCGGATGGTAGCAAAGGGACAGAGTTCCAGAAACGGCAAAAGAGGGATAGAATTCCGAAAACGGCCACAAAGGGGCCGAGCTCTGGAAGCCAGAATGCCTAAGGCAGACGGTTGTCCAAAACAAAAAAAGGGAGATAGAGTCTTAGAAACAGCCATGGAGGTGTCGGGTTCTAGAACAGCCAGGGATGGACGAAGTTCCCAGACGGCGGCAGAGGGATAGAGTTTCGAAAACCGAAAAAGAGGGATGGACTTCCAAAAATGGCCATGGAGGGGCTGGTCTCCGAAAGCCAGAATGCCTAAGATGGATGGATGTTTGAAATGGAAAAAGGGAGACAGAGTCCCGGAAATGGCCACAGAGGTGCCGAGTTCCAGAATAGTCAGGGATGAAAAAAGTTCCCGGACGACGGTGGAGGGATGGAGTTCTGGAAACAGAAAAAGAGGGATGAACTTCCAAAAATGGCCATGGAGGGGTTGGGCTCTGGAAGCTGGAATGCCTAAGGTGGATGGATGTCCAAAATGGAAAAGTGGAGATGAAGTCCCAAAAATGGCCATGGAGGTGTAAGGTTCTAGAACAGCGAGGGACAAATGAAGTTCCCGGACGATGGCGGAGGGATGAAATTTCAGAAATGGAAAAAGAGGGACAGACTTCCAGAAATGGCCACGAAGCGAACTGAGCTCTGAAAGCCAGAATTCCTAAGGAGGATAGATGTCCGAAATGGAAAAAGGGAGACAAAGTCCTAGAAATGGCCACATAGGTTTTGGGTTCTGGAACAGTCAGGGATAGACGAAGTTCTCAAACGGCGGCGGAGGGATGGTGACCCAGAATGAAAATTTTGCAACTTCCTAAAATTTGACAAAACTTTGGCAGTTCACTTAGGCACCACAAAAACATCCCAAATCCATGGGAAACTCTTCCCCATAGTCAAAAGTGAAGGAAAAATTGAATTGGGCGAGCGGGAAGGCAAAACCCGAAAACCCAAGACTTAGCAATTTTTTATTTTAGGGGCAAAATATGGTTAGCCAAAAATGAGACTTTGAAGGGAATGTTGACCAACTAGGACACAAAAGTGAGGGGCATGCAAAACAAGGCAGAACAAAAATGCCCTGGTAAAGCAAGTTGAAAGAGAGGGTCCCCATTTTGAACGGGGCATATGTGTAAACACAACAAATGGCGACTCGCTAGGAAGATGCTCGAGAGCATTTCGATGAAAAACTAGAATCACAAACCCAGAATATCTGGTTTCGACCTTCACGCTAGGGTAAACAAAGGATCAAAATCATTAGCTAACCCAACCTTCAGTATGCTGAAAATCCAAGTGTGTGCAATTGCATTAATTCCCATCCTTCAGTTGCTGCAAGAACCTAAGCTCGATTAAGTTAATCTACATAGTTTATTCTAACTCCAAAGAATCTAGGACCTTGCCTCACTACTAGTTAGGTGTCCATAGGCCCGATGAGGTTGTCTTTGTGATTCTCCCGAGCATTGCTCTACTGCCGACTGGGCGTCCAAAGCCCTGGTAGAGTTATTCGTATACCACTAAAAAATTGAATTTCTTTTCTTTTGATTTTCAATATTTTGCTTTCTTTATTTTGTTTCTTTTCTCTTTTCAGTTCTTTTATTTCAACCTGCAAGCAATGAAGCTTGTGCTCAGGGTTGAGAATCACAGTGGCGTTAGAGCAGAATTTTAGATTTTTCACTTAACTCAACTTCACAAAGTACCTACAATGATTGTCAGATCCTTAAAATATGTGAGAGATATAAGATTCTAGAGTAATTCAGAATCGGACCAACCAATGACTTATCCACTTTGAATCAAACATCTAGATCGCTTGATACTAACAAAAGATCCTCACCATCCACTCTGAAAACTTGATTGGAGTTTGACAAAAAAATACATAGAACAACCCCAGGAGATAAGTATGGTTGTTGTGTGCATAGATGTACCCAACCAAAAGTAGAGGGACCCCAAGCAAAGCAACAACAAAGCAAGAGCAAACAAAAGCAAGCGAAAAGAAAACACCAAAACTAACCAAAGCGAGACAATGAAGGAAAACAACAAAGAAACCACTCGAAAGCAAGCAACTGACAACAAACCAACTAACCTAAGGAAAGCA